>OZ022583.1:6905058-7431494 GCA_963669155.1 Arbacia lixula | reverse complement strand
TCAACTACATTTTTCTCTGAATTTAATGAATGATACTAGTCTTTGTTAGTGAGATGAGATACACTTAAACAAAGATTATACACCAACATCCTTTTGATATTTCCATTAGACCAACTGCCCAATATAATTGATGACATGATCACTCAGCTAGAGTCATTTGAGGGAAATGCACAAATCTTTGCTGGTTTCTCATCATCGGACACTGTTTCTTTCTTTTTCCAAAGTTTGACAAATACTACGTTGGCGAGCTTCCCCCAAAGCAGATCACGTTCACCAACCTCAATGACAATGTGCGTGAGCCGTTCTTGCGCAGCATGGCTGAGAAGTACGGCAAGGTGGAAGACATTACCATCCACCGCCACCCGAAGACGTCCAAGCATCTCGGTTTGGCGTCTGTGACGTACACAAGCACGCGGTCATCTCGGCAGGCTGCGTTGGAGTTGAACCGTACCTCAGTCATGGGGAAAATCATCATTGTACAGATCGACGCCGGGGGTAAGAAGATGTATAAATCAAGTGGTCATTGTGCAGGGATGATGTACCTACAATTGGGAGTGATTTAGAGAGGACATCTAATCATGAAAATACATAATTGAAAATGATAATCACAATTTTGTGATATTGATATACTGTATCAAAGTGTAACGATGTATGAGCATGTTGTCAAGAGCAAACAGCGGTGAACACAGCGAGGACTCTCATTGAGAGTTCCTGACACTAGCCTGCTAGAAATGTTGAACCAATGAAACTCTCATCTGATGTGTATGTAAAAAAATTATTTTAAGCATACACCCAGTAGTAAGGATAGTGTGGTCCAACCTGTAAATGAGTGAAAAAAATTCAGTATATGTCATTGTGTCTTTTTCATCAATCAGAAATGGCCTAGTTGTTAAGTTGCTGCCCAGTAAGCAGAAGAGGCACGCTCAATTCCCTCCGGTTCCAAAATTCATCTTTTGCCTTGTTTTTCAGTCTTTTGCAGGATGGAGCACACTATTGTTACTACTGGGTGTATGGCTAAAATTTATTTTCAAAATTGAAATTACTCCACAAAGCACTTTCACTAAAAATCTGATTATGTTCATCTGTTCTGCAGGGAAGGAATGCCAGCGCATATATGACTGTCTGACCAACGACAAGCCCAATACCCCCAGCAGCCTGGGTTCCACTCCTCGGGATCCCCGCAATGGCACACCCGTCACGGTACCCGAACCTCCCAGAGGGCAGCTGGATCCACGGCGACTGTCAATAGAGCGCTCAGGCTCTGTCATATCAGATACTCCTTCCTCGTCTATCTCGGCTACAACGCCAGGGATCCTGCCTCCCGACGGCTCGTTCCCGTCGTTCGCAGAGCATGCGATGCCTCAGTTTCAGGATCCACAGTTTCAAATGCCAGAGCAACCTCCACAGCAAGATATGCTTGCCCATGGGATGAACTCTGTTGCAATGCAGGGATATGAACACATGCAGAATATGTACGCTGCACAACAGATGGCCTACCAGCCGCCGCCTGTTGATCAAGTGCCGCAAACTGCTGGAGCAGACATGTACGCCCAACCTCAGATGCGAATGCAGGACAGCTTTCCTGTAGCCCCACCACCTGCTGTTCCGGCTCTACCAGATCCTCAGGCAATGTACGCGCAGCAGCAGCAGGCAGCTGTCATGCATCAGGATCCAGGTGCAATGAATTATCCTCCTCCCACCCAGCCTTACCAGAATCAGCCAGCACATGCCCAGGGATTCCGGCCTCAGGACTTGTATCATCAAAACCAGTTGAATCAGTCACAAAACTATCCCGCCAGTGGCAATGTTGACGGTTCAAAACAGTATCAATCAAGAGAGCAAAAGCAGCAGCATGCTCCTCTGGGCAACAAGAAGCAGAGTTATTCATCGAGGAAGGAGTCATATCATTCGCAGTCGGAGGAAAGTCAGGATTCATTTCAAAGCCGTTCGTACCAATCTCAATCAGGAAAGAACCAGAGATTCTCTGGTCAATCCAGTTCGAAGCGCTATGACGACGACAGAGGGAAATCTAGACATGACTATCGGGATGATAGATCAAAACCATGGGATCGCAAAGATAGACACGACAATCGGCCAAATAAGCATCGTGACAGGCAGCGCTACAGGAGTCAGGATTACAGCGGGGATGATGATGAGGAGAGTGGAAACCATCAGCACAAAGACAATCGGTATTCTAGGGGTTCAGGGAATTTCAGGAGAGACACGGGAGGTAGAAGCGGAAAGCATCACTTTGATGACGCGTACAATAGGAAGTCCCGCCATCGGTATGGGGATGATGACGACCATGATAGTGATCGCAGCTATAGACAAGGGTCCAAATCAAGAGGTTTCGACAAAAGGTATTCAGACTCAAGGACTCAAAAAGACGATCGTAGAGACGATTCAAGAGATCGTAAAAAGACAAAAGATATTGCTACTGAGGATGTGGCGGAGGACCGCTTTGATAAGTGGCGTGCACCAGGTGTGGAGGACCGTTCTTTTAAAAAGGAAGAGGTGTACAAATTTGATAAGTGGAAATGTCCCAAAGGGCAGGTGTTACCTGTTGAGCCTGTGGTAGAAAAGGAGAAGTTGGAAGAGTGGAAAATGCCTGCTCAAGATACTGTTTCTGTCTCGCCGGAGGATGTGTCGCCCATTGAGGAATGGCAGTGTCCGCCGGGCGAGGAACCCCCTCCTGGGACCATGCCGCTCATTCTACCATCCCATCCATTCCCCCCTGGCACCCAGGACGAATCCTTGCCAAAGGTTGCCCCGCCCGACCACACCAGCGAATCAGACGGAGAGGTGGATAGTTTTGCTCTGAGCTTGGACACCAGGATCGAGAAGCTCTTAAAGAGCTCCCAAGGCCCCATGGCAGGATTCCCTGGCTTCCAAGTGGAGGATCCTCCCAGTGCAGACAAAAGCAGCAGCAGTACTATTGGACCAGCATTGCCACCTCCTGGGACAGAGGAGCCGTCTTTTTCACAGAGCGAAGAATCGGTGAGGACATCGGAGTCCGAAGCCGTCAATCCCCCCGCGTACACGAACTCTGAAGAACACTGGAATATGTATAGGCAAGACCCAAATCGCAGAACTGATCACGTTGATCCTCATTGGCCCCCGCGGCCTCCATCGCATCACCCTCCTCCTGCTGTTGATCCTGCCTACCATCCGAGAGTGGAGATTTTAAAAGCGGGGCCAAACGGCACCGACGGCTACCATACTCCGCAGCGCTCCACGCCAACTCCACCCGCAGGACCACCCCCTACTGCCACACCCCCTCTCGAGAGGAAGAACTCGCAAGGAGTTGAACTGTTGATCAGCAAACAGCTGGCAAACCTTCGGAACTATGACCAGCAGATCTCCAGCAGGGGCACGTCGCCAAACTCTGACCTGCTGAGGGACCGCAGTCAGACGTCAACACCGGGACCAGAAGACTTTCACGGCATGTCAAGGGTAATAAAGCTTAATGCTGATTTTCCCCCTGATATTCCATATGCCCAGCATGCAAATCTGTTCAGACTCAATTTTTAGGCAGCAAGAACTGATGGATTTAGCATTATTTGTTAAGGCTTTTGATTTAGGTTCACTCAATTTGATTATTAAGTAATATGTTGAGCACAATCATTCATACCGCTGTTGTGAAATGTAAAATTTTGAAGATTCTTTTACATTTATAATTTCTTTATCATTTATTTTGGAAAATAATAATGGAGCACTGTTATTCTTGTATACTTAAAAATGAAAAATCAAAAATAACACCCTTATTTGTGTTTTTGTTTTGTTTCATGCAGAGTTCAGCATTCTTTACGCCAATGGACACAGCTGCTGATGATGCCGCAGATGATGACGATGACAAGATGAGCATGTCGTCGTTAAGTAGTGGAGAGGACACTAAGATCGTTGTGAATGTGCCAATCCCCGAGAAGAAACCTCGCACTCCTGCCAGCTCTATGCCGTACGCCATGCCCCATGCATCGTGGGGCTCCAACCTCAATCAGAGCAGTACGAACGTTGTCAACGCCTGGGCAGCACAGATGATGCCGCAGACCAGCGCGAGCAGCTCACAGCAGCGAATGCAGACGCAGACTCAGGACCGGGCTCCATACACGTCCGGGTACCGGCCGAACCCCATGTTCCCCCGCGGGCCTCCCCCATCACTTCCCGGCATGCCACCATCAGCGGGCGGCTACCCGATCCCGCATGAAGCGATGGAGGCTTTCTTCACCTCCATGCTTCCCCCGACATCTTCGGCGTCGTCCAACGGCGCGCCAACCCCGGAGCAGCTCATGCATATGATGAGCAGCATGGGGATGATCCCGCCTCCTCCAGTCGGGCCCGATGGACTCCCAGACATCACGCCAGAGATGCTGGCCCACATGCCCGACATGTGGAACCTTCCCAATTTCCCAGCCAACGCCTTCCCCGGTGACCAGACCCCCGCCGGGCTACCACCAGCAGCCGCCATGGCGTCATGGGCACAGATGCCCTACATGGCCCAGCTCCAGGACTTCGCCTTTCCCTCCAGTGACCGGCCGCAGCGCGATCCAGAGAAGGAGCTGGTGAGTGAGGTGCTGAAGACTGTCATCGCAGAACTGAGGGTCATCATGAAGAAGGACTTGAACCGCAAGATGGTGGAGAATAAGGCTTTCAAGTCCTTTGAGAGCTGGTGGGACACCTGCCAAGTGATGGCAAAGGCTAAAGTAAGATCATGCTGATATTTCTTTAATTTCTCAATCAAGAGCTCAGTTTCATCAGACATACCATTTACTTAATTGATCCTACATCTGTAATACTGTGTGATGTGTGGAGTAGAAATATGCCTAGATGCTCTTGCATTAGATAGGAACTGGAGCCTCACAACTCTTTGATTTGAATAAACAAGACTTTAAAGAAGCAGATAGGTGAGAGTTAATGAAATTTGACAAGCAATTCATCATGATCACTAAATCTTAAATCTTGTATTACCTGTAACACTTGACTGTAAGTACAGACTGAGCATTGCATCGTATATGCATTATGCACAGGTCTGGAAATTACATCACATGGACACACCTCATGGTGTCCATATTGAGTGATTCGATGAAACAAGTGGAATTATCTATGAAGAAAGCGTTTTCACTTTCTTATAATTTGTCTGATTTTCCTTGGAGATTATCAATCTTGTTTTCTCCAAAGCAACCTGTCATTGATATTTTAGATTTGTTCACATTCACAAGTATAATTGCTCATGTTCTGATTTTTTTTACTTATCTTTTCCTGACTTTCCTTGTCTGTAAATGGTTGAAGAAACCTTCAAATATTATATAATATTATATTATATATATGGTCACTTTATTATATCAGGTTTTGACTCCACTAATCTCTCTGTCTTAAAGGAGGAGAGTTTCACCTTTCACCATGAAAGCACTTTGCTTCAAGTAACACATAATCAAACAATCACTCTATCGCCCCTCCCCCCCCCTCCTCCTGTGTCTTGCAGGAGATGATGAAGCCCAAGGAGGAGGAGAAGAAGGTGCCTAAGAAGCCCCCGCCAGCCATCCCTAACCTGCTGGACTCCTCCTGGTCGTCTTCCTTTGGCATGGAGGGTCTTGGGCTGGGTCTTAGGGCCAACATGCCTAGGATGCCATCCTTCAAGGTAAAGCCACCAGTTTATTTTAACCATTTACACTGGTGGGCCATTGATATAGGGCCCTGTCTTGTAAACATTTGTGATTGATCGCAACATGACTTGCGATATCTATTAATTGTAACTTCATTGTATCATTTATAAAATTGAACATTATAAGTCAAGGGTCCAGGTTCTTGAATCATCCAGTCTATATTCAGCACATTGTTGGAGAGGCATATTACAAAGACGTTTGTAGTTGATTGTTTATTGTTTATCAATTAGCACTCTATTTTTGCATTGAATTTTTCATTTAAATTAATTTGAATGAAATGAAAAAAAAGTCACAGATCTAGTACATTGGAATATGAAATTTACTATGATGACATTGCAGAGCATATTTAACTACCAGCGAAGTGAGTAACATGACAGAAAAAGGGCTTTGTTCAAAGTGACGACTGTTTTATCTTTTCAGGTGAAGAGGAAAGCTCCATCCCCGCCTCCTGAAGATGAGATCGGGGATGACGAGACGGCCGAGAAGGACGACGAACGACCAGAAACTCCGCCACTCATAGATGACGACTATGATGATATGTCAGGTAAAACCTGTTGTTCAAGGATGTTAGGTTTTAGGCCAAAGCCTGGATGAAGACCTGTTGGCATGTTACATGATTGCCAATATAGAAGGCCTCTACAGGAATCGCCAGTAATAGTGGCCATAGGGCTAATGGCCACCTGAAACAGCGTTGGGCTACCTATATCTTTTATCAGTGGCCTGGCTGGTCACCAAAAAAAAAGAACAGTTTGCTTTAACTCATAGAGTTTAATATCTGGGCCACCTGAAAATACATTTGGCCACCTGGATCTCATGTTGAAGTGGCCCTGCAGAACACCTTAAAAAAAGTTAAGGGCAAGCCTGTACGAAATCTTGTATGAAAAGATAATCATGTTCAATAATTTCTTTATGCACGGGACAAATTATAAGTTAAATATACTTGTGTGTTCATATATGTGTGTTCATTTTATGCTTTGTGATTGAAGAAAGAAATATATGTCATGGTAATCGTGTAAGGGAATATGCTTTCATACCGATTAATACTCTGCTGTGACTGATAATTTATATCTTCTTTTTTTTTTGACTTCAGAAACAGAGCAGGATGAGACCACGGAAATCTCCAGCCAGGTGTCGGAGCCAGAGGTGCTGGACAGGAGAGAGAGGGCCAGAAGAGCCAGAGACCTCATCTACTCCTCCAGCAGCGACGAGGAAGAAGAAGAGAAGGAGGATGTCGACGTGGAGAAGGACGAGGATGACGAAGAGGAGGAGGAGGAGGAAGAAGAGGAGGAGGAAGATGACGAGGATGAAGAAGAAGAGGAGGATGAGGAAGATGAAGAAGAGGCGGATGACATGGCGAAGTTGACAAAACCGACTGTTCAATCGAAGAAGGATAAGTTGCCCTCCGCGGATGAAACTACGGCAGAGGAGGCCGAGATGGGAGAGGAGAGCAGAGATACACAGGACTCAGAAGCAGCTTCAAAGGTTACAACAGACGGTAAGGGGTGAACTTAACTCATTGTGTGCCAGATAGACTGCTGTTCTTTGTGAATATCTTGTATTAATCGTGAATGAATATTATAGTACACAAAGAGTTGATGGATAGGGTTGATCATAGTAGGCAGACCTGGAAACTAAATACAAGTAGACCCTAAGTACCAAAGTGGTGTCGTCATCTCCGTTGTTACGCAGGTTTCTGGCTGTAAACGACATCGCTCAAGTGAGAGATTCACTGGTCCAACCTTGTCTAGCAGTCTTTGTTAGGCATTCCCAAGCTATGATTACAAGCAATTGCTCTACTCACATAGTTTAGAACCAGTTGTCTCGACAACATGCTCATCTGACATCACACTTCGGTACTCTATTAGTCAATACCTTCTTTGGCTTATCTGTTCTCATTAAAATCATATATTATTGATTATTATGTGTATGTTAATGAAACTATTTATAACGCTTCTGGGCCACGGCAGATTATGATTTTTCTGGATTGTCCATCCTTCCGTCTGGATCTCGTTTAACTCTAGAAATGATGGGCCCTATTATATTTATCTTGGTGCAATGATGGTATATGAAAGGACAATTGATTGGAGTATGGATCAGATAGGTCAAGCTCAAATTGTATATTTTCACAATTTACATGATAACCCAAGAAATATTTGACCAAATGTCACCAAATTGGTAAAGTGATCATATATATGACAGTTTTTTTTTCAATTATATGTCATATCCAAGTATCAACAGTAGTAGTCACATGATAAGTTTTTCAGGCATTGGACAATGAAGTTTTACAATCAGGGTTCCCACAGTCATGGAAAATCCTAGAAAATTCTTCAAAAAATAGTGGTCATGGAAAGTCAGGGAAAAGTTATGGAAAATCTGTCAGTTCAAGAAATAGTCACATGATAAGTTTTTCAGGCATTGGACAATGAAGTTTTACAATCAGGGTTCCCACAGTCATGGAAAATCCTAGAAAATTCTTCAAAAAATAGTGGTCATGGAAAGTCAGGGAAAAGTCATGGAAAATCTGTCAGTTCAAGAAAATTACATAAGTTTTTGTTCATGATAACTTTGAATTTTGGGTGTTGGTGAAACCAAAATGGTACCCTGGTCAGAAACAGCCCATATACTAATGATAATGAGTAAGATAGTGGGTGGAACGGATGGCTGTGAGGGGAAGTGGAGGCCATGTCTGATTTTGGAAACCATGCCAGAAAGGAAGTCATGGAAAGCAGCAAGTTAGTCATGGCAAAGTCATGGAAAAGTCATGGAATTCTGTTTTCAAATTTCTGTGGGAACCCCGTCAATGTTTCATTGTCTGGGGGTAGGGGGGCAGAGGCATACAAGTCAGCTGTGCACACTGAAATTTCTCTAGTTTATCAATTTAAATTCGTTTATTAACTGGGGTCATTACTACTCTCACTCCTCCAGACAAGAGGAGTCTCTCGGATGAATCAGAAGACGTCTCAGACTCAGACTGGTCTGAGAGCGGGTCAAGTTCGGAGACAGACTCCTCGACCTCAGAATCAGAGAGCGCCGACTCTGATGATGAGGATACCGAAGGGTAAGAGCAAGGAATGTTAGGAATGTGTGCTTGTAGTGGCAGGATTGCCAGATGAACAGTGTAAAGTGGCAAAGTGAATTCTCACACTGTCTAAATCTGGATTTAATTATCATATGAGTGAGTATAGATCTCGACCGTTGATTGCGCGATCGCGACGAAAATTGGCACGTACGTCACCCATGACGTAATCTCCACATCTATCGTCAATTGCACTAAAATTATTCAAATTTATTTGTAATCATTAATTATGCTAATTAATGCATAAAATCATAATTTGGCTGTAAATATTTAAATATAGATCCCAAACTGCTAAATTTCAGTCCAGACATTCTTCTTAGGATTATTATCAAATAAGGATTAAAAAAAAAGGCAATTTCAATTTTTTTCGTATGTATTTCTTTGTTTTTTCAACTTTATGTTTTTCATTGTTTTTTCGATGGATATCGTTGGCAACACTATTTCAGTCAAAAATAACATGAAATCTATTGTTTTTCATCTG
The DNA here is from genome assembly GCA_963669155.1 of Arbacia lixula. Lineage (NCBI taxonomy): Eukaryota > Metazoa > Echinodermata > Echinoidea > Arbacioida > Arbaciidae > Arbacia > Arbacia lixula. Next base: position 7,422,277 of record OZ022583.1, on the reverse strand, counting down.
TAAAAATACAAATAATGATACATTTATGAATTTTAGCTTGATACAGAATTTGCATTGGATTTGTACATGTAATCACATTTTTGAGCAATTTTTGGTCTGATATGTAGTACAAAATGTTCCGTTACTTCGGAACCGCGTACCCCCGTGTCGCAAATTTGGTCTTAAAAGTTAGATAGGGTTAATGTGCAGTTTTTGAACTGGACAACTCAATGTACAAGTGAAGGTCCAAATGAATATATTTAAATCTGATTGTTTCTTAATCTTGAGTTAATGATCATATGAGTAAGTACACCAGATATATTACAGGATCTGGACTGGACATCTCAATGTACTAGTTTCTAAGCCCCATTTTGCTGTCTCTCTCCGTCCGTGACGTGTGATCTATGCAGGAAGTCCGACAGCAAGGAGATGTCGGCTGCCGAAGCAGCGGAGAAGAAAGCTGCCAACGACCGGCTGGGAGCCTTTGAGATCCTGGTGGAGATGGCTACCAAAGCCAAGGACAAGCTTGACCAGTCGCCTTCCTCTGCCGAAGACACTGACCAGCAGCCGCCGCTCTCAGACAGCGGTCTGGAGCCTTCGGACATCCTAGCCGCCAGGTCACTCCAGGCCCTGAGGCAGCGGGCCAGTGAGTCGTCTGAGGTCGGTGAGATGACCGCCCTCAAGGGAGATGCCCTTGCAGCGGTCAGCACGGAGGACTGGTCCGAGAAGACTGCCTCAGGATCAGAAGGCGAGCAAGAAGTGGACGTTGGGGACTACAGGAATATCCTGCAGGTAAGGATGCAGTGTATAGGTATAGGTATGCATAGGTAGTGCACTATATGTTTATACATACCATAGAAGCACATCTGTTTTATGTCTATATTTAGTGTTTTGGAAAATGCGATAGGAGCATTTCATTTACCAATGGCACTTTCCTCCTAAATAACATAATGATGATTTATGTTAGTTAGATTTTGCTAAGTATGAAATAACATTTCGGGGTGGGCACCTAGTATGTATATACTAACTACTATGCAGTATTGTATGCTGAATATTTCTTTCTAGTTTTCCTGCATATCAATTTCTTACAGCGCACAGAGACATATGTGATTACAATATTATTATCTGTAAATAAATCTGAGTACTTCTCACAGAAATCTGATGGTCTTTCACCTTCCCCTTTCCTCCTGCTGTCACAGAAGCAGCCCAAGGTGGTGCTGGAACCCTTGGCCATCATGGACCACACCTACTGCCAGAAGCCCCTCCCCACCCCTCCAGCCACCAAGCTAGACGAGCCCCCGCCCCCTCTCTCCACCACCATCACATCTGGTGGGCCTCCACTGTCCGCCACCGCCGGCCTCAAGAAACCCGACGTCCTCTCCGAGAAGACCACCAACCTCCTGGCGGCCGAGGCCAAGGCCGCCGAGAAGGAGAAGGAGAAGAAGAAGAAGGAGGAAAAGAAGGAAGAGAAGAAAGAGAAGAAGAAGAAGGCAGCGAGGAAACGCAAGAACGAGCTGGCACAGATCCTGGAGGAGGAGGTGGGTGTGGCCGTACCCCCCGAGCCACGGGCGCCGGAGTTTGCGCTGCGGAATTACTACGAGGAGTGGACGCTGCTGTATGAGTTCCTAAGGACTGGCATCAGCCACGAGGACGCCTTCTTGATCAGGAAGAGCTACGAGACGCTACTGGAAGCTGGCAGGATCCCCTGGCTCAGCTACACCCACTGGGTGCCACACACACATATCCTTTCTCAGGTCACTCGTAATATATCATATTAGCTTCTATTGTTTTGTAGAATATGGCCCCAGTGAAAACGAAATATAAAGTTTAATGCAGAGGGTTTTCCTTGTTTATAATAAAAGGCTTGAAAAGTTGCCCCCCTTAAATAAAATCATATTTTATATTTCCCCTGATAGAAACCATCAAAAGAAGGTTAGGAATTTAGGTTTGATTGTTATTTATATCATGCTCTTATTGTGACAGCATCCTTTTATTTTGTGTCAAGCCATATGCTGTTTACTTACTTCTCACAGGGTGAGGAGTTCGAACATGAGAAACATTGTTGAAAGGGAACCAAAAAAATGTGGTCTTTCTAGATGGGTTTCACTGTAGATGAATTAATATATTGCACTTGTATCAATGTATGAATTTGACCTATTGTTAGATAAATGACCTGAGTGGTATTTCTATTGCGGTGTCAGTATAGATGACTAGATGCATAAAGAACATGTATTGATATGACTATGAATTTGTCCTTGACCAAATGCCCACTGACGTCCAGCCCAGACCCACCACAGCCCAAGAGGAAGAAGACGGAGGAGGAGGCACGTGTCCACACCACGGGCACGGCCAGGACCGAGGGCTACTACAAGATCTCCAACAAGGAGAAGGTCAAGTACTTGACCAAAGCCAGGACCTATGTCCAGGAGAGTGTCACTGACAGCAGCATGCTGGAGGTGAGTTGACCGCTCAGAGATGAACGCTCCCGAATTGATTACTCCAAGGCTTGACGACTATTAGACATTTGCAAAAAGATTGTGATCGTCAACCAGAAATAGACTGGTGGTGTAGCCGCTGCCCGAAAAGCAATATATGGACATGTGAAACCCTCTTGTTTTCAAGACTTTGAAATAACTTGTTTTTCTATTCTTCATTTTGTGTGCAGATGCTGCTCTAATAATAAATCACATAAAAGTAATGTATGAACTGTTATTTTTACCAAGGGGTTTATTTTTGTGACGTCCAACTACAGGAACATCTTTTCTAAAACTCTGATTGTTTTTTTTACAGGAATCTGGTCCCAAGAAGCGACTGGAGGTGTCAAGGGACGCGCGGTCCGACCAGCGTCGCTTCATCGCCACCTTACAGGCACAAGAAGGACCCGTCTCAGATCTCCTCAAGTTCAACCAGCTCAAGGTATGCTCCCTTGAAAACCTTTCTCTCTTTTTTTCCTTTTGCACTATTGCTTTCTTTGCTGAGGGTCCTGTATCTTTTTTTACCAATTGTTGTTGTTTTTTTGAGGGGAGATATAATTCAATATCACATGTAAACATATAATAGAAATTAACCATATATGCCACAACCAGAAAGTTTACCACTCATGCAATAATCACTATCTCTCCATTCTGTCCCTTTTCCCTCCAATTACATTCCCCCAAAACATAATGAATGATACAAAATACAAGTACATAAAACAAAGGTTGTATGTATTGCTGAAGGCCTATATATTTCTCTCTGAGCATTCTTGTTATTTTTTTTGTTTTGAGCAGGAGATAAAATTCCATACCAACATGTAGAAATATAAAAGAAATGAACCATATATGCTATAACCAGTTTCTCTCTCTCTCATGCGTGGTCTCAATCCAGTTCCGCAAGAAGGACCTCAAGTTCTGCAAGAGTTCCATCCACGGCTGGGGCCTGTACGCCATGGAGCCCATCGCGGCAGACGAGATGGTGATTGAGTACGTCGGGGAGTCTGTGCGACAGAGCATCGCCGACAGCCGGGAGAAGAACTACGAGCGCATGGGCATCGGTAGCAGCTACCTCTTCCGTATCGATGCCATGACGATCATCGACGCCACCAAGTGTGGAAACTTGGCCAGGTTTATTAACCACAGCTGCAATGTGAGTGGAATATTGTTGGATCATGCTACATATGAAGAGCTTCTGTACAAAAGGGACTAAATCCATGTTTGTCCAAGATTGATATTTTCATGGAAAAATTATGAGTTCATGGAAAATTGAGGCTAAGATTCAGGGACATGCTGTCTGTTCATATAACTTGTGAAATTTTGCATTTCTATGTAAAGGTAACCACCATGAAAAACATCAAGGACCTTTGATCATTTTTACTGTCACGAGGGAGGAGATGCAAACCTCCATACGTTTGTCTACAAATATCACATTATAGCTGACCAAAACCAATCCTGTAAACAGCCATGACAGCGTCAAGGTACTGTCATTGTAGCGCTATATATATCATCATGTCCCTTTATTCCCTGAAATTAAATCATTCTGGTTCTGTTTGTGTTTTCAGCCAAACTGCTATGCCAAAATCATCTCCGTGGAGGCCCAGAAGAAGATTGTGATCTACTCCAAGCAGACCATCAACGTGGGCGACGAGATCACCTACGACTACAAGTTCCCCATCGAGGACGACAAGATCACGTGCTTGTGCGGTGCGGCGCAGTGCCGTGGAACTCTCAACTAAAGGACACCGCAGAGAAGAGAATCCAATCAGTCTTTGACTGGTTGCATGTCGGACAAGAAGGTGACATCACATTTCTAGTCGTCGGCCCTCACGACTTACAGAATCGTGGCAAAATCACGTCGTCTGTAGTGGCCTTAAGAGAGGCAATCATTTTGGATAGTGCAGCTGTCATAGACAAAGTTTTGCTTTGTGGCTGCCCCCCCCCCCCCCCCACCCCCTCTTCCTTCGGAGAGCAGATTGACCAGAGTTTTTAGCATAACCCTGTTGGAGTCTCTGAGCTGTGGCTGCATTGCTTTGTTGCAGGTTATGGAAGCTAGATTAGGGTTACGCCATGCCATGCTGCCGTCGGCTGAGTTGAAATAGAATGAATTTATGGGGAATCATCGGCATTAGAGATAACAGGGCGTCTGATGTTGGAAGAATTGAACAGCTGAGTAATGATGCTGCAAGGATAATGCTAAGTGACTGTGATAGACTTGAATGAATCACCAGAACTGACCAGCATTGAAGAAAAGCGTGCGTCTTTGCTTTCTGAAGGAGAGGCCAGAGTGGATCACAAGCACAGCTGAGCACTGCCTGAGTAATGCTGCAATTTTTCTCAGTGAAAACGGGAAGTCAAACACAGTCAAACCCATTGCTTCTACAGTAAAGACAGTGACGCAGTGATGGGCATTCAGTCACATGCAAGCCAATACAGTCACAACAGCCATGATAGGCCACGTAGAGTCTATGTAGCGTTTTAACCCTGTCAGTACCATGCGTGCACGGAAATACATGGGCATCTCTTGACTTGGTATTAAGAGGGTTAATAAAACGAAAACTAACCAACAGTTACTATTATTCAAACAAGCCAATGAGCTCTCATCATTGCGGCCGATGCTGTGGCAGCTACCATCAGTTATACAATTAACCTTCTCATTACCATGGGCTCATCACTGTGCCGTAAATCAATGGTCTCTTCACACTTTGGTACTAAGAGGGTTACAGAATGGTAGCGCTTCATACAACTTTGGTCCACAGGGAAGTGACAGTCACATTTTTATCTGCTGAGAATCGAAGCAGTACCTATGATGCTAGCTCTCTGTCACCATAATTGTTTCATTGTTTTCATGTATTCGCACAACATATTAGGGTGGGGACACAGTGATGTCACGGGAGTGTGAAATGCTGCCAAATCTTTGGAAAGTATCATATTGACATATCCACTCTCCAAGTAGATGAGCACTTTTCTGCGTGTGTTTTCCCTTTCATTTCAAACTCAAATACAACTACATGTTTATGGACAGAATTAGATTTATACTGATATTTCATCCATTCTCTTTTCTGGTTTCAGGCAACTTCTAATCAATAGATGGCATACCTAATTGCACAGTTCCTTAGCTAATTATTTTTATTAGACCATTATTTAAAAGTATTTCCTACAAACCATCCCAATGCTCATCCTATTTCTGTAGCCCATTATCTCAGACATACCACTCTTTTTTTTTTATTTCTGGGCAATGTCATTTACTGTAATGCAAGTATTGTAGCTTGCAATTAATCACAACTACAATGGAATTGATCAGCCAATAAGTTAGGGACATTGCAGCTGTTTTCCATGGTGTTTACAGTTGAATGCTAGCGATGAAGTTTTGATAGAGCTATGTCCAACATAGCCGTATGCCGTGAATTTTTGTTTCTGTAACCAGCAGTATTTGATTTGTTTGATTTGATTTGTTTTTATTGTTCTCTTCCTACATTTGTTTTTAATATGTTGGCATTACTGGGACCCTGGAATATATGTTTTTGCTTTGGTAGCAAGTTTAACTCTGGCGGTGCTGGTAGCAATAGAAAATAACCACCCCCAAAAAATTAGTAAATCTGAGAGTATTCTTTTTTCGAATCTGGATGCCTAGATCACATTTGATACAAGTTACAAAATATCAAGTTTTGCGTCTTTGTGTGGTTTATGCTGTATAGGTAATTCAAGTACTGTGCTGGCACAGTAATTGTTTTTGCTTGTTCAAATTGAACCAAAATGGCGTTAGCTTTCTAATCTATAGGTGAATATCTTGATTTATTTCCACCACATCACCCCTTATATTCACACACATACACACACACACACACACACAAACACACACACACACACACACACACACACACACACACACACACACATACACATACGCATACGCACACACATACACCCAAACAAATGTATAATAGACCAGCTGCACATTTCATGACGACCATTTTCGTAATGTTGAGAATTCAATTTCTAAATACCAAATTTGGAATTGCATTAAAATAGTTGTACTCTTTTGTTTTTGTAAAAACCTTTACTTCCACTAGTAATGTTCAATATTCCATCTGTATTTCATATGATGGATGGGTGGAGTGTTACTTTCTGTTTTACTTCGTATTCTCTTTCGTGATCAGTATTTTGCCATTGATGGTACTGCTGTGCTAATGACAGTGTATGAGTGTGACACGATAGTGTCAGAATAGTCTTCACCTGTGAAAATTGTTCATGTTCCTAGTGAAAAGAGTGCCAAGATTACTGGATACGTGAACGTGGCGAGTATATATCTAACTGAAATAAATCAAGACCCTCGTATTTGGAGATGAATGGTGACATGTCAGTGTACTGCAGGTAATGTGTGAAGTGGTTCCAAGTTTCACTTTATAGTAATTGGTGATAAAACTACTCGGGTTGTCATTTTATTTACACTTATTTTTGTGGAGGGGATCAGATGAGATTGGTTCATGTTTCTTTATGTGCATAAGCATATTACTTGAATGAGAAACTTTTGTATCACACAAAAGGACAGTATTAGTTGTTTTCCTTATCTCATGTAATTTCAGAAAAAAATATAAAAACACTCATTATTTGCAGAAAAAGTTGATAGATACAGATCGGCAAGACAAAAAATGTATAATTTAAAAAATGTAATAATCTGTCTGTTTGTCATCAACTGTTGACAATCCAGTTATAATTTTGTTATATTGCTTTAATAATTGTTTCCATTGGCGATTTGTTCCCCTTGTTAACATGTATAGATTGTAAGACGCTGAGATTCCCTCTCCAGTGGGGTAAATGTATTTGTGTAGAGTGTAGACTGTAGATATACCAGTGCCGAGGTGATTGAACATACTCATAGGCCTATGATGGAGTGAGAAATTTAGACAGGGATCAGGGGCGATTTAACTTCCCAGTGCCAAAAAGAGCCCCCATGAATAACAGAAGAGCCCCTTGTGAAATGTATTTTTTTCCTTAATAGGGTATTATATATTACATATTTCAGGGGGTATATTTTAGGACATCAGGGGCATGTTGCATATAGGTTTGCAATTATTGTAATTTACCATCAATGGTTATTACCATGGCAACAGCCAATGAGCTCTCATTATTGCACCTGTTGCCATGGTAGTTACAGGTACCATTGATGGTAAGTTACAATAACGGTGATTGAAAACCCATATGGGACATGGCCCAGGCTTAAAAAAGTAGCTCCCTCTGTTAATTAAAATGTTATTAATTTGTTTTACTTGCTATGAAGGCTGCCAGCTCCTGCTCATATGCTTTCAACTATGATGACAAAAAGTGACTGAATAAATATAAATACTGTTTGGGAGGGCCAGTGTTTAACCTCACTACCAGCCCATGATAAGGCTAGTGAGTTTATCACACCTGTGTAAGGTCACGGTGTGGAGAGAGGCAATAGTGGAAGAAAGCTGCTCTTGATTGGTGACATGCTCACTGGAACATGCACAGTGGATGTAAATATGATTTCCTGTGAATACTTCAACACTCAAGCTTGTATATTGGGTTTTCATGTGCATGTCACACACTTCAAATGAGCAGTCGGAATTTCTAAAGAGACTGGAATACAATTGAATTGTAGATACTGTTCACAAATATTGAGCAAGAATGTACAAATAATGTGTACAGCGGGACAGGAAATCTTGTTCTGTTGTTGGATTTTGACCATGTGGTTGTCGTCGAGATAAGTAACGCACAAATGTCTTGCTTATTTCGTTTGTAAACGTTCCTTTTTTTTAACATCTTCTCTTTGTACAAAAAGTTTTTCCAATTTTTCTTGTTGAATTGTGTACTGTAGTTGATACGGTTTGCTGATGTGTGTATGTACATCTACTTGTGGTTTATTTGTACTGTATATACACAGAAATATAGTGCTTTTCTCTCTTGAAATCAGACTTGAGATTGTACAGAAAATACAATGCAAAATGTTTGTATCTCGTATTTGAGCTGTTTCCTCTGATTTTTTTGCACAATGATTTATGTGGTCATGATGTGTGGGCGTGCAGATATATGAATGAAGAGAATCGGGTGATTAGAAGTACAGAAGATAGAGATGGCAAGGGGAGGGGGGGGCAATGGGAGTAGGAAGGGAGAGATAGGTGGAGGGGAAAATGAGAAGAGAGAGAAAGGAGGAGAGGAAAATGAGAAGGGAGAGAAAGGAGAGGAAAATGGAAGGAGAGGAAGGAGAAGAGGAAAATGGAAAGGATAGGAAAATGGAAAGGGAGAGAAAAGAGGAAAATGGAAAGGGAGAGAAAGAAGGAGAGGAAAATGGAAAGGGGGAAAAAAGAGAGGAAAATGGAAAGGGAGAGAAAGAAGGAGAGGAAGATGGAAAGGGGGAGAAAAGAGGAGAGGAAAATGGAAAGGGAGGGAAAAGAGGAAAATGGAAAGGGAGAGAAAAGAGGAAAATGGAAGGGGGAGAAAGGAGCAGGGGAAAATGAGAAGGAAGAGAAAGGAGAGGACAATGAGAAGGGAGGGAAAGGGAATGAATGAATGTGTGGTAAGAGAAGGGTATTGCATGATCAATAGTACAGGAGATAGGGGTGAGAATGAAATGGGGGAAGAAAGAAGGAAGAGAGAAAGGAGAAGGGGAAATGAGAATGGAAAGAAAGGTGAAGATAGAAGAAGGCCGGGAAAGTAAAATGTTTAGAGGTATGATCACAAATAGGCCTCCGTACTGACCAATCATTGCAATTATGCATCAAACAGCAAGAGCGTGAACTTTAATTGGAAGTATTTGTCAGTGTAGTTGTAGTCATAGAAAAGCATGTGAAAGGAAAGCACTCTATTAGTGCTCATTCTCTGGGAAAAAGTGACATTGCGTCAGGCTCAATTTCACCTCAATCATGTTTAGGAAAAACTTTTTCACTTTTGATGTGCATCAAGATTGGAAATTACTTCTGGGCTATGATTTGTGAAAACATGATTAGCAATAAGATTTTATAACAATCATGATTCAAGATTACTTTCAGAAAGAAGAACATATTAATAATATCTGTTTGTAAATTGCTATTGTGATTGTAAGCATTTTTTTGCTGATTTTATTCTGAAAGAGCTTTCATAGAATCAACAGATGTGTAATTGGAGAAGTATTCAATATTGTTGGATCACCATAGATGGAATGACTACTTCAATGGATCATAGATATTACATGACATTCCTTGAACTTGTGTTCAAATTATGCAGTTCATTTTCAGACATATCAACAAATAAGTACTTCAAGCACAAAATAACAAATATCACAATATATATATATAGAAAGAACATGATTTCCTTCACAAGTTTATTCTTGAAAGTGCCAAGAGTAAATCAACTTATGAAATCCATAGTAACTAACAATAATAAACGAACACTTCTGTAAATCGCCGAGAAAAAATAACCCAGTACACCGTACATCATATGAAAAACAAACAATGCCAGCCAGCCACTTCGTGGCACAGGCACGAATATTACATGGAAGATATACACCACTCTATTAACATAAATAAATTGAGAGTAAATCTATACCTGTAAATAAAATTAAACATTCAGCCGTTTACTTAAAAATAAAAGACATCTTATACAGAGCTGTAATTATGTTGTAGATCCAATTTTCAGTACCTTTAAAAAGTTATTGCTAACAAAACAGATGTTTTATCATTCTTCCATTTCGATGTCTACTACATGTATTGGTACAAAATGGCAATCAAAGTAGCAGGGATCTGAGGTTTTGACATTTTGGCATTTCATAAAAGTGAGAGATATGGCACTAAAATACATCAGAATAAATAGTAATTCCACCACCATCACCAAAAGTAAACTCACCCAATAATAACAAAATTACGGGCCCAATTTTTGTTTTGAGACGTTTAGAAAATGGTCTGAAAAATTGTATTTGAAGAGCTTGTTTCCAAACAAGGCTAAAGCCTTTTAAAAAGCAAGAAACAAGAAACATGAAACCTTTGGAGAGGTTAGAATTTAAGACTAATTGGACTAGCAAGACCAACCATTGTCAAGTTCAAAATCAAGTTTACCCCTGGGCATTTGTACAAAGTCAAATTTTTTCTCTTAATTTTTTAAAGTTAATTTAGCTCCTTCTGGAAATCAACTCTTGATTTGCCATACAGTAATATAGAAATAAGCTACATAAATACCAACCCATTCAGGATTATGCCCAAGATATCTCAGCATATAGAGATGGCATGTTAAAGTAACAGTATAACTTCACAGGGTTAAGACTTGTTCTTTTGTGTGTGTGTGTGTGTGTGTGTGTGTTTTACATCGGTTTATAATCATCATCTTTTTTTGTACCTCTGCATAAATGAAATAATATAGGTGCCACATTGTCACAAGTGAATTGCCGGTAGAAAAGGAAGTCCAATGATTCTTATATTAGCATCTCATATTATAAAATTCCAGCACACCTCATAAAGTATGACACCTTGCTGCCACCCCTGCAAAATCTCATAAATACAACTCATCTCATGAAGAAAATATAACTATTTCACATTGTCATACTACGGACAAGAAAGACTGCTTCTTGTTTCACAAGTTAAATGTAGATGTCTGTTACTCCATCACAAAGTGAGTTATACATGGAAGCTAAATGTTCATATCTCATACCTCGCAATATTCACCAACACATACAAAAATACAATCCCAACCTATGACCATCCCTACATTAAATATATCAAAACTATTCTGACCTACACAAATATATAAAAATAGATTGACATCAGAAGACTATTTCTTGTTTCATAAGTTAAATGTCATTGCGTCACTTCATAAGAAAGTGAATTATACAAGGAAGATAAAATGATTGTTTTGATTATATCTCACAAAATTCTCAAATCAAATACATTGTATAATCATACCTTTTCAATATTGGCATAAATTGTTGTTAGTTACACATGTATCCATTAAATTAGATACAGTTTATGTGCTTGTGAAATTCCTCCTTGGTGAAATCAACATTGCGCATTGTGTACTGCCTGGAAGATTCTGGGCCAGGTGTTATTTACATAAAAGAATGCTACAACTAGCCTGAGCTAATTAGCATAATAAAGGAGGCACTGGCTGTGAGTGTGCCTGTTGAGTTCAGTGACCTTTTGGAACAGTCTAGATTCAGCAGAATATGGAACAGGCCATTGTGTTTATTGTTTGTAATGTTTGCAAGCATGGATAGAACTTTCTAGATGTAGAACTTTCTAGATGTACAGAACTTTCTAGATGTACAGAACTTTCTAGATAGAACTTTCCAGAATGTACAGATTTCAATGTATAGATATCAGTTGCTTGTGGACGTGAGTTCAGAGTTTATATCATCTTAGCTCCAGTCACCTGCATTTTAGAGTTTATTGTGACCTTGGCTCCATACACACCTGTGGATTTATACAAGGATTTTCTCTGCATGGATAGTTACCTGCCTGTTGAATAGTGCTTATGAGATCCTGCCTACGAAAGCTTTACACTCTGTGGATTAATATTTGACCATCTTGGATCATCTAATTGGACTTGATCATTTGGAATACCTGCTATTCAGCCATACAACATTGGGATCAATATCGCGATCATAACTAGGGAATACTGGATCAGATTATCACCTGGATCATCAACAAGAGCCGTGGATTCATTCGACTACAGTATCCTCCAGCATTGTGAGCTAATTTACATGTACGTAGAGTAAATGATAGAACAATTGCAAAAGCTTAACTGTATGTTCTGATTTTTAAGGGGAAATACCTCATATAATAAATAATACATGAATTAAATATTGGTGTCATTTGGTTTGATAATTTCTATTGTGAATTGATTGTAAAAATATCCATTCATTCAATGTAACAAATGCTTTCTGTCTAACCTAAAAAACAACCACTATATACATGCCCGTTTACATTGTTGAGTCATGGACTATTAAGACTATACTACTTCATTTTAGCACCAAAAACGATTCTCCAACTCAACTGGGCTGCATGTTTAAAGTTCTTCCCAAGGAGCGTGTCTCATTTACAGTTAGTTAACCCTACAATCAATATATTGTAAATTTTCAGACGATTCGGACAAAAACTATACTCATTTCACAATGTCTATTCGACGTGGACAAGACATTTCACTTCTACTTGGCAACATACTGCATGCTCACACTGTAGGTCATTGTCAGTAATGTTTCTCATTTGCTTTTTGCAAACCCTACAATCAATATATGGTGCATTTTCAGACTCTTCTGCACAAGAACTTTTTCACATTGTTGATTAGACCCAGACGAGAAAGACCTTTTCTTCTTCTACTGCTTAGCACCGAAAGAGATTCAACGACCCGATTGGTCTGCCTCGTTATAGTTCATCGTGAGACGAGTCTCTCATGTCCTCGTCATCCTTGCGGAACCAGTCATCGTAGACCTGGTGGGGGTTGATGTTCCAGTGCTTGTGGAAGGAGACGGGGGTTTGATGGGCAAGGTAGCCTTTGGCGTAGTCTGTGGGTCTGGCCTGGCATCCAGAAAAAGCAGCAAAGAATACAATTATAATGTAGTAATATCGTCTTGCACGGTACATGGTCTATGTGCACTAGGAGGCAGAGAAAGGACATTATGCTTTATGAAACGAGCCCAGAAGTGTCACTTCATATTGTAATATGAAACGCACTGTTGTTCTATAAGTAAAATATCCCCCCTTTTTTTCTGCAATTTTGATGTTTGATTTTCACAAACATGAATACAAAAGTCTTCATCGGAATCTTCATAATTATCATCTTTTATGTTCATTATGATTGTCATCTTTATTATCATCTTTATAATTCTCATCATCATCATGATCATCATCATCATCAAAATTGTCATCATCATTATCATCTGTATATTTATCATTATCACCGTCATCATCATCATCAGAATATCCACTATCATCACAAGCATTATCATCATCATCGCCATCACCATTGTGATCATAATGACCATCACCTGTGTCATTACCATCATTATCATCATCATCATTATAATTGCAGTGATCATTCTGTCCTTCATCCATATCATCATCATCAATGTCATCATCACCATCATCATCATCATCACCATCACCATCATCATTAACATCACCATCATCATCATTAACATCACCATCACCATCATCAACAACATCATCACCATCATCATTACCATCATCAACAACATCATCACCATCATCATCATCATCACCATCAACATCATCACCATCATCATCATCACCATCATCATAATCATCATCATCACCATCATCATTACCACCACCATCATCATCAACATCATCATCATCACCATCACCATCACCATCACCATCACCACCACCACCACCATCATCATCACCATCACCATTACCATCACCATCATCATCATCATCATCATCATCACCATCACCATCACCATCACCACCACCACCACCATCATCATCATCATCACCATCACCATTACCATCACCATCATCATCATCATCATCATCATCATCATCATCATCATCACCATCACCATCACCATCATCACCATCACCATCATCATCATCATCATCATCATCACCATCATCATCACCATCACCTTCACCATCATCATCACCATCACCATCATCATTATCCTCCTCCTCCTCCACACTTCTCACCTGATGAAAGAGTGGTGAGTGAGAGAGAGCCAGCCCTGATCTCTTAGCACACATGCCAAGGATCATGTCATCTGGGTCGCTGTCCTTGCTACATCGACAGCCATCGGCAAGAAGCTGTTTCACTGCTTCACGACTGAAAATCATTCTGCAATCACAGAGTATGATGGATCGCATCATTTCATGATCTTGGGTAGCATCGCAAACACATGCTATTTTCTAAATCAAGTCCCTATTAAAAGGATGAAGTAATCTTAACTCTAACCATAATCCACACCCTCAATCTAATCGTAAATGTCTTTGGCTTCGTTCTTGACAAAGCAACAGCCCTCTTGCAGGAAGCTGCTTCACTGCTTGGCGACTGAAAAACTATCCTGCAACCAGAAAACATCCAAAAAAATGTTGTCTCTTAGCTCTATCCCTTATTAAAACCCAGGCCCTAACCATAAGCCAAACCTCATTTTTATCGTTAACATCTTTGGCTCTGTTCTTGATTAAGCGACAGCCCTCTTGCAGGAAGCTACTTCACGGCTTGGAGGCTGAAAATCATCCTGTAACCATGACAGCAGGATGAATCGCATCATTCCATGAGATTTGGAAATACATGTCATTTCATAGCTCAAGTCCCTAGTAAAAGGATGAAGTAAATCTCACCCTAACCATAACCATAATCCAACCCTCATCCTATTAATAACCCTCAATTAATTTTTTAGTAATCATGTAAACGAGATCCGGATGGACAGACAGATGGACATCCGAATGTACAAATAACCTTGAAACATAATACCATCTTGCATCTATGTTGCGGAGGCATAAAAAGTCTTGCCAAGCAGAGAGATCTTACCCTCCCCCTCCTGTGATGTAGTCATAGCCGTGACCCCCGGGGTGCCCAAAGCCATAGCGCTCACCGAGAAAGACAGGGGTCGACACGTCATAACACGTCAGCAGCCTGCGCAATCTGGAAACACTGAGGGAGACAAACCAACAGCAAACAGGGGTAAATTTTATAGGTTCATGTGTATATATGTTATCTAGCTCATTCCTAAACAGCTCAAGTAGCATTTCTATCTCAATGAATTTCAAATTCAATTCAATTAATATTCCATATATTTTCAAATTACAATACAGTGTTACACGGACATAGAGAGACATACATGTATGAACATACGTAAACATAATTTTGAATGATTGCATATCAATAAATTCCCGTAATTGCTAGTTAAAATGAAATTGAGAAGGCATATGTAGGAGGATTAGATTGGGTTTAGAATCACAAGAAGGATTCATTTCAAAATTATAAAATTGTTGAAATCAATTCAAACCCAGAAGTGTAATGATGTCAAGTTATGAATTCTTCAAATCAATTAGTTATTAGGGGTTTATTTACACATAAAGGGCACACTGGTGTGCTAACATTAAACTTCATTGCCTGTAAACGTTAACATCTAGCATGTGGCCTCACCTTATAATTGTATCGTCATCTACGATGGCTAGCCAGGGGTGTTTTTTATACTCAGCCTTATTTAGAAACTGATTCAAAATAGCAAGAGTCTTCCCACAGTGGCCTGTTAAAGAAACAGAAATGCTGGACTTAAAATTCTCAGATTGAGCCTTGACAAGTTACAAGTCAAAATTGACAAGCATAAAAATGAATGTCTTGCCTTAATCCTTACAAAGAAAGAATAAAAAGGAGAATTTGGTTAAAGTAAAATCCATTTGTAGACATCGCAATTCTTTAACACATAAACACATTAATATCAACACTAAAACATGAAACTTAACCAAGATTTATGGATCAAATAAATGCAATGAAAAGATACATGTTATAGTTTGTTTCCCATGCTAAGCTTTTTTTTCAAGAATTGTTGATGTGAAACTGACATGTCAAGAACAAGCGGAATGTGTAATAAAATAAAAACCAGCTTTACAGACCACCTGTACAGAAAGACCATCTGTCTATAAAGACCACATTCCATGTTTTCCTCGAATGGCATTTATATACAGGTTTTACCGTAAATATAGAAAAATGGAGGAATTCATGCCAGCTTTCAAAGTCCCAGTGATTAAACAACGGGACAGGAGGAACCATGCAATAACCTTGAAGGGGAATTGTATGACACAGCAGAGATTACTATGATTACACAAGACCTTAAACCTTTACTGTACAATACAAAAATAAAATGCTATGTGATTTGTGTATGTAACTGGTGAAAAAACACCCATATGGCAAATGAAGAATTAATAAAGAATGAATCGTATGACTGGTACTGTTCAGGACAATAAAGACCATACCGCTTTTTGTGTTGGGCACTCCCGAGTCGACCGTAGGGATGGACGAATCAGCTTTGTCGCTGAAGTACACCATGTGGGCTGCGAACCTTCCAAACGTCTGCTGCACAACAGGTACTGTCTCAAAGCAAGAGCAGAAAAAACCATTGAAATTGTATTGAACTGCTCATTTCAAAGAAAGGCTGAGAATTAATAGCAGACAACAACCTTTGCAAGAAATACAAGGAGTCCAAAAAGTGAACAAATGTGTATATTAATTGAAAAATAGTATTTTGGTATTTTTATAAGAAAACATGTATTCTTCTATTTTACCATTTACATTGTACAAAATGCAACAGTTTGAAATGGCACCTTTATGAATATATAATTAACTCTCTTATAACCATTGGTATGAAGATAAAATGAATATGGTAAGCCAATGGGGATTTCAAGACTTGGTTATGGAAGGGTTAAACCATATGAGCAAGAGATCAAAAAGAATTAAACTTGTTCTTTACCTCTCTCACTGTGGTACTGTTCACAAGTTTTAACAGCAAAGAAGATGTCATTCTCAGAAACAGGTTTACCCTGTCGACAGAGAAGAGACAGAGAGAGAGAGAGAGGGTGATAGGAAGAGAGGGAGAGAGAGAGAAAGAGAGACATATGATAGGTGAGGGACAAGAGAGAAAAAATGGTATCACCTTTCACTCTTTTTTTGCAAATTGTACTGTACATCCTTGTAATTTACACATTAATATGTGTTTGTAAAATAATTTCACATAAACTTAATTCAAACATATTTTGTTTATTGAAACAAATATTAAACAAAACAACTACTGAAGAGACTACATCATCATTCTCTCAGTAATTTATTTAAATGTGAAATTTTACAAAACGTATTATGATGGGTACATTTGTTAGGTTGTGTTTTACCATTAACTTAGTACGTTACATGAAACTAAATGCCACAAAGTTATACTGTCTGAATTGACCATGATGTCCCAAATGTATTAAGAAGGTTCATTCAGACCATTAACTAAACCATAGTTTTAAACTATGGAGCGCCATTTTTCACTATAGACAACAAATAAATGTCTACATGCTCAGACTGATAAGTAAGCACCAAAGTCTATTATGATAAATAATTCATGTGTTTCATATTTTTACCAATCTACAAGTGGCACTCCATAGTCTTTAAACCAAAACTCTTTTGTGAAGTCAGGCCAAAGTCTCATACCCTACTACATTAGACCGGAATTGGGTATGACTGCAAATATGACTGCAAATATCATCAGCGTTGTTATGAACCACCGAATCCATATAGCACACAGAACACGGATGTAATGGATCATAAAAACGCTGACGATATGTCATGTAGAGAATTGTCAGACTTACACACTGAGGCAAGGCCCTGGGTGATCCTGTCACGCAGATGGACTTGGTAGGCTTGGTATCATTGGCTTCTATCCTCCGAGCGATCTCGTCATCGGAGAGCGGCTTCATTTGCTCGGGGCCCAGATTCCCCGCACACATCTGTGGAAGGCCCGTCATGTGAAGGCCCCCCTCTTCATTCCAAATGTAGTGGGCCACCTGACAAATAAATATGGTTAATAGATAAATAATCAGGAAAAAAATGATGGTGGTAATGAATAGTGTACCGGGATGGTGTCATCGTATCCATAGTTATGGTTCTAAACAACATCATTCAAGTGAGAGTTCCACTGGTCCAACATTGTCTAGTGAACTAGTATTGAGCACTCTCCTTAAGAGATCCTGCTATGATCATCGCTATTTGCTGAACCCACATAGTGTAGATTCACTTGTCTTGATGACATGCTCATGTGACGTCAAACTTCTGTATTCTATAAACTCCGTCTTTGGACCACAACGAAAAGTGAGAAAAGAAATGAGATTTTTTTTATGTACAAATTATAACCTTTTGTGTTAAAAGATATCTCAGTAAGAATAGTCTCTTTCCCTGCTAAACAAGCATGCTCATCTCAAGAGGATCACATGATGCGATACTATACATACAAGTTAATTGTACTGTAATAAAACATACAAGATTATTAATTCTCAAAAAGCTCGCTTAGCAGCAACAGTGAAAATATGAGTAATTATTTGAATGCTGTCTGTGATCAATGTGTTACTTTTGCACAAAAATCATTATGAATATTTCCATCAAAATCACTCTAAAGCCTACAGTTTAAGATAAAACCTACAGTCACTTACTTCATGCTTGACATCAATGCTGAATTGGATGTCCGGGGCCTTTTCAGAGATTCTGGACACCAAACTGAAATGAAAAGCAAGCACAAATTTGAAAATTCATTAACCCATTCTTAACCAAACCTGTGTATTTGCAAACTGAATTTTCTCCACTCAGATACTAAGCAGCATGACTCCCACATAATCTTCTTTATGGACAATAAATGAGAGGCTATTACCGGTAATCAACTTCAAATTCCCTATAGAGCACAATGAAGTTACATCCCTTTGGTAAATGAAGTTCCATGGCAAATTGTGACATTCTAACTAGACCAGGATTCACGTAACCAGAAAATCTAACCATAAACAACTGGTTAAGTTAATTTTTGCTATTCGTGCTTTAAAAAAAATCTCCTATGCATCAAAGGATATGAATGGATTTCTTCCAAGCTTATATGGAATGTATCAACCAATCACACAAAAAAGGAGATTTTGCAGAAAGTGTAACAGATGGATGCAAAGGTGGACAAATGTATGGAAGAATGGATGGATACACCAGTACACAATATGAAATGGTATGTACCCCACCTCCCTACCTCCCTCCACTCTAGCATATTCTTCAGGCGATCAAAATCTCACCATCTCTAATTCATCAAAGCATTTCACTTGACGTTTTGCATCGAACATGAAAAGATAAGGCATCACAGACTCGGAACTCTGTCCTTGTGGTCAAGTACTGACTAATAAACATGTCATGACCTAGTGTGTTATGGCAGGGCCTCCATGTTCGCAGACCCATATTGGTAACCAGAAATTGATGACGTGTTTAAAAAAATAGTACACAACTTATAGCAGAGTACCTTGCAAGTGACGTCACAAAATTAAGAATTTGAAAATTCATCTCTGTCATCTTTGGATGGATTTTTGTCAAACTTATTTGTTTCTTTACGGTTTTTGCTTTGATGAAAACCAACTATAATTTCAAAATGGGCTTTCCATTTGACATGAGTTTCAGTGGGCATAAAAAGAGCGGGGTCTACCTTTTAATGAGTGTGTGACTGAGAACCCAGCCACTGTCAAAGTCCGGGTAGATGAATTCCGTCAGCATGTTAGCAAAGCGGAAGTGATGTATGATAGTGGGCTCCTGGTCTATCAGAGCCTTCCCCCAAAACCACTCCTGCCAAGATGGAGAAAGCCATTATAGTTTTTAAGATAATACTAGATTCATGCATTGGTTTTTTCTTTTGCTTACTTTTCCAAAATTACAATAAATACATCTTAAAAGAAGATGGAGGATGCAATTCATTTACAAAACATATCATTGAACAGCAGTACAAGTTGAGAGGTGCAGTTTGCTATAATCACAGATAACAAATTTTATTTCCGAGCTAAAATTGTGTTTTGCGAAAATAACAGAAACAACGTTTACACTATGACTGAAAACTTTAGACTTAAAAGAAATGTGTACTTTCTTCATGTATAGAAAAGTGACATTTCTAAATAGAGGAAAGAGATAATTAGAATCGATAATCACTCTCACAGAAATTGTGCATTGATATACAATTAACTCTCTTAAAAAAGACAAATGTGTTTGCAAACTCACTCCTTTCTTTCAAAAAAAGAGGTTAAGAACAATTCAAGAAGGTAATATCACAACTTTGAGTTTTCTGCTATGATTTATCTTTCAGATGAAATCACTATCATGAAGTCCAGAGTACACTGACCTCTTCGGAGCTGAACCTGCTGAGTAGTTTGAGAACTCCTTGGATGCTGACCCTCGTGTCTTCCTCACAGAAAAAGAACCACTTCTTGGTCTCAAACTCCTCATATAACCTGCCCAAAAGATAAGAGCAATCAAAAATTAATTTCAGGTAACAAATCTTCCTACAGACATTGGATCCAACATATCATTAAAGACCGTTCCGGAGGGTGTTTCACCAAGCTGTTCGTAAGTTACGAACAAATTTACAAACAACTGGTGATCCCTTCTTGTGCTAAATTTGATACCACACTTTTTTCATTGAGAATCGGATTTAGCACAAGAAGGGATCACCAGTCGTTCGTAAATTACGAACAGCTTGGTGAAACGCACTCCAGGGGCCCATATCACAAAGACCTATGTTTCTTCGTACGATCAATAGATCAAATGTACGATTGATCAATCTATCATAAATCCACATAGAAATCCATCATTACTTGCATTGTTGCAGTGCATATTGATCAGAGCTTGTGTGGGTCTATCCTACCTAGACAATTTATTTTAAAATCACACATAGGCTTTAACTTGAAACAAATTGCAACTTTGCAACTGATTTATTGAAACTCACTCTTTGCGATATCAAACGCAAGTCCAATCCGCTATCTCTAATGTACAAAGTAACGATTGATATCAATTGGAAGTCAAGTTACGATCAATCACAATTCTTTACACAACAGGGCCCTGATCTAATAACACAATTAATTGTTTATGTACCTGGGCAAGACTTGAAGTATAGCCCACTGACCACTGGTTGGGCCCCCGTAATGTTCGTGAAGTAGCAATACATCTGGCTGACTCTAAAACACACAAAAAGAAGAAAAACTCTGTAATTCAGCATGAGGCAAAATCATCAAAATATAGAGTACCAAAGTGGTGTGATTATTGATGTTTGCTCTACCCATAAATATGTAGTTTAGAACCAGTTGTCTTGACAACGTCAAAAACAACAATTGCGCACAATATTTCATCACAAAACTGAGTTCAAAAAATTATTGACTGTGTGTAATCAACGGGTATACCTCTATCCTCACACACAGATACTCCAGTACTGCCATAATTTAGTGATAGTTGTCATCTATTATTTGGAAAACATACTACAAGTATTTGGCTATGAAGACTTTATTGAGAGAGACCTGTGAAGTACTGTGTCATCAATTTGGTCAAATATTTCAACAAAATTTGACCTTGGCCTGTGACCCCAAATCTAATCCCTTTATTGCTCTGTCATGTATAATCATTGTACCAAGTTGGAGGAAATTTGGTCAATTATTTCTTGAGTCAATGAGATCTAGATGGATGACCAGACGGACAGACAAACTGAAAACATAATGCCATCTGGCAAAGGCATGACAGAGGCATAATAACAAAAGAAATAGCTTGGGGCCGAAGAAAACTGCAAAACATGGATCACTTAACGCCACAGAAAATTGATCAAATTGATAATGACATGAAGGTTAATGTTAGTATGCATGCTTGCAGTATTCATAATAAGGTCAATATGCATTTACTGTTACCATGGTCGTTACCATTGATGGTAAGTTACAATAATTGAAAACAGTTCAGTTCAGTTTATTTTCTCAAAATAAAAAACAACAATATAAAATACATACAAATCGATAACAATTTAAAAAGATTTGTGGCGACCAAAATATGATTTATTTACATATTTACAAAATTATTTCAAATTATCCCTCCATTATTGGCTGCCAGTTTCTACTACTTTTCACCTAAAAAACAAGGAAGCACATGCAGAGCAACAGGGGAGAGGTTGCCATGACAACAGGATATTAGATTACTGCAAGTGGCAGGAAAACATGTTGAGCAGTGCTCGGTGGGAATACTTGAAACGTCTTTCTAGATGTAGGCTATTAGCCTCATTTCCAGGCTGTGTGCTTGTTTTTTTTTTCTCCACTGCAATCACAGGTAAGTCAGGTACACATGCACAGCATCCCTTCCTCCTATTTCTTCCTCACAAGAAAGAAGGAGGGATGCTTCTTTGAAGTCTAGATTTGTCCAGATTTTAAAAAATTTCTTAATGCATATTAAAGAGAATGATTGATCAGTTGTAATCAAAGAATGCAATCATTGTACAACTGGCCAAATTTAGTTCACAACCGCATCTGTTCACAACTATGCCTGGTAACACAGACTAGGCCCTAATCTGACTTGCTGGCCTAGCCTCTCCTTATAAAACGCGAGGATAAGGAGAGGCCAGGCCAGCAAGATGGATCAGGACCTAGTCTGTGTAACCAGACCTAGTTGTTATCAGACTTGGTTGTATCCATGCACTCCACAGCCTAGTAACTAAGCTACCTTTTGAGATACACAAACAATTTTTTTAAAACAAATGTGGTAACATAATCTCAATTAAAACATGCCAAGCTCAATACTGACATGTATATACTTAAGAAAGCTTACTTACTCAAGATACGTCCACAGAAAAGTGTGTCTACTGACCTTAATGAACATGTTATTGGGCCTTTTAGGAGTTTTCCCCAGTCCTCTCGCTCCATTTAACAATTCTATTGCTCTGCCGTGGCCTATAGACCACTAACCTTAAAGACAGGGTGGCCCAATTGCTGTGATGTGCGCTAATTCATATTGCAGTCTCCGGTATCTAGGCTATAGGTTTTGGATGACGTCTCCAAAACCTACTCAAAATCTAGCGATCGCTATAATACTGCTCAGACAGTTTCCAGTTCCGTTTTTGGGAGGGAAGTTCTAATAAAAAGCATCTTTTTCCATTTTCTGTGTTTTTTACAAACATGTTTTTTTACCTGCAAAAGGACAACCCTGTCTTTAAACTACAGGAGCTGCGCACAAGCTGATATTTACCACTTCCATGTAAAAACACCCTTAGATGCCAACCTATGCCCCAAACACTCATACACTGGATTCAAAATTCATATAAAAACATATCATATTTTGTCAGGATTTTTTTTTCTTTAAATGCCAATATTACAATGTGAAGAATTAAAATTCTTGCATCTTGTACTTTTACACTAATATACAACATAAATTATTGGAATAAAAATAGAGTAATATTTTGATGAGAAAAATGTACTGTTGTATCTGACCATTTATGTAAAAGCAAACAGAGTTTTAGATTTTACTGGTTGGATCATGCAGGGTCACATAACTCCATGAATCGCCGATGAGGTCAGTATCACACTGGGGGCTCAATCAACCTACAAGCATAGCCTTCTAAACAAACTATCTCCACACAACTTTATCTTCAAATATAGAGAGTTTATTAATCAAATTCATTCATTATCATGTTCAGTTGCATTGCTATTTTTCTTGCCTTATTCTGAGTAACACTTTGCAGCATTTATTTTTGTATGGTTAATTTTGAAAATGTATAGAAAATACATTTTGACTTCAAATTTGAATGTGTCTTTTACCAATTTCAGGATCCTGCTCTGCTGAATGAGGTCGTCTCGTATGAAGCGAGCCCGCTCTACGTGTGGCGATGAAGCCTGGCTCCGAATTACAAATACAACGTCTTCTACAGTGATGAGATGGGCACCCTGCACGTCAGAAGAAGAGGAAGAATGATAAACAAATAAAGAGTTGATTTTCAAAAGGAGATAAATCCACTTTCAAAATTAACAAGAAAAACAGGTTCCTTAATCCGCATTTGTACAGGTATCTATTGGAAACTTAACTTTTAAACAAATGAAGAGATGAATCCATTTTTAAAGTGACAAGAAAAACAGGTGTCTTATTCCAAATTTGAACCTGCATCTATTGGAAACTAAATTTAGAACCTGACAATCGTTAGTCTTGATTAAGCCTGAGTCATATCGATTTTTTCAGAAACCGGTGTTCGATGGCTTTGCGCCGATCGAACATCGATGCATCGATACATGACGTCACCCAGCCACTGCCAAGAGCCAATTTATGAATGAAAATATAGTAAGCATACGCAGTGCAATCCTTCCATTTCCCTACATAAACAAGCATGCAATTCTCTATCACCTCGTACCAAAATTGACCTAGAATTTCACTTTCCTATATTTTATATGAATTATGATAGGTAACCTCGGAGAATCTATTTTCTCACCGATACTGCACATGTAAGCGAATTTCGATTACTTCTTGTTTTTCCGTCAAAATCTTACAAATTAGCGTCAATATGGCATCGTATACATGTATGTAGGTTGGAATCTGGAGAGTCTATTGCAACGGGCAGAAAGTCAATCAGCTTCCGGGTTGCGATTTTTTTTTTTCGTAACCCTAATGCGTCGAAAAATCGCTTCCGGGTTTCGGACAACGTGACTGGATATTGTATCACTGTTTTGGCGACCACATGGTTATGACGTGATCTACGCGATGCACCAATCAGTGGTCTCCGAATCGCTGTACGGAGACGCTCTATTAGTCTGTACGTCGGCAGCGTGTATGCAAATGAGCCTTACGCACGATTGCCACTGTATTTCCGGGTTTTCACAACACACGATGCTATCCGTTGTACAAAGTCTATGGACAATTGTTTGTTGTGGCGTTGCGCTGTATATAGTAGTGAACGAATCAAATCCAAGTAGTATGTAGTAGCTGCTTGATCATCGAGCGACCTGTTCATTCTCTTGATGCGTTACCTGCAAAACTCACAAAAGAGAGTAGGAACCAAGTAAGCAAATTAAAATTGTGAAAATATGAAGATAAATTGTGTATAACAGGACTATCAAACAAAAGATTTTGTGTTTTCTAGTCAATTTGGTAATTTCGTCGATGCATCGAATTCATCAAAACGAAATCGGAGTTCGACTTCTTCGATCGAACACCGGCTTAATAATCGATTCGACTCAGGCCTAGTCTTGATTGTTTAATTCGTCTTAAATTCTCACTCTACCAAACACTGTGCTGATACTAATAACTCAATTTTTAAGAAAAATGGTCTTAGCCCCATTTGGAAACAAGCTTTTTAAATATGCATGTAAGAAATTACTCATCTCATCAAATTTGACTGACAATTTCAGTGTTCAGGGAATTATAACAACAAGAGTTCCTGGCGAAAAGACTTTCTGTGGTCATTTCAATTTGAAAATATATTTTAGGCATACCCAGTAGTGATCTTGTAAAAGATGGGCAGATCTCAGAATGGGTAGCAGTCTTCTAAAAATACATGTAAAAACTCTAATTTCAAGATTTTTCAAATCAGACTGTCTATCATGCTTATAACATCTATGAATTGATATATACCAAAAGTTCTTTTCCAATGAAGTTCAACAAAATTTGATCAACAGATCTGTGTCAAATCTGCAACAACTCACTGATTTCATACTTGAACAGAAAATACATTGCACCTTCAAAAAATCAGACATGTACACTCCAGCTCAAAGGAATTGGCATAGGGAAAGGGAAAGGGAAGAAAGGGAAGGAGCCGCAATTTTTAAACTGTGGTATATTTTGTCCAGTTCAGCGTGAAAAATGATGCTTTTTAGGCTAAAGCATTGTGTTTCATGCTGAACTGGACAAAATATACTGCAGTTTAAAATTACGGCTCCTTCCCTTTCTTCCCTTTCCCTTTCCCTATGCCAATTCCTTTGGGCTGTAGTGTACATAAATGTGGGTGTTTTTATACAAAATAATATTTGAACAACTTGTATTCATCTTATTTAGATGTAACAAATACACACAAATGGTAGGATAACTGAAGTCAAATGCACTTCAACCCCCTCCCCCCCCCAAAAAAAAAAAAAATAATAAATAATAATAACAATAATAATAAATAACAATAACAATAATGCTAATTAATAAATAAATAACAAAAAATTACTAATCAATCTTTCAACAAATGACTCATTTTTCACAGAGACATTTTGCCATAATACGCAACACTCACCTGTGTAATTCCTGGCTGGTTTTGGTAAGGGTCGAATGCTAGACAACAAGCACCTGTGAACAAAGACAAATTTAAAGATTAAATTAACAAAGATAAAGATAAAAACGAAGATGAATTTGTAGAAAGCATGTAAGATGAATATGAGAGAAACATGAATAGAGGCAGGTCTGTAGTTCAAGAGTTGTACAGTATGTAGAGCAAGCAATAATCTAAGCAATGTTCTGATGATCATTTTTGAACATTTTCCTGTGCTAAATCTTGTAAAGGAGAGATAATGTACATCCATCAGTATGATTTTTTAGGGAAATTGTTTTAATATGCATTTTCAATGCAAGCATCAGTGCAGATGAACTGATTCACATGAGCATTTTTACACTAGTTTCAGTGGGCGAGCAGTCACTTGGGCTATAAAGTTAATTATGAATTATGCCCCGACAAGTTGCAACCACTGATCAAACACTGGACACTAAACAATATTCTTGACAACATACATGCATGACAATAGGTGTGACCATGTTCATTTATATTAGCAGTATGGCAGAATGAGCAGCTGTCATCAAATCATTAAGCACAATCCATAATTATTGTTTGTCCGACTTGGAAAATTCAGTAAAAAAAAAAATATGTATGGTGAGAATTGCAGGCAAATTTCCTTGTTAAACATAGATCAACAGGGACAACAGCCTAGCCTGTAACTGGGGACTTGTGGATCTATCTAAGTCAGAAGACTTTGAGGGTCACGAAGCTCAAACTGCCAACTCTTGCTCTTAGGCGTAGGAGGGGTCCTACATACAGAGACTGGTTTTTCGGTCTACCGTTCGATGTGCCTCCTGTACGCGGCCACTCACGGCTGAAAATTGAGGAGTCTACGTGTGCATCTCAGCGGAGCCGCGCGCCACTTTCTCGATCCGGCTAAAGATAGTAATTAGTATAGAGATCTAAATGTACAAAAGACAAAGCAGTCCACTTGTCTTATAATTGTCTTAAAATTGTTCATATTGTTGTTGTTACTTACCATACAACGTCAGGCACACCGAAAATAGAGAAATTGGTGAAGTTGAAAGAGCCATGTTTGTCACAATATTTCGAAGCTCCGCCCTCTTATCTCCTCTCTTTAGCTTCGATCCGCTCCATACCAAACTTCTTTGTACGTAACGTGTAGGTTAAACTATGGGAGGCATTTTCTATAAGCATGCATAGTCTACATTATAATAACATTACAACAGTGCCGAGTAATAAGACACGTTGTTGAAATATTTTGAATAGAGTAATAATTCTTGTTTTCGTAGCGTATTGTTGGCGAAGTCAGTATTTTAGAGAAGAAAACAAAATAAAAGAGGGAACAAATGCAGGTGATGCTAAAAATACGTTGGCTTTCCATACTCGTAACCACTAACGCCGTATCAACAAAATCAATCTCTGCTGTAGCTGTTTGACGTTACATGTATACTTTCGCCTCAAAATGTGTTTATATTTTATTTGTTTGATAAAAATAGGTAATAGCTGCAACGGTAATGGATTCAAGTGGAGGAGCCTATTCATATCCGAAGTGGCTTTCTGATTGTAAACTGGAGTTGTCTCGTTGCAAGGTAGGATGTCATGGATGTGCAGCTGTGATTTGTGTTTGTGTGAATCGAGAGGATTGGAGTGTGGTGATTTCTTAATGTATGGCTAGTGGCCCATTCTCACCGCGGGGCCCTTAATCGACGCACTAGCAAAAATGCGTATTAGAACAAAATGGTAAGCGTATCGTGCGTGAGACTACAAAATCACCGTCGGCACAACAGTTTCCGTCACGCTACGCAATTACGAGTCAAAAAACGCAAGTTTGATCTTATTATCGTCTTTTCAAATTTTAAGCTACAAAAAATCACATTATTCGGTAAATGTCAAAATTATTTGCCGACCAGAAAGTCCGTTTTCTCCAAAATTCGTGCCGCGCACCCGCACTGCGATCACTTTGGTTGCCGAACGGAGAAGTCAGTGTGATCGTGATGCGCATGACTTCGGCACTACATCATGCACGTTCCGAGAAAATGCGATCGAAATGAAGACTCTCGTATTGTGCACAGTCTCTTTTTTGGACCTCGTTCCATTAAACATCTAGGGTAGCCTTAAAGAAAATAGAATTCTTCTATCAATATTCCACTTCAAACGTAAATCACATGAACAAGCAAACTACAAATTTCTTTTTTTTTTCTTTTTTATTCAAATCACCAAGTCACCATGAAATCGAACACATAATCGATCAGGAAAAGCCCATTGACAATACACGTAAATGGTGCGGCGTTTAAGGGCCACAACTTTATCGTCGACAAATATTGACAGGCTAACAGTTTTGCACTGAAAATACATTTATTCGTAAGTGCTTACTCAAAATGTCTCAGTAATATGATTTTGAAACTATAAAGTATGAAATTAAGTATAAATTAGTGTAAGAGTATATCGAAATACGCATTTGTTTTCGTTTCAAATCGAAAGTGCGGCGAATATGGGCCCCCCATCATATAATGAAGGTTTGTATTGTATTGATACTGATAGCCGCCAGTTATTGATGAACTGCAAAGTAGCATCAATGCCATCATGCAAAAGCACAGGAAACTTCCTAACATCCTTCTGGCTGGAGATTTTAATCTTCCTGACATCAACTGGAATGATCTCACCACATCCAATCCTAGAACACAAGCTGTTCACTCACATTTCCTGAACTTCGTAAATGGATGTAGCCTCACCCAACTGAGCAAGGAGCCAACAAGACCATCATCTGGAAATATCCTGGACCTCATCCTTACAACTACACCTGCAATTGTGCGCAATACACAAACAACACCAGGGATTAGTGATCACCATATTGTTCTTTTTGACATTGATATGCGTCCTGAACTTCAGAGGAAACCTGTTCGGACAATTTACCAGTATGACAAAGCAAACAAACAAGACATAATGACGCGATGTTCTCAAATGACTGCATCTTACTTTGAAAGGAAACCAGATGAGTTCACAGTAGAGGAGAACTGGCTTTTTTTCAAGACTAACATGCTCTCAATCATGACCCACATTCCTCACCGGAACTCGAAGTCCAAGGTCAGCCATCCGTACATCACCAAGAGGATTACCAGAGAGATGGACAAGAGGGATAGGCTGTACAAAAAAGCAATTCGGACAGGATCAGAACATGACTGGGAAACATACAAGACGAAAAGAAACTCTGTCCAGAGAATGAAAGAACTGGCTCACAGCGAATATCTGAATGATTTGGTGGGGGAAAGCCTTATGTCTGATCCCAAGAAATTCTGGAGATATGTAAAGGCCCAGAGAAGAGAATCTGCTGGAATTCCAACACTCAAGGTTGAAGGTCAAATGTACTCCACCAATGAAGATAAAGCGAACGCCCTGAATACTCAGTTCTCATCAGTCTTCACGCACGACAATAACACATCAGCACTACCTGACAAGGGCCACTCACCGTACGAGCAAATTGAGAACCTTCTCATTAGCAACCCAGGTGTCAATAAACAACTACAGGGACTCAAGATAAACAAGGCTACTGGTCCTGATGAGCTGCCAGCCAGAATGCTGAGGGACTACGCAGATGAGATTACACCTCTTCTTACCCACCTCTACCAACAGTCCTATGATAGTGGAGTCCTACCAGAGGATTGGTTGAGAGCTAGGGTAGCAGGCATATATAAAGCAGGAGACAAAAGTGACCCATCTAATTATAGACCTGTGTCCCTCACATGCATCTGCTGCAAGATCCTTGAGCACATCGTTTTGAGCCACATGTCCAAGTTTTTGGCAAAAAATGACATCCTCACTCCCAATCAACATGGATTCCGGCAAGGACGTTCTTGTGAAACCCAGCTTGTGGAAGCCGTTAATGATTGGGCTAGCAACATCAACCAGCAGCACCAAACTGACGTGATCTTCCTTGATTTCAGCAAGGCATTTGACAGGGTGTCACATCGAAAGCTAGTTCACAAGCTGAAGTACTACGGCATCCAAGGACCAACTATTAACTGGATCCAGGGTTTCCTGACTGGCCGATCCCAAACTGTGTCGGTAAATGGAGCCACATCACCATCAGCGGATGTCCTCTCTGGGGTCCCTCAGGGATCAGTCCTTGGTCCAGCATTATTTCTCTTGTACATCAATGACATATGCGACAACGTATCATCATCAATAAGATTGTTTGCAGATGACTGTGTCTTGTACCGCAGCATCCACATGAGAGATGACCACATAGCCTTACAGCGAGATCTTTCCACACTGGCAGAATGGGCAGACCTGTGGGATATGTCATTCAATGTCAAGAAATGTGCCCACATGTGCATCTCCTTGAAGCGGAATCCCTTGACCTTTGACATGAACATCAATGGGAAAGCAGTTCCCAAAACTACCTCCTTTAAATATCTTGGAGTCACAGTGACTGACAACCTGAGCTGGAATACCCATGCACAGAAGATTCAAGCTAAAGCTGCAAGAACTCTTGGAGTTGTTCGTCGAGCCCTTGGGAAATGTGACCAGAAAGTCAAGGACATTGCATATAAGCAACTTGTGCGACCGCAGCTGGAATATGCCTCAAGTGCATGGAATCCACACACACAGAAAGAGATCAAACTCATAGAGGGCATACAGAGACAAGCTGCCAGATTCGTCCTACATGATTACAGAAGAGAATCTAGTGTCACCACCATGCTGTCATCTCTTGGCTGGGACACACTTCAACACCGCCGCTTGCTCAATCAATGCGAGATGCTCTTCAAAATACACCACAATCTTGTTCAGATCTCTCTGCCTCCTGAAATCCGGCTCATCTCCGGCATCACCAGACCACAACGAGCACAACATCACAGCCACAACCTCCGATTTACTCAACCATTTTGTCGAGTTAACTGCTACATGTACAGCATTTCCCAGGGCAGTCCGTGTCTGGAACGCTCTCCCAAGCAACGCTGTCAATGCAACCACCATCCAGGGCTTTAGGGGAGGGGCACTACCCGTCATACAGACTATGGCACCGCCCCTGCCCCTGAAGATGTTGTAACGAGGGACACACCTGCACCACCTGCACACTGCACCCTGCACATTGTACATAGTGCACGGCGAACAACCACCATCACTTCACCAGCAGCACATCACCAACAGCACGCACCACAGCACAGCCCTCTCCAGGACAGCGTTCACGCTTTTGGGAGAGTAATTCTTCAAGGTTCAATTGTATGTGTGTGCGATTGCTGTTGGCATAACTTTGATAGATGGTGGAGGAGTCATTTAGAATCTACACAAGGAGAAAAACAAGTGGAGAAATTAGATTGTCTAAATTGGTTTGTCTTGAGGAAAAGAAGAAGGGAGATGAGGGGAAATGAGGAATTTGGAGGAAAGGGCGGTTGTTGATGCAGGCCTTGCCCTGGCCTTTGCTAGACAGGAACAACTGTCTCATTGGGGGCATTCTTTAATTGAAATTACATTTTTGGACATACCCGTATAGAGATGGTGTATCCACATCACACGCGCATTGGCAACTGTTTTACATCGTACAAGTTCAATGCGTGGAGTAGAAAATTACCCGATTCTGTAGAAAGTCTATGGGAAAACGGATTTTGGAACTATCATACTCATAGCTACTTCGTTTAAAAATCCAACATCTTTCAAGCTATGATGCAACAAATTTACTTCAATCAAAATGAGATCCATATTATATATTTATAAATTCTAGGAATAAAATTCCCCCGAAAATAGAAAAGTCGAAAATTAAGGACTTACTTTCCGCCAATCACACGTTTATCACAGACATTTTTAATCTGCTCGAGTCTGACTTGACTAATCGGATTGTTTGATGGATTGTTGGCTATGAATATTTAAATCATCAATCAGTTCGTCGAAAAAAAAAGCACACGGCAAACGAGCGGGAAAAAAAATGTGCGCATGCGTTAAATTACTTATTCATATACATGCATTAGCGTTAGCGTTTTCACATTCAAAATGGCGACCCGCATTGATCGCCATACATTGTACAGGAGTAATATTCAGTCTCTAGATAGGGCGTTCAGAGGAGCCAGATGCAATCTCAGCGGATCCAACGTCGTACAGCGACTTATTTTTTTCTGTCTAGGCCTTGGCATGCTTAGTGTGGGTCTGTTTTTTTACGTGTAGGCCTACTTTGTAGAAAAATATGAAAATTAGATATAGACCTAGATCTAAATTGAAACTAGACTCTAAGGGTACATTTGAAAAGAATTATGAAGACGAAGAAGGAGAGAAGGGATAGTAGGAAAGATGAGGAGGATATAATTCATGATGTGAAATAAACAAATTCAAAAAATATATGTAAGAAAAGTTTTTTTTTTTTTTTAATGATCAAGTATATCAAATATTTTCACCTGAAACCCAATGACTTACACTTTATGATGTGAAATGAATCCATAACAAAATATATAAATGCAAAATATGTATGATCACATTTTTTATCAAATATTTCCATCCATTACACCCCCCCCCCCCCACCCCCCTCAAGGAATGGAGCAAACTCCGAGCAGACTTGCAGGCCGCTGTTGATCAGCAGCTGACAGAAAGCCATGTGGATCAGTTTGCACACCTCACGCAGGCTGAGAGGAAGATGTTCCTCCAACGAGCTCTGAGCGCTGTGAAAAAAGGTGATTATGGATGCTCTTTAACTCTTTATGTCCCGCTGGTGCAATTTGGCATAAGTAATTGATACAAACAAATCACATATTTATAACAGCAGTTTGTTTGGCACGCAAAGGATACAACGAGTGTGTACTTCCAAAGAAGCACTATTACACAAATAAGAGACTGCTGTGAGGAAACTATAGAACCAAGGTGATGTACATACACTACAGTTCAAAGGAATTGGCATAGGGAAAGGGGAAGGGAAGGAGTCGCAGTTTTAAGCCGCAGTTTTTTTTTGTCCAGTTCAGCATTAAACACGATTAGCCTAAAAAGCATCATGTTTCATGCTGAATTGGACAAAATATACCGCGGTTTAAAAATGTGGCTCCTTCCCTTTCTTCCCTTTCCCTTTCTCTATGCCAATTCCTTTGATAGTGCTGTAACACTGTCTGCATGACTGCAAACTCAATGGCAGTCATGATGATTTCACTGTCTGCTGAATCCATCAATTCCATCATTTCCTTACCATCAAGTAGCTGAAAACTTTTGCTCTTCAGCCATTTTAACACACTGCAGCCACAACTCAAAGCCGAGTGAATCATCCAAACATAGAATTTGCTGTTACATATAAGACCGTGACACAACACGCAATATGATACACAGACGATGTTTTGCTATTCTCCCCATTTACCATTTTCTTTCTACCATTCTGCTCTCTCCCCGACCTCTAGGTGACCAATACGACTCCTTCAATAACTCCCTCATCCATGCCATTAACAGGCACGTCAACTCCCACGTGGCTCAGCAGCTGCGGGACGGGAGCGGTTTCCAGCCGCTGGCGTCCAAGTCAGACCTGATCATCGACCAGGCCAACGAGGCTTCCATGAGTCTCCTCACCAGATGGCCAGAGCTGAGGTCCAAACTTCACAGGTGAGAGGGAGAGGAGCGAGTATGCGAAGCGTGTCTATCAAGGCATCCACAACTATGTTTATAAACTCTTCCCTTTTGCAGTCTAGAATCAACATGTTCAAATACGATTTTAACAAATGTGTGTATTTATAAACAAACATTCTTAACACAAAAATAATAATTTAGACTCATGTAAAGTGCTTTATTCTCTTTTGCAGCCAAGAACTTGGCAAATTTGTGTGTTTATGAACAATTAAACATGTATTTAACACAAATTTAGCCTTAAACCGTTATTGCACAGGCATTAGGAGTGCTATATGAAATCATGCATTAAATGTTTCATCCTACGTAGGTGCTTCAACAAAACCCTGCCTCTGGGACTGAGGGAGCTGGCTTGGAGGTTGTTCCTCTCAGAACCTGCAGGTAAGCCTGCATGTGTCTCCATGACAACAAAATCTGCCCCTAATCTACTTTTATCTATATCTTAGAGTAACAAATTCAGAGAAAAAGAGAGTAAAGTAAAAAGCTAAAGAAAGGAGTATTAGTCTGAAGAAAAGGGAAAATCACAAAAATAAGAGAAGTTCTGTTTCAAACAGAAAATAAATAAAATGTTCTTTGAATATTTCTTTGTTGAGAGTGATCTAATAAATACTCTCTACTAGTACTAGAAAATAGTAAAATATTAATTGGCACCATGTGATTGTAATGTATCACAATAGTTATAGTGCTGTACAAATGAATATTAGTATTATAAGTAGTGGTAGTATTATTGTTATCATTGTTAGTAGTATCAGTATAAGTATTGTATAATTGTGTCATTATTATTATTATCATCATCATTATCATTATTATTATTCTCTTTTGTATAGTGAAATCCAAATACCTGACGAGACTGGAGCGTGATGCCGAGAGCACAATGTCTGTCCTGGACCTGGACATCGTCCAGAAGTGCGAGGCTCTCCTACAGGCTGAACCGACCTTCAAGTCACTGGCATACAACTCAAGTAACAACCCACAACACTGTTTGATTCTTCTCTAACTATTAACCCCTAATGTGCCATGTGTGGATTATTTCACCATTAAAGTTAACCATGAAAATAATTTTGTTTCAATAAAAGCAAAAACATGAAAGAAACATACTCGTCAAAGTTTGATGAAAATCGGTCAAAAGAAATGAAAGTAATTTGATCTTAAAATTTCAATTTTGTGACGTCACATGCGAGGTATTTTCCCATATGTTTGTGTATGATATAATCACATAAATTTCTCTCTTTCTGTCTTTGACAACGGAATGATATTTTTTCATACAGGTATGAGTGTAAAAACATATTTCTGATGATGTATGAAATGCAGGTACATGCCGGTACAAGGATGCATATTTTTTGAGAAAATTTACATTTTTGAAAAAAATTGTACACAACATAATGGAGAGCACCTCTCATGTGAAGTCACAAAATCAAAACTTTAAAATGTAATAACTTTCTTATCCTTTGACGGATTTTCATCAAATCTTCACTTATATGTTTCTTTCATATGTGTCTGCTTTTATTGAAACAAAACTAATATAAGGGTTGACTATCCCTTTAATACACTCAAATCCCATAGAGTAGCATTGTCTGGTGCTCAAAGGGTTAATCTCTTCTGGCCCACAATGCAACAACAGTGCATTAAGACTTAAAACAGGTTAGGTATATCACTGAGAACTACTACCCTTCAAGTCATTGGTTTAAAAGTAAATTAATTAACAAGGTGAAAGAAATAGTGAGACATAGATATAGCTCTTGGTTCATTCTTTATATCCTAGCTTGCAGTACTTGCCTTATATTTATGAGCAGTTTGTGAAATGTAAAAAAGAAACAGTGAGAACTTATTTTTCAAAGCCATATGGAAGTTTTAGTCAACAGTAATATCTCCCAAACATAAGTTATCACAAAGATGACAAATTATATCCTTGTCATTGATCTGATTGTAGTTTTCATTTCATTTTATTTTATGTTTATTATCATGGAAAAATGCAACAAAAACCTGTACAATACAACATATGGACTACATCAAACTATGGAGAGGACCACTGAGATACCAGTCTGCTTATGAGCAACATACCTGTAGAATCATGATAGTGATATTTTCAAGAAGTTCTCAACTAGTTACAAGGGTGTCCAGAAATTTGATAAACAGTGATATACTTCTTTGAAAAACAGTTAGATTTACAATTTTTTTGCAGAATCAAAACACCACATTTAAGTCTGTGAAAAACGCACATTTTAATGAGATCTTCTCTCCTATGTAGATATTCTCCATGCGATGAAGGCGGTGCTCTCCTACCACCACGCCTGTAGACAGACCCGCACCCCTCTCCTGGACACAGACTACCTCCTGGCCGTACCTCTACTGGTCAGCACCCTGACCACCATGGCAGCCCCCAAGGGTCATCGGTCAAGCGGCAGTGGCTGGACCCCCCTCCAGGGACGCAGCCTGACCGCGGCCGAGACAGAGGGCCTGGTGACCAGGGCGAGTCTTGGGACGTTGGTGGAGAGGTTCACCACCCTCATGGCCACGCGGCCACCATACATGACTGAATCCTACAACCAGGTCTGTGTTATAGGTTGTAAGGGCTACTATTTGTAAGAAGTATATTCTTAGGAAAGAAAGGACTTACAGCCAGTAATAAAAGAGTGATAGTAATATCATATGAATATCTAAGAATCAAAATGTGGACTTCAAGGGAAAAAAGCTCTGAAATAATAAGATTGTTTGAAGAAAACAGCCAGAAATCAGAGAGGCTCGAGTGGAGTTTGAGGAAATTCAGTTGGATATTAAAGAAGTTATATTGCAAATATTATTTCCAAGCCCTTATTTTTTTTCTCTTTTTTTGTTGAAAATCATAATAACTCAGCCCTGAAAAGATTTT
This sequence comes from Arbacia lixula, assembly GCA_963669155.1. Lineage (NCBI taxonomy): Eukaryota > Metazoa > Echinodermata > Echinoidea > Arbacioida > Arbaciidae > Arbacia > Arbacia lixula. The sequence continues at coordinate 7,385,652 of OZ022583.1, read as the reverse complement.
GTAGTAAATATGAATCATTAGAGTTTAGTTTGAAAATCAGGATCACTAGCCTTGAAAAAAAAAACTTTCTCTGAGAGCAGCAGGGGAAAGGAAACGGAGTGAGCATGATGTTAAGTGGCAGCTGGTATGTCAGATTGTATCTCCTTCTGTTTGTTTTTTGCTTCCTATAAGCAGCTGCTATCAGAGCTATTCTCATACAAGCAAATAACGTGACTTCTCTTCAAGACTGTACTGGGCAGCTCTCAGTGGTAGCATGAATCGCATTTTTCAAAGGTGATAAAATTGTTCTTTTAATCTCTTCTGTCATTGGTAGGATTTCAAGGAAGCGATGAAGCAGTGCTCGTCTAAGATTGCTGGAAGTCTTGAAGTGTTGGACAGAGGGCTGGCAGATCATCTACTCAAGCTCTTAAACAAAGAAGGTGCATTGATTTCAGCTATTATCTATGTATGCGCATGAAAAGAGAGAGAGAGTTTGGGATAAAGATAGGGGAGGGGGAAAGTGAGACAGACAGACAGAGAGGGAGGGGAGAGGAAGAGGGGGGGATGTATTGAGAGAGAGAGAGAGAGAGAGAGAGAGAGAGAGAGAGAGAGAGAGAGAGAGAGGGGAGAGAGAGAGAGAGAGAGAGAGAGAGAGAGGGAGAGAGAGAGACAGTGAAGGAGGGAGGGAGGGAGAGGAAGATGGGGAGAAAGCAAGAGAGAAGGGGCAAGAATGGGATGGAAGAGAGAAAACAAGTGCGAGAGAGCAAGACAGGTAAAAGGGAGAGAGAAGGAAAGAGATGGAGAGTGGGAGGAGGAGAAAAAGAGAGGGAGGGACGGTTTGGGTGATGAGAGAGGGAGGGGGAAAGGAAGGAGAGGAGGAAAGCGAGGGAGAGAAATGGAGAGAGAGAATGAGAGAGAGAGAGAATGAGAGAGAGATTGAAGATGGGTCAAGAGGCAGAGAGGAAGATTTTAGAGAAAGAAGGGTGAAGCACAGAAATACAAAGTTTTACACAAAGCAAGGTTGTGATGTGGCCTGTTCTTCTTGTGTATAAGTCAGAATAGATAAGAATATCCATATGTGATACCTCATTGTCCCAGCGATAAAGATATAAATGTTGAATAGTCTTTTCCTCCATACTATTTGATGATTTTACACTTCCATGACTTATTCCACAATTTCTGACCTTTTGTCGAACTTTCCCTCATCTCCAGGCAAGAGTTTACCATTACCTGAATCTATCAAGCAAGTCACACGACCCATGGTGCGAGCATTGTTTGTTGGTAAGCATGTGTAAATTAAATGTTTTTCTTGTAATTCGGATGAGCTCTCTGTTGTCTGTCATTTATTACCTTACATGAAAAGCAAGGAAGTTCAGTGGAAGTTACAATGATTTGTCACTCATGTCTGTTTTGTTCCAACGCTTACAAACACAAATAGAGAGACACACACACTTACACTTACACACATACAAAAAAAAACAACCATGCACACAATCATTACTCATAATTAATTGCAAGTGTTGTTTAACTTTTTTTAACGAACAAGCAGTTTACCCGTGCAGAAGCTGCACTAAGCTTTGTCATCGTACAACTGTTTTTCCATATTCTTCCTGACAGGTTACCTGTCCCTCGACGCCATCTTGTATGTGTGGGACCAGCATCTGATCGGTCTAGATGCCCCAGAATATGACATCATTCCCGCTATCACGATCATCATCTTTCTCTACCTAAAGAAGCAGCTGTTAGCGTGCAATATGGTAAGACAAGCAAGGCGTTGGAACTTTTTATCTCTCACTTGTAGTCTTTTCACATTTCTGTTTTCTTTTTCTTTTCTTTTTTTCTTTTTCTTTTTTTTTTTTTTTTGGGGGGGGGGGGCATTGGGGATATGTTAAGAAACAATGAGAATTATTTTGCTGTTGCTCTTTGTATAAACTATCACCTCGGTCATGTTACCTAATCATGAAGACATCAAGCCACCAGGTATTTTGTTTTTTTCAGTTTTAGCTAAGTAGTCAAAGCAGTAATTTTTGTAAAATTACCGCTATCATGTTTTTATACGTTCAATCATGTTGATATGTGTGTAAAGACGATTTCTAAAATAAATGTGACATATCACTGATTTTAAGTTTATGATAAATGAAAAGCACTTTGTATAAAACATGACTGCGAGATTGTTTCATGAAGTTATATCTGTCATGTCTGAAAGTATATTTCTTGATGATATGGTTGTCAAAATTATTAATAAGGTATAGGATTATTCAAAATTAGTTGATGAGGATTGTGCACATTTTTCTAATTATTTTGATTTCTTTGTGACAGGCCTCGGAGGTGACTGCTGTGCTCAAGACTGAGAGTTCCAAACTCAAGAAAGAGCAACTCATGCATGGGGTAAGCTTCTAACTCTCAATGTGCTATTCATGCATTTTTGCACAAGTAAAACACACAAAAAACCCCAGAGAGCAGCTCTTAATCTGCACGGCACTCAAAGGTTGATAGAGAAATATTTCCCACAATTTCTATTAATAAACTCATTGAAGGGGGGGGGGGGGGGGAGAGATATGCAAGGATAGTGATACTTGTATGAACAAGGAGGTTTTGTAATGAACTAAATATATGTATATGTAGTTATTTTATTGATAAATATTGTGACTTACAACGAGAAAAAACTTGTGTATCATTATTTTGTATTATCTGATTGCTTATTGTCTGTGATCACTTGTTAGTTTTCCAGATGTGATCTTCAAAATAAACGGTAATAAATGCTGTTTTACGTCATTCTTTTATGCCTGCTAAGAAGACTAGTGTACATTTGTGTTGCAGATTGAGTTTTTCCATTTCTTTTCGGTTATGTCTGCTTCTAGTCATACCAATGTATGCGAGCAAAAGCTGGTATGACTGCAAATATATCTGGATATCGCTGCGTGTTGCATGATGGGACGCCTTCCCCTGATATGTGGTATCAAGAATTGCAACATTAAGTTTTCATAATCAATGTTTAATTTGCTTAAAAAACAACTAAATAAAAGCATATGATTACAATTACACAACAGCAAATCATGCAATTTGGATGTCACTGCCTGATGCATTGTGGGCTGACTTTCCCTTTTATGCGGTATGGAGAATTGTGGGAAGGTTGAAATGTTTTGTTGTCTCATTGCGATGCAGATCCACAAGCACTTTCACAAGGAGCTGTACGCACAGCTGGTCAAGGATGGAGGGAGGCCTGTACTGGATCCAACTCAAAGTAAGAGCATTGATTGATGGAGGTCTAGTGGTAGAGTGCCTCACAGAAACTATCAAATTAAAGATTCAAACCCAGCCACTAGCAAGATATTAAATCCACAATGATTTTTAAAAACTCAAAGTAAGAGCATTGGTGGAGGTTTTGTGGTAGAGTACTAGGTGTGAGTTGTGTGGCTGAGAACCAGCCAGTTGAAGGGTCAAACCTCAGATATTAATTCTGGGCGCCCTGCATTATGATTTTTAACAAAAACAAATATTTCCTTCTGATATATTACGTCTCATTTCTCTTAAACTTGTGCCAATCTGTTCCTCTGAGTTTCTCTAACTTTATTCAATTTAGCGTGTTATTAGGGTTGCATTGCCGAAGTTAAAGAAGATAAGAGACAGAGATAGAGACTATCTAAAGGCTATATTTTGATTGGTTCTCGTTTGATCCTACAGTGCCGGTGCCCTGGCAGGACTGGCATACGGAGAACCTGCCTCCAGTCATCAGACCTGAGGACAGACAGATCACCAGGCAGAGGAGGAGAGAAGAGGAAGCTAGGTGCGTGTCATATAGTTTATAGCCATTTGGGTCAAGTCCCATTTTCTCTACTCCCCCCCAAAATCTTGAATCTATACCTTTAAAGTAAACTTAACAAAACCCCGATGCCTTAACCCTCTCAGCATCAAATCAGGAAAAGCCCATTGACTTTAATACACTTGTCATGCCCCTATGGTACTGTGAGAGTTAACCCTTAGTTCTAATATCAAATTCTGACCTTGAAATCTAAGCAATATGCTGACCCGCAACCCTATTGATTGATTTATTGATTTCTTTTTGGTCATTTAGTCATACACCATTGTTATTGTCATTGACAAGTAAGCTGAGTATATCAATTTCATATTTGCAATGAGATATACAAATATTTCTCAAGAACATTTACAAACAGTCCATGATGTGTAAATAACAAGAAATTATTGCTTTTCAAAATGTAATATTGCCGTGGAAATACTTGAAGGATTTTTTTTTATTTTATCAGCAGTATGCTTCACATTTGAATACCCAAATCAAACATTATTTATGAGCATACAGATATAAATATATATGTATATGCTTTATTGAAAAATCTATAATGTCACACACTCTCCTGACAGAGAGAGACAGCTGCAGAAAGAGAGAGAGGAGGAGCGACAGAACGAGGAACAGCGGAGGAAGGAGCAGACAAAGAAGAGATGGCAGCAGCAGCTGAACGAAGCAGAGGAGGAATACTCCGCCAGAGAAGCACAGCTGATAAAGCTGCTAGAGGAGGTGAGTAGGAGAAGGGGTAGTTAGTAGAAATGCCATTTTAGAGATACTTTTTAATGAAGAAATAGACAGCATAAAAAATTGGTTAAAGTGCAATAAATCATCTGTGAATATAAATAAAACAAATTATATGATATGATTATATTATATTTTTTACTAATAAATGTTTGAATTAAACGTATTTCTATTAACTTAGCAGGTAGTCAAATTGTTTGTGAATCTTCTTTAAAGTTTTTAGGAATAATAATTGATAATAAATTGACATGGAAATTCATATGAATATTATTTTTAATAAAATATCAAAAGGTATTGGCATTATGCATAAGCTCCATATGTCAGCTATACATGTATTGAAAAGGATTTATAATACAATTGTGGTTCCATATTTAAATCATGCCAACATTGCTTGGGGAAAGGCAGCTAATATATATTTGAGTATTCTATATTTGTGTTATATCCCTTCTCATAGCCTAATGATGGGCCAGTAAGAAATGTAACATTCTGCATTAGGTAAGCATCTTGTGACATTCTGCTTAAGATTTCCACAATCCTGCTTTGTGGTTTTGATTGTGACTGCAGGAGAAGCAGCAGCGAGTGGAAGCCTTGAGAAGAGCTGACAAGGAGATGGACAGATTGAGGAAGGAGATAGATGACCTGAAGAAGGTAGAGTTGTCATTCAATTGACCTTTTTCGTATTGTATTCACAACTTTCCTCCTAATTGCGTATTACCACGATATTACATTCACCTGTGTCCAGTGATTCAGTTTCAATGGATGGAATGCACTTTGAATTTATTAGTTGAGCTACTCGGCTTTGGGGTTCGGTTAGTGACATATTGTTTGAACGACCTGAATAAAATGGTATATTTTTCAGTGTGTGTGTTTGTGTGTATGTATGTGAGCGAGAGTTAGTGTGTGTGTGCGTTTATGCTTTTGTTTGTTTGTGTGCTGTGTGTACTTACTGGAAAGTTCATGTTTTGTGCGAAACCTGTAATAAAAAGAGATTGCATAACTGTGGGTGTAAATGGTAGTATATGTCTGTGAGCTTAGATATTCTGTCAGTAAATCTCTGAAATCCATCACAATTTGAGTGATTCACTGAGATCAATTCAAATTTGCAAGCAGTCATATGTATATTAGTGTATTGAGGATGTTGTTCAATAAGGTCTCACTTCATTAAAATAATTGTTTTTCTTTTCTAGTCTCAGAAGCAAGATTCTAAGCCAAGTGTCGAGCCAATTCCTCCATCACGAGTCGGAAAGGACGTATTGAAGGGAGTTATGAAAGCAGCACAAAAATGTATGTTACCATTTCTTACTTAAACATAGATTCATTTAAGCAATGATATTCACTGCGATACAAACCTATATACCTATATATTGAGGTAAAGTGGTTGTGAACTGTGAGTGAAGATCTTGAGGTCCCAGGTCTAATACTCCCCAAGGAGTGGAGATGGTGCACATTATGTGTGCATGATATGTTCTTGTATCCAGTGACCAGTGCTCTAATAATAGCATCCCTCTTAATGCTATATCCAGATTGTGAAATGGGAAAGACCCTCTCTACACCATACAAATATTTTTTTTTAAATCGGAAGGATCTGTTCCTGTTTTTCATTTGTTCAATTTCTCCTCTTTAGATTACTAGGAAGATATTTTTTTCAGTTTAAAAGAATATTTGCTGGTTTTTTTTGTTCAATTCTTCCTTATCAATTATTTTCTCTATTTTTCTCTGTTCTTTACCTGGCAGTGGCGACTGGGACTAGGAGTGGGACAAGGTAGCGCATCATATCCTCCAGTGTGCTTTGGCATACTGTACCCAGTGGGGTGTTTCACCAAGCTTGTTCGTAAGTTACGAACGACTGGTGATCCCTTCTTGTGCTAAATCAGATTCTCAATGAACAAAGGGCGGTATCGCATTTCGCACAAGATGGGATCACCAGTCGTTCGTAACTTACGAACAGCTTGGTGAAACACCCCCAGCTCTTCTTTTTTTTCTTGATGGTTTTATATTTGTGACTTTCTTGAAGCAGTTAAAAGAGGGCCGTACCATTTCACCCTTCACAACTTAACTATTCCAGCATCAGTGTGTTCTGGACCATATGTTTCGTATAAGTTTTCAAATATTGTAACTAGCATCAATGGTTACTACCATGGAAATAGGTGCAATAATGAGTGTTCATTTGCTGTTGCCAAGGTAGTTACAATTGATGGTAAGTTACAATAATTGAAAACCTATTTGCAACATGGCCCTGTAGGGTGTTTCACCAAGCTGTTCGTAAGTTATGAACGACTTTACAAACGACTGGTGATCCCTTCTTTTGCTAAATGCATTACCACACTTTGTTCATTGAGAATCTGATTTAGCACAAGAAGGGATCACCAGTCGTTCGTAAAGTCGTTCGTAACTTATGAACAGCTTGGTGAAACACCTCCAGTACATGTAAGAGCAACAGGATGTGCATATTGAATAGCTGAACTCTCATAGTGGGCCACTGGGCCTACACACTATACACTTTTGAACAATGCAGATCTGCTAGCACAACATGCACATCACATGCAGTCACTGAAGAGCAACAGGAGCTACACATTCAATGGCTGTACTCCCATAGTGGGCCATTGATGGGCTGCTTTCTATACAAGTCTGAACAGTGCAGACCCACTAGCTATTCAATTTGCATATCTTATTTGCTCTTCCATCGACTGGACAGGCTGATATACAGACTGATATACACCTCATAAGCCATCTGCGATGGTGATGGTGATGCCTTATATTGATTGTTCATGAAAGTTGTTTATTCTTGTTTGTTAAATGAATAAAGAATTGAATTGAATTGAATGCTGAAATGGTAAAGTGGTGTTGCGATTTTCACTGAAGTGTTTCTGTAGGGTTACGTTTTAAAATCACCTTGGGCTTTATAAATTGAACCATACACCTTGAAACAGTCAATATTTGTGTATTATCAGTTGACAGCTAAAAGGGCTTTAAAGATGAACCCATCGAGAAGCAGAAGGGCATTAACGCCATAAACTTAATTTGTACAGTGTTCGTTCCATTTGTCTTCTTAATCTAAAAAGCCTGTCTGACACTCATTCGATAATGTTATGCAAACTAGTACTCATCGTAATAATCTGTGATCTATAGCATTATTTTTAGATCACCTTGTGCCAATAGTTTAAAAGTGCCCTCAAGAGCAGTCTGTAATTGTATATTATTATGGTACAAAGATGTGAAAGTCGCATGTATAAATAATACAATAAATTCCACAGGGTGGATTTAAAGTAGGACGTTAATGTGCAGTTTGTGACTGATCTTCTATTAAGCAGAACTTGTGGATAGCTCGTAACCATCAAAACACTTAATGGAAGAAGGCTGCAACCATTTGAATTCACACCCTAACTTCTTGTTATATAGCTCCATTCAAATGTTGAACACTAAACTTGCTATCAGCCATAGCATGCAAATGTAATGACCAAAATGGAAGCAGTGTGTGTGTGAGCTCAGGAATCTTGTGGGTTTTTGTAGGTTTATATTGCATGAAATTGATATACAGTGCTATTCGTGAGTCATAGACCTGATAGACAATATTTTCATGATAAAAAAAAAATAAGTATAAATACTCTAAAAAGTAGAGAGAATTACACCAAGAATCTGAAATGTATATACATGTACATATTGTATTATTCTTCAATATTTGACTACAGAATGTCCGTCCACTTGTCCTGATCAGGCAATAAATCTTGAAGTGTGATTGCTTAAGTTTACTCTTCCATTGACTGCAAGTTATAAAAGGGAAAAATAAACATACCTGCAAATTATTCCATCCATAAATTTATATTGGAACCTAAGTGTCTTCTATTGAAATGATGCAATGCTTGTATTTTTATGTACATCAAAAGAAAAGAAAAACATATTTTCTTTGAATATGGTATTTCAAAGATCTTCCTCAATTTCTTTTTTTCAGTTCACTTTTATAGCAGGGGTTTGTCCATCGAACATTTCATAACCAGAAATGTTTGACTGATATAAATGGCCAAGAGGGAATCCTTAACTTTGGATTTTTAATGCATGTGCTGTGAAATCGGAATATTTCTTTCTCCTGAACATGTTTTAGAATGCAGTGTGCTTTTGCTTGTGTTTATTCGATTGTACTCATATCTGATTTGTACCAACAATGTTTGAAGTTCTGTAGTGCAACTCAATTGGTTATTCAAACTCCTAGTACACATCTCTTTCAGAGTCATAAGCTGTACAGATACAGTGTATGGTATTCTGATTTATTTCATAATGTATGTATGAATGTATTTTTGCCCATTAAATATTTATCATAAACTAAATCAAAAGGGTAGACCATTTGTTTTGTTGATGTGTTTGATGTTATGTGTTCAGAGGAACATATTATCACATCCATTTAAAATGTAGCATAGATAGTAAAATAACTCACTTCATGACACCACAACAATGTTTCACATATTGTTCAACTGTACAAATATGGCTCTTGCCATCTTTAATTTCATGTAGTATACAGCCTGTGTGGAAATGATTTTGGCCTCAAATAACAGATGCAAAGTTTTTTTACATGTAGGTGGAGATATCACACAACACAATCGGGCTACCTCTATAAGATTTTGTAATCCCATGCAGTATCTGTATTTCTAGAAGCGCATCACAGGTGCATTTTTAAGATATTTGTTTTTGGCTAGAAACAGTTTCACCAAGCGGGCCATTGCACAGCAAATTCTGTGTTTGAGCATATTCTGTGCAACGCTTTGTAACTTCAAATCACCAGTGCTTCCAAACAAAGTTGTGTTTTTAAGACTTCAGAAACACTGTTTTGAAATGCACTATTCTGTATGTTTTGAAAGCCCACGTTAAATTTCTTGCAGCATTTAAAAGATTTTTTTTCTAGCTAGAAACAAGGTTTTAATCAAGGTGCATTTTGAAATCGTGTTTCTAGCCTGAAGGAAAACCTTGAAAATCCATCATCAATCCTTTCCATACCAATAAGTGTTTTTTACCACACACAAAACCAATCATGATGAGAGCCCAGAGTACATGCATCTCCACACACACAATCACACCACAAAACAGGACAACCTTATAAGATAGAGAAAGACACAGAGTCACGTATATGTATTTTGTATGGCTAGACGAATAACTTACTTTATTCTACAAATCACGTGGAAAAGTATATATATAAATCATCTGTCTTTCTGTTTTCCTCATGTGAAAGAACATTTTTCAATTTAATTCTTTTTTTCCCTTCGACAGACTCACAAAAGAAATGTTTACACCAGGGGACTGACAAAGGGGAGCTACTCTCCTGCATTACTAATTCTTTGTAGATGACTGGTAAAACACAGGGAGAGTGTCTCCCCTTTGCAACTCACATTGAGTAGTTAGATTTGATGCTGAGAGATGTACTTGAAATGACAAAACGAAAGGGACGACAGCTACATCAAATATACACTAATAGTTTTTGTTTTGATAAATTTATCTCATGAACAAAACAGTGACCATAGAATTTCCCCTTCATAATAGTTCACAATAAAAAGTCCGCTTTGTAATTGTAGATTTGTCTCCAATAATAACACACATATGACACAGACACAAAATAATGATTCATTATGTACAGTTTGTATATTCATAATTTACAATACTCGTATCATATTAATACAGAAAGGTGCAAGTTTTCAATGTCTTTATCATACAAAATTTATGATTAAATACAATTTGGCTTTTTTCCATATTAAAAAAAAATCCAAACCAATAAGACATCCACTTCTTCAAAATGCCAAATGAAAGCAAAATATATTATTCATAAATCTGTCTCCTCTACAATAGTAATGTGTTTGCCTCTCTTCGTAAACTTATGAAATATTCTCCAGTGTACAATATAATACAATCACATTACATTATAATTATGTCCTCTTGTTTAATTTACGTGTCAAAAATAGTGCATTTCTGAGTTAGACATGTCACGATCTACACAACGAATGCTGAATGGGATTAACGTCGACACAAGATATCTGTTCGCTCCTCCTGAACGATATACAACCTAATCTTCATTCTCTGCAGCACATCTCAATCACTAAGCGTTTGATCAACATACAAAAAATGACCGATTTGTCTCATAATTCGACACACAAAGAGAAAGAAAAAAAAAATGCCTACGATTACCTCTGTCAATAATTTGATGGAATACGATATTGGCTTTTTAACAATCAAGCTCCCGTAAGGCGCTACATGACATTTCGCCACATCCCTGATTCGCCTGGCATAGAAACTCAAAGTCAAACATGAAAATACTTTCTTATCGCTCAAACCCTTGTGCAAAATAAAAAGGAACAAGTTTCTCCACCCGACAGTAAAGTGCACTTTATATTTACATAAAATTGTATACACATTTGATAATATTTCTATCTTCTCCGTCCAGAGTCACATGTCCGATTTGTTTTTAATAGTAGATAAAGCGATAGGCTGCCCTCAGGTTTCTATACCTCATATTTCACAGCCGATTGCGAATACCATATTTCAGATGACAGACATCCATAGAGTCACTTTTAGTAGTAAACCACTTCATCAAAACATCATTTACCTCCTTCTTCTTCTCACGCACTGTAACAGACGCTTTGTTCTGAGGCGAAGCCCGTAGTAATAATATCCCAAAGCACATTTTGCCCGCTTTGTGGTTGAAGATCGAGTCAAATTCAACACTGACACAGACATATAGTTACAGTATCGATACGTCTTACTGGCCAGAACTGGCAACACACGGCGGATAGAACAGCACAAATTGTTATCAAATAAAAAAAAGTTCATTTCCACATCCATTTATAAGCCAACCATGTGCACTTGAATCAGGCATGTTCCATTTGTTGCATTCGTAGAACCAGCAGATTGCATTGTAACCACAAGGGTATGTTCCTCCTACAGTCTATGTACATTTGGCATCTAAGCTGAAGCAGAGAGGGTGCTCTAACACAGAAGTGTGAGACAATGTCAACATTTGACACACAGTACCGGTATGCTCTTGTACTCAACTTGTACTCAACTCAAATAAATTGTTACGCTACCCTACCCTACTCCGATCAAAGCACAGAGGAACAATTTTGCTGCATTGATTTACAGCTTTCACAACTGAACAATCCAGTATGTTAATCTTTGAATGCCTTTACAGAGTGACAGGAAACAATAACCAGTGCTCCAAATATAATCCATGTGTAGTTTCAAGAAAAGCTTTGGACTGGAGATCATAGTACAAACCGCTGGAGATTCACAGAATGTACCGTCTCATTTACACTCGGCTAATTTGAGCGTTGCATATCAATGAAATCTAACTGATCAGAATTAGCACCTAGGGGACAGTCATTCGATCACTTACTTTCACCCTGACTTTTTGATTCCCTTGCATATAGAATAAAGGCAGCTCTCTCACAGAGAATACATCCCAATACTCAATTTGATCTTTCCCCACCAATTAAAAGGCTCAATTTCCTTTAAAATAAATTGGAAATTCAAGATTTGAACAACTAAATGATTAAATCATCACAATTCCATCATTAATGATTTCAATTTGGTTTCTTAGAAACATGGAATAAATGTGAGATTATTCTAAATTTCACATTTTTTAAATAGAAAATCCCATTCATTTGTGATGAAAAGGGGGTGAGTGCATTATTTACTCTCAATTGCAATCACAGAACTTGAATCTCATTAGTAACATAGGTATGTCCAGCACAATGAGACAACAGTATCGACCAATTCTACTTTAAAGTTGTATAATGGCTACCTCAAACAAAAAAGAAAAATTTAGAAAGAGTACTTCTCCGGACACTTCCTTAAAACGGCCTACATTCAAGTTTAAATCTATTGACATGGCAACCACTTCGTGAAAAGGTAATTTTCCTCCCATTTTGTTGCCATCCATCCCATCCCAATACACGTCATACACACATACATACATGTATAAATACGCACACCTCAAGAGTTAAATTTAGTGGCATTACAAGTGTTAAACTACAGCAAAGAAACATTGATAGGTCTTCTGAAGTAAAGAAGTATTTTTAGAAAGACACTTAGAGATCCCTATTTGGCTGAAACCTACTACAACATATTGACTCTTACTGTAAGATTTACATCACTATAATAGCCAATGAAAAACACAACAAAAATAAATGGCATTAAAGTTACATGACTACATTTGAAGGGAAGGCAGGTTTCTAGTTACGAGAATTACAATTTGGCCCATATTCACAGCAGTGATTTAACTTAAACTGTGTACTAAACATAGACTAACTTATTGGGTGCAGAATAAATCATCTGATGTTGTCACAAAACCATTGATTTTCATCACAGAATCACAACAGTGGGTGATTTCAATTGTTTGCAGTAATCGTGTGAAAAAAATCAATATACCATAATAATTTCCAGGACAAAATCATTTTATATTGAATCAATAATAATGTTTCATGTTGTTTTATTTAATGTCCCATATAGTTAGTCTTTGCTTCATGAAATGACTAATGCCTTCAGTTACTTTTCTTCAAAATTCGTCTAGCATTGTGGCACTTGAAGAATAAAGAGATCTAATTTTGGAAATAGTGGAATTTCAATAAAAATAAAGACACATTACCAACTAGTCAATTCAAAGAAATGTGATATTTCAGACCTATCTATACTTACTGCAACGCAATACACATTTGCTCCGAATACAAAGTTCTGAATTTGCACCTGATTATATTATTTTTTTCAACATTCAAACAGATTCAACCAATTTTCTCTGGATAGTTTTGTTAGTAGTGTTCTATGCCTTTTTAAGTACATTGCTTTACAACCAATATGCAAAAAGGAATGATGTTATCCCATGGATATATGTAATGAAGCCTATGTAATGAAGCAAGAAATCTTGCATGTTTTGTAATGTCATTATGAATTGAAGTACACATGTAAATTTTTGAGGGAACATGAATTTCAATGATTGGACAAAAAGGAATGAGAGGTGTAGAACCCTATCATAAGATGTAATACAACTGCATTTTCCTTGTGTGTGACACTGAAGTTTCTACAGCGTTGTTCAATACATGGACGTTTATCATAAGCGGAATACAAAAACGCAATGCGTGTGTCCAACGGGCAGAAGGACACTCTTTCATACATTAGCACCTTTCTCCATCTCCAACAATCTCTTTCTGTTCTCTTCTATTCTAGTACTTCTCCTATCTTCTGCTGCTCTCTTGTGGACATGCAATGCCATTTTTTAAAAAGACTTAGTCAATAACATTACGAGAGAGAATAGAGTACAGATACCACAAAGCAGGCTTGAATGGTTATCAAGACAATGTTTGACGTGCCTTTCAAGCATAGCACAATTTGACTTAAACGCTCTTACAGAGATGTGGATACACCCGTTTCTGTATGCAATAGATTAACCATTCTTTCACAATACATGATCTGTGCTGTTAGCCCCACATCACAAATCCTTGGTTATGGGAACGCACCAGTGCTTAATCCTGCCTCCCGCCCCCACTGCCGTCATGTTGCGCAGGGGTAACCTGTCTTGCGCATTCACCGCCTGACAGTCCCTCAACATTTCATCAAATTAAATATTGATACTTAATGGTCCATGCTCTCTGAAGGGGCAACTGGTTATTCAGCTGTGTAATGTTTCATGTTTGGCACAAGACCCGCCAATTTAGAATGACTAAGAATGTGTTTGAAATGACAAATGGTGGAGCAGGTACTCAAGGAACGAAGTACCTGTTGAGTTGTAAATGCGCGATAATGATGATTCTTGTCAGCTGATTTTGCTAACTATGAGAGAGTGTCAATATTTCATGTACTGAGAACGGCTCCCATAAGTGGAAATTTGAATGGTGAGTGGTGGTGGTGGTGGTTTCTTCAGCCAGAGCAGCATCATAGAGTTACGGATATTCTATTATGCTTCAGTCAGCATTAAATCTTGGTAGTCAAGCACACTCTTCATTCTTTCACAGGCTTGAAGGTGTGACAGACTGACTATGTCTGCACGTTTAGCTACAGCACACAATTTTCTGCAACATTTCACCCACTTTTGCTACGAGAGCATATTACAAGTGTGACCCTGATTTTTATGAAGTTAGACTTTTAACTGTCTCTGAATGAGTGGTGACTGATTTACCCAGCTATTGATGGAATGAAGTACCGGTTGATGGATGAGTGGATGTAGAACTGGACTGATTCATGCGCTTTGTGGATAGTAGGCATGCTGCACGTCTCATCATTCGCACTCCTGTACGACTGATTAGTGGAAACTGCCACAGATTGATTCAATACGTCATTCACCTTTTTTCATCCTTCATTCAATCATTGCAGAAGTAAAGAGATTGTCTAAACGTGTCGGGAGACAAACTGAATATATATCTCACTGTCCGCCCTCTTAACAGGATAGTCTCACTGAAGTGGTACGAAGGACCGACTGATTCCATAACTCCCTCATTCCTTCCTTGCACTTAAGAAGAGATAGCGTTGGTGAGTTGACCACCAATGAGTGCCGCTGACCACTCTACAACCGTAAGGCATTCGGTGACCACACTGCCAACGGCAGGGGCAAAACGCTCCTCTGACTTGGCCGACGCACACTCCTGCAGAACACCCCCACGCTGATGGATGAACAGACGGAGGGACAGCTCGATTGTCACATTCATTCAAATCCTTCCTTCATTCTTTGGGAGTTTACTGGAGAGCTGCCATGGTGTTGTAGAGTTGAACCAGCACCACCATGTGCACTGGGAGGCAAGACCGCCGGTCACCGCTAGCCGGGTCCACTGTCAGCCATGACAGGCTGTTGTAAGTCTCTAGCACATACCTGGGAAGGAAGGAAATGGCATTAGTGATACATAACTATCATTGTTGTTTTGTTCCTTTTAAATATTGGCAAAATGGGATTAATAACCATGCTTGTTGTTGACATAGTCTTTATTTTGCTGGCACTCTCTGTAGAAATAAGAAATAAACGATAATTTGTTTAAGTACGGAGAGTAAAAGCAAAACAAAGATTCATTTCTTCGAATAATTCACGATTTTTCACGCAAAGTTTAATAAAAATCACTCTCCCGGAAGTGATTTTTCTGGCTCGATGTTTTGGTTGTTTGGGTGAAAGTTGCCAGCAACTTAAACCCAAAGATCGCGATCTTAGAAAAATCATGATTTATGCTGGCCAGTGCAAATGGGCCTCAGGATATGGGACTATTATTGGACAGTGCTGAGAGGGTTAACACGTGGCAAAGGGACATAGAGCGTGAACCTACCTGAGAACTTCTGGAGTCCTGTCTGAGTCAAGTGGATGCGAGTGCTTGGTCTGTAGGATGTCGTCTGTGGGCTGCTCAGACGGGTTATGGACGTGCAAGGCAGCCTGGGTACAGCAACAAAGAAGAGATACAATGAAAACAAATGATTATAGTATTCAATGCTTCAAACTTTAAAAACATCCATATCTCTCTCTCTCTCTCTCTCTCGCTCTCTCTCTCTCTCTCTATATATAACATTTTGTTGACGGTTTGTCATAAATTTCAGGGGGGGGGGCATAGAAAGGGGGAGAGATTACTAATCTCTGTTCCACTAAACCTGAGGGCAGGATAAATGTAGGAAGAGGGGACAAGTTGGTAGGTAGGAGAAAGACAGGGGGTAGAAGTAAAGGAGACACTTAAAAATGAGAAGGAGGACAGAAGAGGAGATGCCTACTAATCCTCAGGGGAAGGTAGGAAGAGGACAGGGTAGCGAGGGGGCAGAGGGGTGGGGACACATAATACTGATGAGGAGGAGGAGGATTAGCAGAGGACTAATCTCCACTCACCTTGAGGAAGACAGGGCAATTGGTTTCAGCCTCTGGGCAGGCGGCCCAGAACCACTTGGGCAGGGGTCCGGTCTTGGCAGTGGAGACGAAGTAGCCCAGGGCTAGGGGCTGCTGGAGGATACCTCGGAGGATGTCGTTGGGTTCGCCCGTTAACATCCCCTCACGGTTCGGCTGCTGTGGGGCAAACACGAGACAAACAAGACATCAGAAAATGATACAGAAATCGCATCACTTGATCACACAAAGGAAGGTGGGTGTAGAATCCATCTAACCAAATTCTCTTGTACTATTTGTGTTGATTTTGTTTTCACAATCTAGGCTCTAATTACTTCATGTGTTCCAGAATTTTCACTTCTGTTGGTGCCACATTCCAATTCCAAAACAGTCTAATCTAGAGTTACCATGTAGTGCAGCATTTGTATACCCTGTTGGGTGTATGGATAATCACCACGGAAATGCATATTCTAATTTTAACAAATACACAATAACAGCACAACAGAGCCTGACATATGTATGAATTATAATGTGACAATACCAGAGTTTGCACAGCACAAGGGCGTGTTTACCCTACAATCTATAGTCACCATGCATGACGCGTAGTGTGTCAAATATGATGTACATGGTGTCAAATGCAGGGATTTGTCAATAACATGAACATCTCTGCGCCCTTTCTTAAAAACAGTTGTGATTGATCTGAATGGATCGCAAGTCCAATCCCCTATATCTAATGTTCAGAGATATGAGCAATATCAATTGCACGACTAGTTGTGATCAAAAGACAGGGTCCTGAAGTACGCAATGGGTAGAGAGAGAGAAAGAGAGGGGGAGAGGGAGTGAGAGGGACAGAGAGAGGGAGAGAGGGAGAGAGGGAGAGAGAGAGAGAGAGAGGAGAGAGAGAGGGAGACAGAGAGAGAGAGAGAGAGAGAGAGAGAGAGAGAGAGAGAAAGAGAGAGAGAGAGAGAGAGAGAGAGAGCTTGACCAACCTGTGTCCTGTTGTTGCTGCCTGGCATGGCGGCAGGGGCGGGCCCTCCATCGTTAGGGATGGGCTCCTGGGGGTCGAGGTCAAGCGGGATGTTGTTGGTGTCCGAGATCATGTCTACCGACGGGTCAAGCAGCAGGTTCATCACATCATCGAAGAGGTTGTTGTCGTCGTCCTCAAACGGCAGGTCGGGGTTAAAGGTCAGGATGGACTGCGGGGAGAAATGACCCACGTTTAATCCCTGTAAACATGGTATATTTGAAGTACAGATATTATTGCCAATTGCGCCAACCCCGCCCATCACACGAGCACTTGATTTCGGGGGCCCATCAAAAGCCTAACGCACAGGCATATAGAATGATACAACACAAGTAAACACAAGTAAACATGACGCATCTTATATACATCCAACGTTAGACCAAGGTCAGAGGGTTATTGCTTGGCACATTATAAGGTCTCAATGAGAGATATACACTCTTTCGAGCCACAAGTGAAATGATGGAGTCATTGGTAACAGATATAGCACTACTCCTGCCACCTTAGAAGCCATAATCTATTTCTATCTCCATGGGAGAGGACCTCTGGCTGAACACTCGACATGATTTGATTTGGTTTTATTAATGTATGGGAGACTTCAATCAGCCATGAGACTTTCAACCTCACCTCATTCTGTGGGAGGGTGGTAGCAGCGGCCTGCTTGGTGGCGCTGGTAGGGAAGACCATGATGTGGGTGCAGCTGGCGTCGTCGGGCGTGTGCAGCTGGCAGCTTGGCTGGTCCCGCTGGCTGTTTTTACTGCACTTGTCCGCTGCAACCACATCTACAAGATGGACCACAAGATATCTCATGATCAGGGTCTTGAGAGGAATGCTATAATTATAGTCCAGCCCTGGTCACAGGAGAAAGGAACTAATGGATGTTTTTACTGCACTTGTCCACTACAACCACATCTACAAGATTAACCACAAGATATCTCATCACTTTGTAATGGTATAGGGATGTGTTTTTTGGACTTTCTCTCAGAATACCACCAATGATAGGCCACTTTTTATCTTATTTCAAAAACAAGCAACATGTCTTTAGTACATATCATTTCAGAACTTATCACAGACTTTAATCATTCAAATGTAATCATTTGATTAGAAAAAATTAAAGATGATTTCAGCAAGACAGGCAGCTAGGAGCAGTCGGTAGTAGTACTAACTTTGGTTATCATATGATGTTTGGTTTAATGTTGTTTTATAGACTTCCTGTTAACAAATTAATTATACTGATAGTTAATTTTATGTAAAGGGAAGGAAGGGAAATTTCTACATGCATTTTGTGGACAATACACTTATTCATTCATTCATTCACTCATCAAGATGAACACAAAATGAGTGACGTGCATACATACCCGCCATGATGCGAAGCCCTGGCTCTGGCTCGGTGGATACCAGGCAGGCGCTGAGGATACAGGGGTAGTCACAGGTACCAGGCACGCTGCACATGGAGCACTGCTCCCGCAGCTTGCGGCTGTAGTTGGCCAGGTTCTTCCTGCTCAGAAGCATGCTCCAGTCTGCAAGATCAAACATCCATCCACAAAGGGGCTCTTTAGTCGTTTGCTCATGTATCATTCATATCGTCAGGGATTTTTTTACGAACGATCAAATCCGTACAGCGTACAGCACAAGAGATTCAATGTTTCGTTACAAAATGCTGATATATGGGTCATCCCATGACATATACGATGAAGTCCACGTCACAGAGGAAAGAGATATTAAATTACATACTACAAAAGAGATGATTTGTTGAAGATTGTTGATGAACACAATGATCATGCCCTGCCAGTGTCATACCTACAAATAAATATTTGATGTGATATAAATTTGTTTACCTCTGTTACATGGACATCACATTTATAGGCAAAACAACATGCCACTAATTAAATTCTTACAGAGAGTTTGGCAACACTTTTTGTGATGAAATCCAGATGCAAATATTATTTATCTCCTTATCATTCTAACAGATCGATCAATGAAGCTTATTACTATGGTGAAAAAAATGCCATACTTTGACAAAAAGAAGCAAGTGGCAAATCACTCAAATCTGGGTTATTAGTATTCTTAAATTGTATGTAGCATTTCCTACACAGAGACAAAATTCCGGAGAAGAAATATCAAGACAAGACATTCAATCTAATATGATGTGGTGTTGCACTGATGCCACTACAAGTGACTGACATATTTGCTCATTTACAACATAAGTGTCTTTTGTTTGTTGCATTCTTTTGTCAAAGTATTGCAGAACAGCAAAACAATGATTGCACCGGAGGATGACTGACTCCCAAAGCAAAGCGGACTGACCTTTGAGTTCCCCCTGACCAAGGCGTCCCAGCCTGCCAATGACCAGTCTCCAGGGGATGGAGGACTTGGACATGACTCCCATTAGGAAGTCCCACAGGCAGTATAGGGCCAGGTTCCGCACAGACACCTTCTTTCTCCTTTTACTGTGAGGAGGAAGGAAACAGACAGAATATAAACACTTAGTGCATGCTCTTTACAATGTAGATTACAAGTAAGAGGAACAAGTGCTAACAATTAGAATTCCTTCTAAATCACACTTTTTTCTTTTGTAAGGATGTTATATTAACACACTAGGTACAACCTGAAAGGAATCTTCGTTTCACCTACTTGGGTGTTCACTTTTAGATATCAGGACCATGTCTTAACAAGAATAGTGGTTAATCACAACTTGACTTTCGCAACTTTGTGTAACTACAGAAAGGAGATTGAACTTGTGATAGATTCCTATAGGGGTGCCATTTTGGCAAAATAGCCCCAGAATCCCCCCCACTCCCACCCCTAACCCTGGTTGGCAGGAATAGAGAACTGAAGTAGTGTCGTCATATCCATTTTTATGCATGTTTCTGGTTCTAAACAACGTCACTCAAGAAACAGTTTCATCGGTACGGCATTGTCTAGCGGGCTAATGACGGGCACTCCCGATGAGAGTTCAGGCTATGATCACTGCTATTTGCTCAACCCACAAGGTTTAGAACCAGTTCAGAACTTCAGCACTCTATGCCATCAAATCTCCCCGTCTCCCTACCTGTTCTGGACGTCGACATTGATGACCTGGGTCTCCATGAGCTCCCCCTTGGCATCGGTGCAGGAAACCAAGAGCCAGCGCTGGTCATGGGAGAGGCAGTAGCTGCTGAATAGCTCCCCGCTGGCCTGCCGCAGCCCACCAAACGTCTCCCCAAGCTCGGTCTGCTTGTCCTTGATGGGAGCCAGGATGAAGGGCGGGGCGTACAGCCGCGCCTCATTGTGGTCAGGCTGTCATCAATGAAAATCACAATAATCATCATCATTCATGTCAATAATGTACATTGTATGTATTTTTATGTTTATATTATTGAATGTTTAGGTATGTTAATGTTATATAATTCTATGTTTGTGCATGTACTATTCAGTGTTGTACCATTGGAAGAGGAAGTTCCTGTAAAGGATTAATAAACCATATGTTGTACTATACTATGTCAACTTAAGTGGTCAAAATTGGCAGTTCGTGAGGTATTTCAACAATTGGGGGGGAGACATGAATGTGGGTTAGTGAGCAGGGAGGTCCTGTCACAGCACGCTGGATTATGACATGTCATAGAAGTCTGAATCATAATGATCGTGTGACAAAGATCCTTTACGGCTGGAAGAGAGTAACCATATGAGAACAACCTCCGTGCACAGTACAGAAGAGATTTTTTAAACAGAAAGAGGAATCGATCCTCCTAAATCACACCAACTGGCTGCAGGTATCACGATGAACATAGTCTTTTGTTTCACAGACAAAATCGAAAAGGAACCCTTTGAAATGTTGG
The DNA here is from genome assembly GCA_963669155.1 of Arbacia lixula. Taxonomy (NCBI): domain Eukaryota; kingdom Metazoa; phylum Echinodermata; class Echinoidea; order Arbacioida; family Arbaciidae; genus Arbacia; species Arbacia lixula. The sequence continues at coordinate 7,364,476 of OZ022583.1, read as the reverse complement.
ACACGTAACAAAAGACCATGTTTACAATGTTTGCTGGATGAATGAGATGACAGAATGCAAACTGACCGTTTTGCTGATGATCATGCGGTCGAGGTCAGCGGCGGGGCCGAAGCCGGTCAAGCTGCGGCCGGGGATGGTGGGGCTCTGGAAGCGGCGGCACTGGGAGAAGACGGAGAAGGCCACAGACTTGAGCTGGCTGAGGAAGCGGGACGACACCTCGCTGTTGGCCACCTGCAGCACTTGGTGAAGCGGAATGATCTGGGATGGGAGGGGGGAGGAAGGAGAGAAAGTAAACAAATAAGTGTCATCTTAACATTCAATTATTAACTTAATAGCTCAAGAATAATGTAAGTTTTGGAAACAAAAACCTGTAAGCCTAAATATTCATGAGTTGGTAATTTTCTGTTCCATTGATCCATAGCCATGAGTTGGCTTAAGTATATCTGCCCTTTAACAGTTAAAGAACTGATTCAAATCTAGATTTAAATTAATTAATCTGATGAATTCTTTTAAACATGAGATTTAAATCACTTATATCACTTTAGATTGAAAGGTACGGGGTAGAAAACAACTATCATCAACATTTTGCCATCCTCACCAAGACCAGATTTTGTTTTATTTAAATGAATTTGTCATTCTGTGATGATACCACCCTACTATCTTGAAATCAAACAAGAATTGGAGCCACGGTCATCACACAAGGCATTAGCAATATTGTGTCTCGCCCACTTGCCAAAATAACCAGAAATATCGCGATCTCCGTTGCTACGCAAAAGAAAACTGAAACAAACAATAAGCAACTTTAAACAGACAACATCAAAATCAGGTGCAAAATAGTGACTTTGAATAAATTTGCATAAATGTGCATGAGTAATGTTTGCCTAAATCTACATCAGTAATGCTCACACATGCTCACACAATTCTGTGCACAAGTTAGGAAGCCTTCACCAAGAGTCTTGCAAGTAAACTTTAATGTATGACCTCAAATGACCTTTGAGCTTATCATGTGACCTCTTACAGCACAATAACATGCAGGTGCCCCCAGTGCATCCATCATCCAAGTTGGATTGCCATTGTAGCAACATGTGATGAGTTATGTGTGATAAGAGAGTCTTGTAAGTAAACTTTAACGTATGACCTCAAATGACGTTTGACCTTATCCTGTGACCTCCACGGTACCATAACATGAAGGTACCCCCAGTGCATCTATGACCAAAGTTAGGTTGTAATCCAAGCAACCTATGTGAAGTTATTTGTCAAAAGAGAGTCTTGCAGGTAAACTTTAACGTATGACCTCAAATGACCTTTGACCTTATGCTGTGACCTCCAACAGCACCATAACATGTAGGTACCCCCAGTGCATCTATGACCCAAGTTAGGTTGTAATCCAAGCAACCCATGTGAAGTTATTTGTCAAAAGAGAGTCTTGCAGGTAAACTTTAACGTATGACCTCAAATGACCTTTGACCTTATCCTGTGACCTCCAACAGCACCATAACATGAAGGTACCCCAAGTGCATCTATGACCCAAGTTAGGTTGTAATCCAAGCAACCTATGTGAAGTTATTTGTCAAAAGAGAGTCTTGCAGGTAAACTTTAACGTATGACCTCAAATGACCTTTGACCTTATGCTGTGACCTCCAACAGCACCATGACATGTAGGTACCCCCAGTGCATCTATGACCCAAGTTAGGTTGTAATCCAAGCAACCCATGTGAAGTTATTTGTCAAAAGAGAGTCTTGCAGGTAAACTTTAACGTATGACCTCAAATGACCTTTGACCTTATCCTGTGACCTCCAACAGCACCATAACATGAAGGTACCCCAAGTGCATCTATGACCCAAGTTAGGTTGTAATCCAAGCAACCTATGTGAAGTTATTTGTCAAAAGAGAGTCTTGCAGGTAAACTTTAACGTATGACCTCAAATGACCTTTGACCTTATCCTGTGACCTCCAACGGTACCATAACATGAAGGTACCCCCAGTGCATCTATGACCCAAGTTAGGTTGTAATCCAAGCAACCCATGTGAAGTTATTTGTCAAAAGAGAGTCTTGCAGGTAAACTTTAACGTATGACCTCAAATGACCTTTGACCTTATCCTGTGACCTCCAACAGCACCATAACATGAAGGTACCCCAAGTGCATCTATGACCCAAGTTAGGTTGTAATCCAAGCAACCTATGTGAAGTTATTTGTCAAAAGAGAGTCTTGCAGGTAAACTTTAACGTATGACCTCAAATGACCTTTGACCTTATCCTGTGACCTCCAACGCCACCATAACATGAAGGTACCCCTAGTGCATCTATGACCCAAGTTAGGTTGTAATCCAAGCAACCCATGTGAAGTTATGGATCATAAGAGAGTCTTGCAGGTAAACTTTAACATTTGTGACGGACGACGGACGACGGACGACGGACGACGGACGGACGACGGACGGACGACGGACGGACGCCATTTGGATCCCTTAGTCTCGCCTTCACCTCCGGTGGGCGAGACAAAAATGACACTCCATTTATTATGTATCCATGAGTCTATACCACTGCTACCCCCTTACCTATATATTGCTTTAGATTTCAATAGCAAATGCTGAAACCAAAATGCAAATTGGACTAACATGGAATGCAATGTTCCTCTGCAGGGTGGTCTGCAGGTTGTCAAAAATCTCGGCGAAGCAGTGCATGAGGCCCAACGTAGCCACTGACACCTCCCCTTCCTCTTCTGCCTCCTCGCCCCTCCCAAATGGGTCGACTATGTAGACCACCACGGCAGGGGGCTGCTCGCTCTCCCTGGGCGTGACCGTCTCAAGGGCGGTGCCCTTGGCTGGGGGTGCGCTGGGGTCCTTGCTGGGGTCCGTGGAGGAGGAGGAGGAGTTGGCTCCGGCGGAGGGTGGGTCCTTGGCATCTAGTCTGTTGGCTGTTAGGGAAAGTAGGGGGGGGGGGGATGAGAGAGCTCTTTTGACTTTTCTGTGAAGATCATACTGATACGGAGAAGGCAAATTTGAAACTTTGCATGACGATTATCATCACTAGATTCTTTTAAGGATGGAATTAATAAAATACATACAAAATACATTAAAAGAGATGGCAAACTTTTAGTTTGAATTTAACATATGTCATAGTAACTTTCAAGCTCTTATGAGGAGATTTAGCACCAGTCATTCATATGAAGCTATGTGCACATGTTTGTACTACTCTACAGGCCACCTCAGATCACATGATCTGATCAGTTGTTATACGATTTGTGTAAGTAGGTGACTACTCGTGGCTAAACCATGTCGTCTTTGGTGACCTAAGAGCAGCAAGTATGAAGTCTGAAACTACCAGGAAACATATTGTAAGAGCATAATCATACAGTGAACCTCTACAAGACAGCGCCACTCTAAATGAACACATACCTGGCCGGCTCGGTGTTGAACTTGGTGCTGGCATGCTGGTACTACCCGAACCACCATCTGGACCCTGACTATTGCCCTGATCGTGTCCCTGCCCGGATAAACCCCCTCCACCTGAAGTGGAGCTGCCCACCACAAAGCTGGAGCTGGATGAGGAGTAGCCTGTTCCACTGGAGGAGGAGGGGTGACTCGAGGAGGAAGAGGAGGAGGAGGAGGAATGGTGGCGATTCGTGCGGAACATGCTGGCATCAGGCTGTTCCTGGTTCAGGAATGGAGCTGGAGGAAAGTATGACAAGATTTATTTATTTATTTAATTACAAACAAGCAGCAAAAGCGGGAAAGATAAGTTTAATACCATACATTGAAGTAGAAACAAGTATAATTGATCAATGAATAATTTCGCATTTACATAAACAAAGTTGCATGTATACAAATACATTTGTATAAATTTGCATAAATCATGAGCCATCCGATAGTACAATGAACATACTATTCTTCCTCTTAATCTATTACAAGGGAATCATTCTAAGAATTAAGTTCTTTTCTTTTAAACACAGAAAACTATACATCATCACTACAAAACACCACAGCTTCAGCATTTACCATTGTGTCCAAACATACAGTGGTGCAAATCACAGCTCTCACAGCATGGGGGGTAGCACTTACCAACATAGGCTCGGCAGAATTGTGCGTAGAGTTTGAGTTTGTCGCCCTCGGGCAGGTGGACTGCGTCTGTGAACCAGGCATCGACAGGCTCGTTGCTCAGTTTCTGGGCGTACTTGCGGCCGATCTTCATGATGCCGTCCTGGAACGTCTTGGCTATGGGGGCGTGTCTACCCAAACGACAACCCTGCAAGGGTGGGGGTATAAGGGTGGATGAGAAATGGAAACACATTCAAGATGCAGCTCTTTCAAATCTACCATCCACAGTTACCAGAAGAAATTTTAAAGTAAATGCTTCAATCAAAACAACAATGTTAATGACTACATTTCATTTTTATACCATTATTTTCCTTTTGTCAATGATTTGTATGATTTATATTGTTAATATTAATGAATATTATGTGCTGTGTTTTTTTCACCCATTCTTTACTGAGCCTGCTTATATATATGCGGCCTGGCTATTCTCCACTCGGATACTGAGCAGCGCGACTCTCACAAAATCTGCTGTACATACAATAGACGACAGGCTATGAACAGGCTTCAAAATCATTATAGGGTGCAATGAAGCCACAGCCCTTTCATAGTTGAAGTTCCATGGCACATGTTGATGTCCTAACTAGACATGGGCTCACAAAGCCTGAAAAGGTAACCATGGGCAACGGGTTAAACTGAGTGAAAACAAATGAGCTTGAACTTGAGCATACCTCATAGACAGCCGTGAGCTCCTTGAAGAACATGGTGGCGCACCGGTGGATGTACTTGTTCTCTGGCACCAGGGCAATGTAGGCCACGTCTCTTGCGGACGAGAACGGCTCCAACATCAGCTTCTCCTGCAGAGTCATTTATAACACACAAACACAGGTTACTGTATAAGCCAACTACTGTTGTGTATAGATATCACAGCTACCAACATTGAAATTCAGAAATCAGAGATATGTCTGTCAAATACATACAACCTAATGACAATAATCTATCAATAGTCAGGGAGATTGAGTGATGTGATGACATCCAATCCGATGGTCTATTTTCAGGGAGCCTCCTTCAAAATCAGGGAGACATGGCAGCTCTGAAATATGGTTGTGTGTGACAGCATCACAGACTTTATTGAGAGTTGCTCTTTATGCGATTGACACTGTTCGGCACTCCAGATGAATAGATTTCCCCTGAGGAATGTTTCTTATTGAAACCTTTATTAAAGTATTCTGTACAGAAATGGCGAATGTTGTGCAGACTGCACGTCTCTTATCCCTTAAGCGGTCTTTATACGTGTATACAGGTTTCACAGTAATAATAGTACAGTGGAGACTGCTCGAGCGACCACCTGAATAAAAAGTCCATTTGTCTTTACATTTACAGACCATATTTGTTGCTTCCCTTGAACATTCTTTCCCATTGAAACCTGTGTTAAAATAGCCTAGATACAGAAAAACCAACTGCTTGTACGAACTGCATTTTTAGTGGTCTTCCTATACAGGTTTCACTGTAAAACTTTCACCAAGGTGAAGACGATGGAGACGTGACTTACCCAGTAGTAGAGGGCAAAGGGTGAGGAGGAGAGCCAGTCCTTGTCATGGCCAATGAGAAGACGAGGTATGGGGAGGGGTTCGGGCGTCTCAGCAGCACCTGGCCAATAGAACAAAGGGAGATGATAGGTTAACCTTGTCGGTACCAAGGCGTGAAGGGATCATTGATTTCAAACATAGTTAATTATTCCAATGGTAATGAGAGGATTAATAATTAAAAAAAAAATCAACATCAGGAGAAGTGTCTGAATCTCTATGATTGAAAGACAGATGGACAAAAAGTAAAAGACTGGGAGAGAATGAAAGACAAAAAAGAGGAAGAGAGAATGAGAGGGGAAAGCAAGATAGACTGACTAATGGACAGACAAAGAAAGAGAAAAGATATATGGAGGAACAGAGAGAGAGAGAGAGAGAGAGAGGTGGGGGGGGTAGATTGTCAGACGTAGACAGACATGGAGAGTAAAAAAAACAGGAGGGTGAAAAAGATAGATAAATAGATAGAGAAACAGACAGAGAAAGTAAGACAAGTAGATAAAGAAATATGAAGGATGAGAGAGGAGGTTGAAATAGATTGAAGGATAGACGGACAGACAGACAGAGGAAGAAACATGGAGAGAAAGAAACAGGGATTGATGACTGACCTCTGGCGCCGATGTTAAAGAAGACCTGCCACGTGAGGGGGCCCTGCACTGTGTAGGGCTTCTCCCATAACCTGGTGGTGCGCTTCTTCTGGATGGCGTCCTGCAGGAGCGGCTGCAGGGAGCTGAGGGTACGCACCACATCTTGAGACGACATTGTGCTCCGTGTTAACGCTGTCACAATGAAAGAACAAATGGTATACATTTGAATTCAGATCATGAATACTTTGGGATTCATATCGGTCAGGAGAATCAGTAATAGTGATCACATCTGGCGATGGCATTGTGCTCCGTGTTAACACTGCTTCAGGAAAACAAATGAAACAGCATTATTTTTAATTCACATCAGTAGGGTAACCTTTTTGTCGGTGTAATTCACTTTATAATAAACCATACATTTTACCATGATTATAAGTGACGGGAAAGAACATGTTGTACATCTTGACAGTTTGAACATTCAGCTGAAAGAAAGAATATAAATCACAGAATATATGAATGCAAATTAAAAATGTATACATGAAACCATGACACCTGAAGTAAAACTCTTATTAAGTCTGGTATGCCCCCCCCCCCACACACACACACGCACTCACACAAATACATAAACTGAAGTACCTCACAGTGCATAACATAAGAATTACATAAATGCACACAGCCGTTTGCCTCTCATATGACACAAGGAATCACTAGAGTGTGAGGTCATGGAAGGAAGGTCATCCAGCGACTTGGATGCAAGATAATGTCCCTAACAGGTGCCGTCACAAGATCTGGCCACCTCGAGAAGAGTTGCCAAGTTCCAATCAAAACTCTGCAACGGGGTGAGCCTTGTAAAAGTAACGTTTCCTGACACAATAAGCCCTATACAGTTATCCTTGCAGGACAAGTTTGACGGTTCTTTGCCAAAAGATCTGGTGAAATATCTCTACAGCTGGTACATTTTACAGGGTACAGCCCTTGATATGAATTGAAAAGGTATAGATCCGAAACTGATAACTCTTTATGCACCATTAGCGTATTTGGGAATTATTAATACACAAAAATCCCATACAGCAGCAGTTTAGCTGGCAAAGGGTTATATGAGCACATTTTACAGCTTTGACTCATGCAATTAACTTATCGGATAATTTTTACAGTACACACGCCAAGTATCATATAGCTATTATATAGCACACGAACATGTGACAGTGTGCCTTACACCTCATTCTAATGCAATATGTATGTCTGGAAAATAAACATAATTTGTCAGAAATTTCGCGTCTTGCAGTCTTGGTGATGTACATACGTCAGCGCACATGCCATAGATATTGTAGCTATTACTAGCTATACTACTGTATTGTGTTTCTTTCTAATACCTATGCATACATTAATGGTTCAAAAAGTATTTCTCACTCCTAACACAACTCAAGGATGATACCTCTTAAACGTGATGACTGTAAAAACTTACAATTCTGGTTAAAAAAAAGACCAGGTCTAGACAAATGGAAATTTTGTTTAGTGTACACTGCTATGGAAAACTGTTGAGATTTGTCACACTTTTCTAGGACATGATTAAATATGGGGGTTTGTGGGGGAAAGACATAGAGATAGAATGGGTGATAGAGAGACAGAAAGAGACAGAGAGAGCAAGAGAGACAGAGAGGCAGTGATAGATAGAGACAGAAACAGACAGAGAGACAGAGACAGAGAGAGAGAGAGAGAGAGAGAGAGACTGGGAGATACAGAGAGACATATAGAGAGACAGAGACGGATAGAGACAGAGAGAGACAGAGAGAGACAGAGAGAGACAGAGAGAGACAGAGAGGGACAGAGAGAGAGAGAGAGAGAGAGAGAGAGAGACAGACAGACAGACAGACAGACAGACATACAGAGACAGAGAGAGAGAGAGAGAGAGAGAGAGAGAGAGAGAGAGAGAGAGAGAGAGCAAGTGTGTAAATGAGAGAAGCACAGACACTTTTTGAGTGAGTCACACGGCCTGTCTCTACTACCCACAGCCAGGAAACTACCATGATCAGTGTCCCATTCTCATCAAAGCCAAAATAGATTTCAACTTGAGATACATGTAGATGACAAGTCACAATGTTTACACTTTAGGATATAGAATATTCACTAGTCAGGTTTCCAGTCTCATACTTTGTATATTAATTATTGTAATTTCTAGTCGCTTGCTTTGTGACACTGCTTCACATTCACTGCCCCCCCCCCCCATCTCTCACTTCCAATTTCCCTCCCCCTCTCCCTTCTCCCCCCCCCCCCTCCCCCTCCCTCTCTCCCTATCCTTCCCCCCTCTTCGTCCCCTCCCCCTCCCTCTGTCACTCCCCCGCTCCCTCTCCCACCCCCTCTCCCTCCCTCTTTCCCTATCCTTCCCCCTTTTCGTCCCCTCCCCCTCCCTCTGTCACACCCCCTCTCCCTCTCCCACCCCCTCTCCCTCCCTCTCTCCCTATCCTTCCCCCTCTTCGTCCCCTCCCCCTCCCTCTGTCACACACCCCCACCCCCCTCTCCCTCCCCCTGTCACACACCCCCACCCCCCTCTCCCTCCCCTCTCACACCCCTCTCCCACCCCCTCTCCCTCCCTCTCTCCCTATCCTTCCCCCTCTTCGTCCCCTCCCCCTCCCTCTGTCACACACCCCCACCCCCTCTCCCTCCCCTCTCCCCCCCCCCCCTCTCCCTCCCCTCTCACACCCCTCTCCCTCCCTCTCACTCACTCTGCATGATGACTTATCCATGTGTTTGTGACCTGTGTACTCCTACAGGAAGGAGACATTTGTTTAGATGGCTGAACCCTGAGAGTTGTGAATCACGGAAGTCCAAGTCCAACTACCTCAACACATGCAACTCCACACAAAAACCTTTTGGAACACAATCTTGCCAAAGCTCAGAAATTTTACTTCGTACCATCAGTGTTCTACATATATCGTCCTAATCGCCAGCACATAAACAAATGCATCTTAATCTACAAACCTATTAGAGCAAAGGTCAATGTTAAAAAAGGTTGTTTTTGTATTATTAGTGTTCTAAGCAATACTTCCTGTTGTTACAATCAAAGATTTACATGTATAAATCATCAAATCTAGACAACTACATTGTGTGATATTCAAAGTATCACATTATTCAATGTTACAGGTACACCATCGATATCACTTTTATCTCCATTTATCTCTGGCTAAAATCAATAGAAGTAATGCCTTCACATACATTTACATGTCCGATTTCACTTGAAGAGAAATACTAAGAAATACTACTGCCCAGAAAATGGTCATATCTTGTTTCAAGAGGCAGAAACAAAGGCAGATGTATTGACCTGAGAGCTAACAATCCAATCATGTCGCAGCTCTGTTTTGTAAGAAAATGTCCCTGGTGATACACATGTTACATGCATACAAATCTTAACATTTATCCCTTTCAAATGTATCTGTTACTGACATATCCCCTTCCTGTATCGGAGGCCGTACGCACAATCTCTCCTACCATCACAGAGTTAAGCGGACGTGCTATTTCGCTGGGATTACAGGGGGATTACCCGGAAAAAGGAATTAATCCCTTTGGATAGATGTGTGCAGAGTGGTGCGGGGTGGTGCAGGATGTGTATAGTGTTGGGTACAACAACAGTATGGGGGGATTGGGAGGTTAACTGCATTGAGGACAGGGGAGGGAACGATGGGATTGAGGGAACGAAGGAAATGAGGAAGGGGAAGATATATAACTTGGGACCATGGAAAGGCAGAAATGCGTAGTGAGGAAATATACACATCTAAGCAGATTTGGACAGAAAATAAGTGGGAAGGACTAGCATGAATGGATAATAGAAATAGGGTTACAGATAGAAAGGTGGATAGATGGATGGAAAGATGGATGGATAGATGGATGGATGGGTAGATAGATGGGTAAATATGTAGATAGATGGATCAAAAGATACATGTAGACAGACAAACAGACAAGGCATACATGTACTTTGACAAAAAGAGAGAAATGAACAGAGAAAGAAGAAAAGAGAAAAAGATACAGTGAGCGAAACATGAAGAAACAAAAAGAAAATACAAAAGAAAGGCTAAAATAATGACACAGATAAACATACACACATACTGAAACATATAAAACTGATCTAGATTACAGGAAACATGCAAGGGAAGTGGGAAAATAGATATTTATTGGCAAGGAAATGACATACGCATAGGCAAAAAAAAAAATAAGGAAAATTAAGGAAACACCATTTGATATCTATCTGTTTAGTGATTGTATTTCTCTCTATGGTTGGATGCATTCCACTTCACATTGAATCCACTATCAGTCGGGAGTAATAATAGACTCATTCTCAATGCCATACATTCATGGTTGTATTTCCTCACAATACATGATACACAACAACCCACAACACCTCCATTAAAGGCTGTGTTTTCTCTTTGCACGTATACAATTGAGAGTTGCGTAATACCATGATGGTTTATAAAAGAAAATTACGTCAAACAATCTCATGATGAAGGAGGGGAAAGGTGATTTTTAATGGGTTTATATTGATTTTTACATTTGGAATCAATTTTTTTGGCCAAATTGTCTAAAAATACAGCCTACTACCTGCAAATCTTTCCACCGACAGTGTAATTTTGAATATCACAATCAAAGCTATTTAGTCAGAATAATGCTGTATATAAATATATTTTCTCTCGTATCATTTCGCTGGCTGAAATATCACTATATCATTGTTTGATTAACTTGTTTCAACCATTAATGTGTTTAATATCATGCTTTTAAAACTCATAATTTAAATGCTACTTTAAGTCATCATTTCATCTTATTTCTTCTTTTTTATTTAGAGGTGGTGGGAGGATAACTATCAGGAATTCATATAATCTTAGACAAACAAATAATCTTAGTGATTAAATGATCATAAATAAATTTGAAGCTTGTCAGAATGTCCATGGCAGTAGCGAACACTTCTTTTAGGTTTGTTCATGCACTGTGAACAAGGAAGATGACACGGTTGCACAATACATTCCACACAGGTAACTCATTGGTGACTAAACATACATGACTAAATTGTATATGGGAAGAACAGAAGGGCCTAGGAAAGCTCACAAGGCCACTGATAAATATTGGAACAATTCAAAACTATCTGTTCATTTGTTAATTTACTTCTGCTATACTGCTGTACCTATTTTACAACTTCTATTTCAATTACTTAATATTGAAGGCTTCATTCTCCTTTAAGAATTACTCCTCCTGAGGAAAAATGATGTAATTACAAGGCTAGCGATTAAGATTTGAACAATTCATAATTATCTCATAATTTGTACGATTTACTTTAGCTACACTGCTGTACCTATCTTATGGTTTATATTCTAATCAATAAAATATTCAGGGCTTCATTCTCCTTTAATGATTATTCCTGCTGAGGAAAGATGATGTAACGAAGCTCAACCACAGGAAAAAATCAATTGATACGCTTGCCCCGGTATCATACCGGCAGCTTTGCACCCCCGAGGCCCTATTTTAGGAAGCCAGTCACCAACATTAAGGATCACGTGGCCCAGGGCAAACCTGAAAGCAGCTGGGTATGTGACACGGTTGGGGTTACCTACCGCAATCGCCCAGAAGTGTCATCCGTACACTCATGATGACTCTCGGCTCAATTCTACTTAGCAGTACACATACTGAAATGCTTGCGTTCACTTGAATCAAAAGTGTTGCCACGATCCCATCACTTATGTGACTCTGCGACTGACTAAATTGAAATGTTTATTATGTTAACTTAATCACAAGTTCAGGCCACCCACAGACAACACGATCTAATCGGTATGACTCTGGGACTGGCTGATTTGCAGAACTCGGTCATTGAATTTGTGCAAGATGGTGACATGTCGTAGGACCTCGTGACTCCAAAATCATGTCATCTGCAGTGGCCTGAAAGGTCATTTCCAACTGTGATTCATCCATTCCAAGATTATGTTTTTATCAGGCACAAAAGCTGATAATAAAACCCTGGAGCAAGCTGCATTTATATTTTTTTTATTAAATAACATTTCTATTGACAGTAAATACCATAGCTGCAGATGATGCAATGAAAACATACAAGTATCATTGGCTGTATCCATGGCAGTTACAATTGTTCACAATCTCTTTGCGACATTTGCTTGGATAAGGAAGAGCAGCACGGCTCAATTGGCCAGTGTTGTATTTTCGTGCCTCACACCCTTTTTCTGGGGGAAACCCTCCATCCCTGGGATAGGGTGTTAAATGGCTGCCTCAGAAATAAAAGACCCATACTCTATGCAAGTTTAAGAACACCACTTCACTTCTCTATTAAGACATCGGCCAGAAAGCCTGCACTGGAAAACAGGTGAGTGATGCTATCCCCTCATGGTTCACCCCAGATGGCTGTTTTTATCTATTTTTATTTTATTGGTATTATTTACCCAGGGTAGCCCCCTTCAGTGGTTGAACACTGTTCTACCAGGGGGCCCTGCTTTGACATATAACACAAACATGGTTTACATATATACAAACAAATAAATAACATGTATAGTTCAATGAGAAATACCCTACAAATGGTATCACACAGGCATTAAAGAGTGACATACAAAATAATTCACATCATTTGCTTGGCTCTTTGGCTCACCTGGTGTGTAGGGCCAGCTATGAAGACATGAGCTTTTGAGGAGGGCGTCGTCCACCTTGCTTCCGTGAGTACCGTCCATGAGGGTCCTGCCCATTTCTAGCGCAGCAAAGCATGCATCACACCCATCTGCGGAATAATCCAAACACATTGACGATCATGTCACATGGTACAAACACTTTGGTTTAATTTCTTAATTCTTTTTGCGGCACAAGTGCATTTTTGCACAATTAATATACGTATATCCTATAGAGGAGCGTTTAATCTGCCCGCATAAGGGTTAAAGGGGTTCAATCTAACCTAGGATTATATTCCAATCTCTAGCGCAGCAAAGCATGCATCATCCCCATTTGTATAACAATCCCAACACATTGAAGATCATGTTTGAAAGTCCAAACACATTGGCGTTGGGATGATCATGCCACATGGTAACAAACACATTTCACAAAGGGGGTTGAAATCTAACCTAGGCTTAAATTCTGAAAAATACAAAGAACCAAAAACCTTCCCATTGTATGATAATTCTATGACAAAATGAATAAGTGATGCTACAAAAAAATTATACTCAAGCTCTGTTACTTAAATTTAGTTAAAGAATAATAGAAATAAGCATATCATTAAGTTGGCAATGGGTGTTCCATAAAATTCCTTAAATTCTGAAGTTTACAAAGTGCCAACAACCTTCTCATTGTATGATAATTCTATGACAAAATGAATAAGTGATGTTACAAAAAAAATCATACTCAAGCTCTGTTACTTAAATTGAGTTAAAGAATAATAGCAATAAGAATATTATTATGGTGGGACTGGGTGTTCTATAAGACAGAGGATTATATTTCAGAATTTCAGTAATGGTTAGATTCATATCAATAGCATTCTGGGCCAACATACAACAAAAATGTCACTAGGAAGCATGAGCATTACGAATTATACGACCAGCCAAAACTACATTCCTTTCTTCTAACGGTAAACAAAATATTTCTAGCTATCCTCTCTGAACATCTCCTCTGGTACATTCAGGTTTACCTGTCGAGCACAGAATCTAACATCTAAACCCTGAGAATATATATTAACTTGTATATCATTCATAAGTCATTTATCACATAATTCAAAGTAACAGTTTAAGACCAAATGCTGTACTGCTCCCATCTTTCATATAACCCCCAAAGCATTGGCTCTAAACATCAATTGACATCCACAAAACTGCAACTGCCACTGCACTCCTCATTGTTTCCATGACAACTCACCGTTGATTTCAATCTGGCTCCTGGCCAGGGGACCTGAGCTGTTGATCTCTCTCTTATGCACACTACCCGCAAGCCTCGCCAGCGTGGCGTACGGACTGTTACACTGTTCCTGAATCAACCTCAACACAGTCTTAGCTGTCCTTGATACCTCTTTACAATTCCCATCCTTGTCCGGTAACGGCGCCTCGTCGATCGCGAGGAGGGATTTCCGGTCGGGCATCCCCGCCAGCATAGGGTTGTCCCGGTGGAATGTCCAGAGGGCTGCGTCGGCGGGCTGACCCGTGATCTCCGACTCGTCCTCGGCGAACAACCCGCTCCCGACCGCATAGCGCCGGTTCATCACCGCACTGAATCCACACTGGCACATGGTCGGCAAATCCGGGGCTTGGTACAGCCCCACGCGCACCCCCTTGATGTTCATGTTGCACACACACATCACGCTGCTGTCAAAGTTGCGGTCCTTGTAAATGTTCAGCAGCGAATCCGAGAGCATGAGCGTCACAAAGAGGCTGTGGGCTTCTGGGATGTTGCTCGCGGGCGTCGGGGCCTCGATAGAGTTCAGATTGCGGACATAGGACGACGCCTCAGAGGCGGGTGACTGCAGGTCCATGTTGGCGGCGCTGCGGGGCTCCTGGCTGCCCGGGAAGGCTGCTGGAGACTGCATCAGTGCTGTGCTGGGCATGGTGAACACAGCAGGAGGATTCATCACAGCCAGATCACTGTCCACCATCGTCAGACTGGATGGAGAAGGCCGTGGAAGGGAAGAGATCGGAAATGTTAAAGACTGCAACAGAACCTACAATCATGATCACCGTGATCGCAGATTTTTGAAAGGATGAAAACATACTAAGTCTACTCTACCAAAACTGACAGCACATATACATACAGACAAACAACAGTCATTCATGAATAACTAACATGGTTCACATTGTTTCATGACCATTTACTATTCGAATTGATAAGCATATCAAATACTTAGAGTGGAATATATTTAACAGACAAGGAGAACAAGGTAAAGAAAATGCAATAATTTGTCATGCATTTTATACAGAGGTGATATCGGCATACCTGGAAGGTTACATTTAATGGAATCATTAAGCAATGTATCGAGGTAACAGTCAGATGAAACCATATAAGACACAATTTGACATTTCAATCAATATGGGTATCGTGTTACTCCTTGTGAACAACAAAAACTGTGTACTAGAGAAAACGCTTTTCTACAAATGTATATTGCTTGAATGCTAAAAAATATTTGAAAACTGATTTATTATTTACAGTTCCATTTGGCGATCTGGTAAATAGCATACATTAAGGAATTTAATATCTTGATGACACTGTGCTACATCCTGATAAGGGTTGCTTTTCATCAAATTTTGTAAGATTGTAGGTTTAATAATTTTCAAAGATGATTATTATCATTATTATATGATAACATCATATCATCACTGAAGCTGAGAAACAAAAGATTTTTTAAAAAAATAATAATGCTTACCTGTCCTTAGCGACAGGCACAAGTTCTGGCTTGGGGGACAGTGGCAACTGAAAATAAAAGTTCAAATGTCATTATTTGATACTAATACGATCATTATCATCACAATTACCTGTATTGGCACTGCCACCACCACCACCTGAAACCATTCCACATACCATCATTACCACAAGCATCATCAGTATCATCAGTAATACCATGACTACCACCATCACCAACAACAACAACATTAAGATACCTATCAGTTACAATTACTCTCCTTCCCTTTCATATCATCACCAATATAGCACTCACCACCACCTCCACAAGCACAATTGGTACCAGCACCATCACCATGACATTCACTAACCACTATTGTCACCATCACCACCTTACCCTACCCCCATTCCCACTCCACCACCAACACCACTATTGTTACCATCATTACCACCAACACCACTATCGTTACCATCACTACCATCACCATCACCATCATCACCATCACAAACACCACAAACATCACAACCACAATCACCACCACAACTACCATCGCAACATCATCACCTCCCCCCTCGCCCCCCCCCCCCTCCCCCACCCTGCCACCACCACCACCACCACCATCCATTCCAGCCCCTGTTCTTACCTGCCATGACGGCCTGTAGTGGCAGACATCTGGTATCTTGAGGGGAGGTAGCTTGCTGCTAGGCAGGGCCTTCAGGGGTGCGTACATGCTGGGACCCACAAACCGCTCTGTGGCCGGAACCTTGTAGACAAAACTCCAATCCTACAAACAAGAGACACACCAAATGGGTAACATAATGGTACTAGCCTGCAGCAGATCTTACAAGTTGTTCTCACACTTCTTTTCATCTATTTTGCTCTCTTCATAACCTTTTATCTTACTTATTAGAAACCTTTCAATCATGACCACCTATTCTTCATTTCATGTCTTTTGCTGTTTCCATGGCAATCAGTAAAAAAAATGTGAACTGTGAACCAATATTCATTGTTATGAGCCAAACCACACCTGGATCTGTTCCAGCTTGAGGCTACCCAGGGTTCTCTATAACTACTGTAACTCTTAACTGCCATGGTAGCAGCTACCCTACTTGGAGCTCACTGGCCGACTCCTTAGCAATCACTGTGAAGCCATATGCAACAGGGCCCTAACGCACTGCTACAGGTCACATCATACCTGGATCTGTTCCAGTTTGAGGCTACCCATGGTTCTCTATAACTACTGTAACTCTTAACTGCCATGGTAACAGCTACCCTACTTGGAGCTAATTGGCCGACTCCTTAGCAATCACTGTGAAGCCATATGCAACAGGGCCCTAACGCACTGCTACAGGTCACATCATACCTGGATCTGTTCCAGCTTGAGGCTACCCATGATTCTACTACTGTAACTCTTAACTGCCATGGTAGCAGCTACCCTACTTGGAGCTCATTGGCCGACTCCTTAGCAATCACTGTGAAGCCATATGCAACAGGGCCCTAACGCACTGCTACAGGTCACATCATACCTGGATCTGTTCCGGCTTGGGGCTGCCCATGTTCTCGTCGGCCTCGATCTCGCCGAAGTAGTCGACGGGCGTGGCAGAGGTGGGGCCGTGGTCGAGCAGGGTGGTCACGCCCTGCACGGAGCCATGGTTGACATAGTCGTGGCACAGGTGGTTGACGGGCGAGAAGGCAGAGTTCAGCGGCTCCAGGGAGGGGGGCGTAGGGTACATCCGGGCTAAGTCTGGGCCTGTGGCACTGGTGGCTGTGTGAAGAGGCAAACAGTCATTTAAGTGAGACAGTTTGAGCTGTGCATGAGCAGATTAGCACTCTCAATACCGCATATTAACAAAAAATGCCATAAAATGCACCATGCAGCCACATTCAGATTCTATTTCGGTCATGTCTCCTTCCAGTCTATTGTTTTAGTGAACGAGTCTAAAGCAGACATGACTGAAATAAAATCTACATGTCGCTGAATGGTGTTTATAGGATGACTTTCCTCTATGTGGGGTGTGGAGAATTTATATTGGATCATTCAAAAACTGACAAATACTTCAATCATGTAATAGAATAACTATCCCCTATCTGAGGTTAGAGAATTCAGATCGGATCACTTGTCGAATAATGACAAAAACATTTCATCGTCAAGTGTGCAATAATAATAATAATTATTATATTCCACATACTAAGAATGTTGCTTTATGATTGGTCAAGAGTTGATCACGTGATGAAGCGTAGTTTTTCCCATCTGATCACCTGAGAAGAAAAGTTCGTTACACTGTAGGTGATAGTACTATTTTGAGAAGGAAAGTTCGTTACACTCTAAGTGATAGTACTTTTTGGTTTTGCTGATCTCTTCACGCCTCACAGTCCTAACGCGTGATCAATATTTTGAGTACGCGCGAAATAAAAGTGCGTAGCTCGGACTATCGGCGCAGACGACACCGCGGTGCGCGCGCGGAAATTAAAATTTTTGGTTATAGCGCGCTGCGCCGCGCGCGTACGTACAAAGCAGTGCAAGCCTTCCATTTCCCCCACACAGTATTTCACCAAAGCAAGTGTGCAATTCTCTACCACCTCGTACCAAAATTGACCTAGAATTTCATTTGCCTGTAATTCATGAGAATTATGAAGAATATTCTCGGAGGATCTATGTTCTCACCGATACCGCACAGGTAAGAGAATTTCGATTACTTCTTGCTTTTCCATCAAAATCTTACAAATTAGCATCGCCATGTCATAGTGTTCGTTGGAATTTGTAGAGTCTATATAGAAACGTGCACAAAGTCAATTTGCTTCTGGGTTTCGGAGCGTCGCGTGAATATGTAGCCGCACCGACACGAATGCTTTTGTACGTTAAATTGTCATTTATTTTATAGATTGTTGGCATCAGATGTGGAATATAAAGCAAATAATCAACTTTTGGTTTCAGGCAATGAGACGAACTATCACTTCCTCGGCGATCTGAATGTATACGCTATCTTTCCTCAGCTAAAAGCTTCGGAAAGATAGCTACATCCAGATCGCCTCGGGAGTGATATTTCGTCCCATTACCTTCACCGACGTTGATTATTTGCTTATTATCATTGTAATCAGTATCCTTATTGAGATCAATTTTCTGAGATAACAGAATACAGTGTAACATGTGTCAGAAAATAATACAATAAGACACAGGAATGTCAGAACGGGGAAAGAAGAACTACAGTCAAACCTGTCTTAGTGGCCACCTGTCTATAGCAGCCAATCTGTCTATAGTGGCCACTAAACTAATTCCCTCCGAGAGAGATCATGTGTTAAAGAACCTGTCTATAGCAGCCACCTGTCTATAAAGGCCACAATTTTTGTTTCCCTTGGGTAGCCACTATAGACAGGTTTCATTGTATGTGCATGCAACTATGACCTGAGAGCCTCCTCTTACATGTTATTTTAATGTAAATGCAACTTATAAAAAATGAAGTGAATAGGAGCTTTTAGGAACAAATTATTTTTTTCTCAAAAGGTATAGTGTGCAGCATGGTGTTGTTATGTGCGCTTATGTCAATGTGCCAGGCTTGATAATAAATATGAAAAGGGAAAGAAGAAAGGTGTTCATATGAAAGTTTGCATAGTAACAAACAGCTACAAAAGCACAGATGTTCGGGGGGCTTGCTCCAGTCTACTTCAGCACATATTCATATGCAAGGCAGTCAACCACATAGGAGCCTTAATCTTACAGACCAGAACAGATTACAGATTATCCCCCTAGACTGCGAAGAGACAAAATCTTACGGGGGAATGGACAAGACTATGATTAACAAAAGAAATGTCACCCTTGACTAATATCGGATATCGGCAGTCTTCTTAGAGAAGATGCTTCTTACAATGTGCAGTATGGGATATACAGACGATTACATAGCCTGTCAACTATTGTCCATACAGCAGATTGCATTGGAGTTGCGCTGCTTAGTATCTGAGTAGAGAAAATGCAGCTCACAATGCTGCGGGCTCAGTAATGAAGTGGTAATGATTACCTGATGTGCCGGTTGAGCTGTGTAGTGAGTTGCCAAAGGTGGGTTTGTTGTCCTCGCCGTGGTGTATGGCATGCGAGACTGCATCGTCAATACCCTGGGGAAGAAAGACAGGACAGCATTGCAACTTTGCATTAACCCTTTGACCTCTATAAAAAAAAAAATGCTTCTTTATATGAGTTGTACACACATAAAATTAGGAGCCCAAAGTGTTCTTTGAAAAGAAAAGGATAGCACATACATGTGTGTGCGATAATGTCATTAATAGAAATATTTTTCAAAAAACATTTCAACTTTCAAGCTATCATTTAACTTTCAAGCTATCATATGACAATAGGAAAGTACCCCACGAGTTAGTAACATACTTCTGAATGAACTTGTTTTCATAACACAAGTATATTAAGTTTAAGGACATGAAGGGTGTTTTATCCATTGAATACAATGCATTATAACCTTCACCTATGACATCACAGAAGTCTTGCCACTTTAACAAGCACATAAACTTTCAATAGCCATATCTTGCTTACGATTTGTCCGACTTTGCTTGAACTTTCGCTGATCTGCTTCTCTGATTTTCTGTATTTTTCCCTCAAAAAACATTAAGTTTCAATGTGAGCTGTTCCTTTGAACCTTCACCAATGCTAATAATTGCTATCCCCAACACTACATGATTTTCAGCTTTGACGTAACACAAACTGACATTCCACCTCCTCTTGTTTACTGCGATTCAGGACAATTTCCGATTCATTTCCTTATCTATCACAGACTTATGAATCATCACATATGCAATGGACTTTTTGCACTTGTGAGTCAGATGGCCTTTCACCCATACAAATCTGCAAACATCTAGTAATAGAATCTTCAAAGTTAAGCTAGCAGAACTGCTACAACTCAATTTATTTACAACAACAAACTCCTCAGTAATTATCTATAACATACATTGCCACAGACTTTTTAATAATTCAAAGACTCTTTAATGCGTACGATAATCCAATGACTTTTATAAGATTCTTTGAAATTTGAGGTTGAACTTTAGTGGCTTGAAAGTTGCAGACCTCAAAATCAAGTCAGACAAGAAACTTACTACGCCCCATTTTATAAAAATAATAAAAGTAATAAATACAACATCTGTACAACTAAACAAAAATATTTCTAAGCACAGAAAAGAGAAAACAACATGGTAGCAATGGTACACACATATAGATTTACAATAATTGCCTACTGAGATGAGCCTTGAAAATGGTCCTAGACCCCTCATCTGATCTTGCGGGTGTATTATGGGAGGGAGGGAGGGAGGGGGGCATGTTTGTAGGAGAGAGTATTTCTTCTAAGCCCCAGGGCCCCCCTGTACTCTTGTTTGCTGCTCCACACGGTGTGCTCTAGCAAGCGGCCAGAACGTCTTGAAAGAGAAGGCCAACTTCCTGCTGAGCAGGGAGCATCACTTCCTCCCCTGCCCCGAGTTGCGCGCACAATATTTGACTGCCGCTGTCGCCAAACGGAAATTAGCACTCCCGATGGGGGGGACATGTATGTCATCGGCGTAAGCGGGACAAGACGGTGGAGTGAACGTCTCAAAAAAAAAGTGGAAATCTCACTGAACTCTTTCAGAAGTTAATGGAAAGTTCAAGTTGAGAGGGATTAGATATTGTTTAGTTATCTGTTACGCACAAACACAGTCCGTCTTCTTCCTCACGGGAGACTTTGCGCAGTGTCAGAAGGGTGTGATCAAATTGAAGAGACATTTCCTCTCCATGTTATGATGCTGACCTTCCTGAGGGGCATACTCTAAAAACTTGCACAACATGTACTTCGTATTGCTTTAAGTTGCTTTCCAATAATCCTGTCTTTACAACAGCCCCCCCCCCCCCCCCCCAATCGAACTCATTATTTGCTCAATTTTCCTGGAACATGTGTAGTATTGAGGACATTTCATAAGCAGTTCAGCATTTTCTTAACAGTTGCTGGCAATCATAAAAATCCTATTTTTATCACCATCTGCTTGTTTTCTCATTTGCACATTTTCTCTCTGCCTCTTTTTTTTTTTGAGTCTCAATAAGCTCTAGCATCCGTTTGTAATATTCTTCTATTTTGTTAAAACACCACAACAGAACACACACAGAGAGAAAATAATTCTCCCTTGAGACCAGTACTCTCCTTAGCAATTACAGAACATCCTCTCTCACAAAAACAATCAGAGTGTTAAACCAATTGAACTCTGCGCGGAAAAAAAAAATCGACCATTAAAAAAGGATGAAGGAAAACGAGAAGGGACCGGTTAATATTAGGAGAGGGAAGGAGAAGGCAGAGATGGAGGAGAAAGAGGAAGCACATGTAGAAAAGAGGGATAAATCAGGATGAAAACGAAAAAAGTAAAGTGGGAAAAGATGAATTAGAGGATCTGGAAGAGGATGAGGAGGACAATGGGGGGAAAAGGTGAAGAAGGTTGAGGATAAGGAGAAAATAACACGGATGAGGATGAAGAAGTGACAAGATTGGGGGAGAGAAGAACAAAGAAGAAATAGGACAAGAAGACAGGAAGAGAAGAATGATGAGGAGAAGAAGATAAAACAAGGACGAGGAGCAGGAGGAGTAGCAAGAAAACAGAGAAAGAGGCATAAAAAAGGAACAAGAGTGAGAAGAAGGACAAGATTAAGATGAGAAGAGTACTGTAAAGGGGGCAGCAGGAAAATCATGAGGAAACACACGAACAGGCACACAAAGAAGAGACAGCAAAAAGTAGATGCAATACTCAATCAAAACACTGAATAGCAGCAAAAACAAGAGGATGATGGGAGATGTGAAACTTACATCATCATCGTCCGAAGAGGATTCAAAGAGTATGTCGAGGTCGCTCATGCCGGTGACCTTGATGTCCTCTGCCTGGGTCAAGCTCCTGGGCTCAGTCTTCGGCAGGAGGGATTTGCTGGCTGCAGATGCTGTATGAGCAAAGAAAGAAGTCATGATTATCTATTTAAGAAATACCACTGTCAAAATATATGAATGTGAACGCACTATGCACCATCTTAAAGATTGTCCGTCCCTTTTGCAAGCTTAAAATTTGAAATCGTCTATCACGATCGTAAATTGAAGAAAGTGTGATTCAAGACCATTTCTAAGAATATAGCGTGTTGAAGCTTTCTGTGTATGTAAAAATTTCAGCCGTTAAATTTCAAACCGACTTTTTTCGTACTACGAAAAAAGTATTAGTCTTTGTTACAGTATCTATGTGGTTGTTATGCATGTGTGAAATCCTCATTTTATGAGAAATTACCAAACTTTGGAGATGATTCCTTCTATAGAACATTTTTTTTTCATAATTCGTTTTATAATTTAATAAACAGATGAATCAATAAAGAAGATATTTCAACACAAACTGCTAAGAGTCTGAGGGAAAGACTATTAATCAGACGTTGTTTACGTGCATTATTCGAATTTTACACTACGTATCCGTTTAAAATTATGAATATACAGCCTGCTAACACTTCTCTATATGTTTTGCCAATGTTTCGATGGTTTTGTGGTGATCTGCAAAAGGGACTGGCTGTCTTTAAACGTATATACATTAACTTTGTGCTTCCATATTTCAGTGTAAAACAAAACATACCAAACATGTCAAAAATACATGGTACTTGGCAGCTGCACATATTGCAAAGCCAAAGACAGAACTAGTTCTGAGGGACTAATGAATCATGATTTTAGGCTTGTTGAGAAGCTAATTATGAGGAGAACTGAGAAAGAAGGGATATAGATGAACATGGTGACTTACCCATGTTGGCGGAGGGATCTGCGTTGTACATGTTGGGCTGGCCCTCAGGGTTCAAGTTCTCCGGCCTCATCTTCTCATCCTCTGCTCTCCTCAGGGCTTCATCCTCCTGGGTCAGACAAACAGACACACACACACACACAAACAAAGAAGAAAAGGGTAGAATGAAGATGAGGACATGAACATGTTAAGTGTATAGATATTAACACTTTCAGTCCCATAGGTAATAAACTGTGTTATAGTTAACATGAGACTATAATTGGTTTGTACTAAGATGGTTAAAGGTCTGTGCAGCTTCAGTATTTTGAAGAGTTTCAAAATTGATGAAATTGTTGCATTTCTTCGTTCAACGTAAGGGGAAATTAGTTGGGAATAATTACAAACCGTTATGGCATCACTGTTCTGCCATCATCCCCAGGGTTCAGATTTTGTTTTATTTCCATGATTTAATCACTTCGAGATGATTCCTGTCTGGTACCAATCAAGAATGGCAATCCTTTGATTATGGGTGCAGTAGATTTTATCAATACTACCCCTTACATTCGTATCATATACCTCTAAATTACAAACATCAGTGAAAGATCAAGTTTCAAGCTTAGAAATGTATACGCCTTAACACACATCAACATAGCCTATTACATGGGCAGACACCTGAACTAATACATCAGATATTACAAGTGTTTCTATCAGATAAGGCCGTAATCTGACAGACACACTTCCCATTTTGAAAAGAGCATAATACGAACTCAAGCCCGATATATTCTGCAGTTTAGCGACCCACATTTTTTACTCGCATTGATGGTTTCTTCAATGAATGTAGTGCTTAAACTATGTAGTTTCAGGTTAAGGTTACGATCCTGGCCGGGGTAACAAATGTATAATTTGACTGTGAGCTTGTTGCCTGATCACGCGCTGCAACTTTCAGCTGAAGTACACACACTTGATACAAAGCTACCAACATGGAAATGCAATAATCAAGATGATTTGGGGAAATTTCATCACAAATCAGGGAGATGTCTATCAATTGCATACAACCAAATTACAATAATCTATCAAAAATCAGGGAGATTGGGTGATGTGATGAAATCCAATGCGGTAATATTGTTCTATTTTCTGGGAGTCTCCAGCAAAATCAGGGAGACTTGGCAGCTCTGTGTGTAAACATTACGTCGCTAAAGTGCATTTTCGCCCAAACCTGGCCCACGGGAATCTCACCTTGTTCTTGCGGTCCTTGCGGAAGCTTTGTCTGCGGGCTCCACCACCCCTGGTCTTTCCATTGGGCTTCATGCGGCCTTTGCCCAAGTTGGTTCTACCCTGCTGGAGAAAAGAAACACGGCCCACTCGAGGTTATAAGGATTCTCCATCATTTAGTTTATACGAAAGCGGTGGTTTTCATATCCATGGTTATGCAGGTTTCTGGAGCATGTTGCATAAAACATACCATGGCAAGTTTGCTCCCATTGGCAATTTCTATGGAAACCTTGAATTTCATTTGGTGTCAAGCAGCGTTTCTATGGTAGTTACCATTGATGGCAGAGTTACCAGTAATGATAAGTTTTATGAATGGGGCCCTGGTGTGGTAAGTGAGTCGTTTACTGGACTGGCAAACATGGGGCACCCTCAATGAGAGTGACTGCTATTATCCCTGCAGCTTTAGTGCAGACCCAGCTGTCTACACAACATGCTCATGCTCATGTGACGTCAAAGTAGGCTACTCTATACAACACGACCATCACTTTAACCATCAAACCATTTAAAATATATAATTAGAATTCCCTTTAAATTGGTGAAAATTCTTTCTAAGACAAAATTGATAACTGATAATGAAAATCGATATTTTGTTTCACCTTTTCAAATATGAATGCATATAAATAGTTTTTCTCGCAAACACAAATCCTGCCTGGGGAAAATATGACTTTGCTCCTATGAAAAATGATTAAATTAATCAGTGTCCTCTTGAAATTAAGTCATCTCTTGCAAGACTTTGGTGGAGATATGCACGAGTAGCCTTAATGCAAGCGTATCTGGGAGTGAGCCTCGACTTACTGTGGGCGAGGCGTCCTGCTCCATGAACTCATAGGGGTCCTCCTGGACCGGGGAAGGGGGTCTGTTGGGACGCATCATGCCCACGTCCAGGTCCCCTGGGAAGTCCAGGGCAGAGGGCGAGGGCTGGGCCGGCCGCTCCTCCTTCAGCTTCTTGTGCGGCTGGTAGAAGATTCTGGAAAGGGGTGTCATTAAAGGGGTGGGGATTAGTGGGGATTAGTGATTAGATCCAGTACTCCAACAAGGAGAACAAATAACAATTAATAACAATCAATTTATATTGATTGTAGCTTCTGTGGATCTATCAAAACTATGCGATTGACTACAAACTCATGCATAGGCATGAACATAGTAATTGATCCTAAAAGGGGTGAGGATTAGTGAGGATGAATGAGAATTAGATTCAGTACTTATAAAGAGTTCTAATTGATCTGAATAGCTCCCAAGTCCAATCCTCTATCTCTATTACGTACAGAATTACAATTAATATAAATCGCAAGTCAAGTTGCAATCAATGGTAACTCTTTGTTAGACAGGGCCCCGATCTCCGTCTCTTATCTACCACATCCACCACCATCATACATGCTGAATGATGCTCTTCCTAAAGGTTTTAAGCACATTTTATCCAGATCTAGGACTCTTTAGGTATCCTACACATGCAATGCGGTAGATATTTACAGACTCAAATCTTGCTGAACGCAAGTTACCAATGACTGACTACAGCTTGCCTGTAGGATTTTCTCTGGAAATGCTGTGAGGGAAGAGGCAAGGGTGATTTCTCACAAGTTATACGACTTCATGTAACTAAGGGGACCGCATCACCGGTGCGTATCTTGGTATTGAATAATGAATAAGGAATAGGGATTTATGGACATTACAGAGCTTTTTAACAGTGGGTACTTACTCGTCATTGTTTGCTGGGTCATAAAGCGAATCTAACACACCATCCCCATCCTCATCTTGTTTCTCATAGCTCAACAAGGGCAAGAGCGGTCTCTTGGAGTCTAAATGAAGGCCGTTTGGTAGCCTGAAGCATTGCCACACTTTGTCCTCCCCGTGCTTTGGCTCCTTATGACTCATAGTTCTCCCGGTTAACACATCGCGCTCCACTTTCACATCACCGATCAGCGCGGAGTGGTGGTGATCCACCATCGCCGTGTGTCCCATTTCACTGTTCCTCCCAGCGGCGCCGCTGTTAGCCAGGGGCATTCCGCTGGGACCATCTCCGTTGCGCGGAGGGGGGTAGGGGCTGAGCGTGGGCATAGTCCTGTCCCGCTCCGTAGAGGGGTTAAGCCCCGCCCCCGTCGGCGGTGGCACGAGAGGGGACGGCGCCACCGATGGCGGGGATTCCGTCAGCACAGGGTCCGTGGACCCGGGAGTCCGGAAGGCCGCGGGACTGGGCTGGGTGAACCGCGGTAGCGCGTTGCTCGGCGGCTTGCTGTCCTGCGATACCGGCCCCACGGTCGACGACGGCGTGGTTGGAGGGACTCCATTGGCTCCTAGCGCGGCTAATCTCGGCGCCAGGTCCTGATCCACTCCTAGCAGGTCGTCTGTGTGCGTAGCGCGGTGGTGGAACGGAGTGGACGGGCGCTGGCCCCGCTGCTGCTTGTCCTGCTTGGACTCAGACTTGTGCTTGTTGCTGCTGGAGAAGGCTGGGTTGCCAAAGCCAGAGTGGCTCGCGTGAGACGACCCAGACGAAGGCGACTTGCCATACTGGTTGGGTGATTTCAGCTTCAGCACCTTTTGCCTGCAGGATGGGAAAGAAAGGAGACTCCTCATCATTACAATGCATTATACATGGAATGGAAATGAGTCAAGGTGGATATGAAATGCAATTGGGCATTGTAAGATAATCATCAAATTCCTTGAACATTTCATGGAACATACATGTAGGAAGGTATCATTCTCTCGCACTCTCATTTGTTCAAATTTTACAATTTACATGAAGTAACGGTTATTCCTGCTTTCAAATTTGCATCATTCTCATGGGAAAACAATGCATCTAAAATAGAGACTGCGCATGAGCGGCAAAAGAATTTTGTATGTAAGCTTCTTCTTTTTTTTGGGGGGGGGGGGGTATGAGTGGGATCAGCTGTTGTTTGAGATGGTGATTTGTTTTTAAAATGCAATCAGTGATGATTTATGAGCCTAATACTGCTGTAGACTGATCTACACATTATCCCCTTAAAAGCATCAGCACAGAGAGCCAAGAACAACATCTTCAATTCATTATGATAACAAAAAGCAAAAGGCTAAGCCGACAATTTTCCATCTACCATGAAACTTTATTTATAACACAATAGTGGTGTTTAAAGACACTTACAAAGTAATTGACAATCACTCTCAAAACCTGATAGCTTCCTGGTAAGGCCTAACATTGAAACTTATCACTACATTTGTTCAAATCAATCCATTTCATCTCTACATCTGATATTCAAATGAAATAAAGGCCTTATTACTTTCAAAAGTCAGAATAGTTTTACAGAATTAAAACTTCTTTCATCATGTCATATTTGATACACAGAGGAGATCCAATCTTATTCTAAATGTACATGGTCTTCTACATGTATATATTCAGCATTTTTCTTAAACACAGTACAATACATTTGTTAGTATGTCATAAACAGTAGTAACGGCTTTTTCTATATACACCAAACAAGCATGATTTCTAAAGCCTAAGTTGTTAACTGTATAGGACGTTATTGTGATCACAGCAGCACCCATTACCATCCCCGTCTCGCACAGTGACCATACACAATCCCATCCTCATCATTAAACCATCAAATACGCTTCAGAGAACATGCGTGCGATGGCACTGTTCCCTGCAGGCTTAGCCAGCAGCAGCCTACTCCACACATGTTCACGGGGACCAAAGTTCATCTTCAACCCAGCACCAGGCAAGATATATCTGGAGCACACAATGGACTTTAAACCCTCCCAGACTTGAGTTGAGAACGGCTAGGTATCATCAATCATGCCATGCTCGCATCAAACAAAACAACGGCCCTCACACAGGAAAGGGACCTTCTGTCAATACGGGTCTGGCCATACCGTTTGTACGTACATGTGAACGTGTCTGCGGCACCGCACGTGATCCTTGTGCTTGCTTTAGATTAAACCATGGATATTTAGATATATATCAGGAATCTCTGCACATATTAACCTATAAAGTACAAATTTTGCCTAGAGTTACAGCAGCTTGAATTAAGAACCATACCATTAAATTGGATAGAGCAAGCCCCTTATTACTTCTGATAGAACTACAATATATCGACTGATAAACCCAATTGTTCTTTTCTTTTAGATGTCTTGAAAAAATATTTTGATTTACACATGTATGGATATGAATCGATTATCGCCACGAAAGAATAAGATAAATAAAAAATCACTTCCTTCTGATTGAATGCATGTATACATGTCATCTGCACATGTAAGTCAGAATCAGTTCATGTATAGGAAGTCAAGATTGTTCTTTTGAAACCTCTTGAAATTTTGTGAGCTTGTGAACAAGTATGATGAGGTCTGTCATGTGTTTTTCTCCCTTATATTTTCAATTTACCAAATGCAGATTGTAATAATTATGTGATGTTTAAGTTGATGGGATGTCATTAAAATACCAATTCATGACATCTTTATACTACAGACGTTCAGAGTTCAAAATGATGGCACATTTTGACTAATGGCTGTGGATATACAAAAACAGTGAAAAATTGTGTGACGTCCATTGTGTATGTAACATACATAATAGATACTGCTCTATAAGAACATGTGAATTACTGGGTAAAAATATATGGTATTACGGTATTAAATTCACCTTCAAAACACTGTTTTCGCATTAGTGTAACTGATGGAGGGGGTGGGTGGAGGATTCATTATTCTATATTAGGCCAACATATCTTGTCACTTCACAGAACTACAAAATCCCTTGAAGGCTTACGATAAGTCAGTTCTACATATAAGCTATACTACACCCAGCATCTGATCGCAGTTATGGTAGTAATTACAATGAACTTACTGAGACAGTGATAGTGCATAACTTCATGTACACAGACATCTTAGACATGCACTTACACTGTGTACACACACACACACACGCACACACAAAGGAATGGGAACACACAAGCCGAATATATTCCCCAGCTCACCAAACACTAATGTACACACACACACACACATGCAATACAACACACTGCCTGCAGTGAATGCCGTGTAGTGAGTGAACCCAAAAAGGCCTGCACACTGTCATACATACATGAGCATTCCCCATTCATAACGCAGTATTCATGTACACACGTAAACGATCCTATTTTGTTAATTACGAGAAACAGCAGCTGAATAATTAGTATCGTAAGAACGGCAAGTTCAGCATTCACATCATATCCTATGGATGCCTTTGGGCACGGCTTCATACTTCAATGTGTTGGAATGGGGTACGCTTCATACAGATTAACAACACAGATATTTACAGCTTAATAAACAAATCAAGGGCAAAATGCCTATAAAGTAGCACTTGCACATGTACGTGTATGTACTGTAAGTGGACGTTATATGCAATTAATGTACATGTACTAAACTAATACATGCTAGGGCTGTGATGAGTAGTGAATCAATCATTGATTATTTCTCAAGAAACTAAAAATGCTTCACAAAACGATGAATTGGTGAGAAACTTATGATTAAAAGCCACACCATGATGACAATTATTGTTGGCATTAATTCCCTTCATTTTGTGAGTAATCAATAAATTACAAATTATTTCGTTTCCTAAAAATTGAATATAACTGAATAATTTCAACGAGGTGATGTCAATATGTAATAAAACCTTGTCAGTAATTTCTACTTGAACAGATTTCTATACAGCTATAGAGTCCCAGAAGTTTGGTAGGCTTTGCACACCAAACACTTTCTCTTTTTAGGTTTCTTTCCTAGTCTAAAGCTTTAGACAAAGACAAATATATTCCCATAAGTGGTATCTATATATGCCATAAGCATGATGTGGATGCCTCAAACCAACCCCTTGCTTTCTTTGGAATATATTTGTACCAAGATAAATAGCAGATATACTGAAATTTCACTTTTACAATAAATTTGTGCTCTATGAAGAATTGTTTTCATACTAAAGACTAACAAAAAGATTTTGGAGAAAACATGCTTCATATATCGCTCGCTTAAACATTGAAATTGGCCTGTCGATAATGTAAGACATCTCTGTCAATCTGACGAGTGCAGCATCAGCAGTTTACCCATACAGGGTGGTCACCAGAAAATCTTTTACGCATGGCTCAAAAAAGCAGAATGTCACTTTTTGTCAGATATCTGTGCTGGACGCATGGTACACAACTATGGAACGCGTGGCTCAAAGAAAACAAAAACAATAAGAATAATAAGACTGATACTGATTTTACGCATGGTGCAGTAAATTAACGCGTGGCTCACAATCACTTTCTGGACCCGACGCGTGGTGTTTGCACCGCATGTTTTCTACACTGGGGACCACCCTATACCCATATAACATCTTGATCAAGTTCTTTTGAGTGGTATGAAATGTTAACATGAAAATCTCAACGAGAAAATCACAGTAGTACGAAGAAAAAACTTGTATGAAAATATGCAAACATCTCCACATTTTGCCTCTGAATATTTCATCACTTAACATTCTTGAAATGAGCTTTGGCATATTTGATTGAAAACCAGGACCATAGAATTTGTGGGATCACAATAATTATTCAAACAAAACGTTACTCTTTGTGACACACACATATCAATCCAGGACACCTTGCACTGGCAAGGGAATCATGAATCATTAATGACTCCAAAACAGAAATTGATGATCTTATTCTCAGCAGTTTAAATTGATTATCACCACCCAATGTCAAGTCAAATATTCCAAAGAAATCCTGTTGGAAAGACTAACAAATGGAGCCCAGAGTAATGCATAATTCATGATGTCGGTGTCTGGCTGAGCTGCAGTGGATTGGCAGGTGTTGCGCTTAAATTGTATTGTTCTCTTCTGAATTGGTAATATAATACGCACAAATGTTAGGATCCCGATTGTCAAAAAGTAAACATTTAATCAAATATTCAATGGATTATTGCAAGAATATCAAGTGATGAGCTTTCGCAACAACATGCACCCGATACTGTTTGACATCATTCAGCCTTACAATGTGTAAATTGCAGCTTGATTTGAGTTGCAACTTGGATACTATCTATAAAAAGTCTCAAAATTTCTTTTTACACGAAGTATAATCATGTAACTGCTCCAAACAGCATATAAATCATGAAATGTGACTTTCATAAATGTTTTACCATGATGGAGCAATCTTCAGCAGTTTTAAAACTGTTATTTCTCAGCCCCCCATTAGTACAGACACTACAGGTATTGAAGTACCTGCTGTTACTCTAATAGGCTACTTTTCTTTCTGAAGAGCTATGTATCTATCTATTGTTTGATAAATGGATTTGACATTCAACCAACCTCAGAAACGAGGAATTCATACAATCAGCAATTACCAACAAATGATATTCTGAGAGGAATTAATCATCATTGGCTGGCCAATGTCATCTCGAATCACAGCAACTACTTACTATGGTTTAGAGACCATGTTTTATTCAATTCATTTTAATAACCTGTGGTCTAAGCCATTGCAACTGGTGAGAATTAAGCACCCTACGCTAAACATACATTTTCATTATTTGGACTTCATTGAAGTGTTACAAGCTAAATCAAGCATACTTAACTGCTTACATGCAATGAAATACATGTGCTTAAACCATGGTATTAATCTAACCCTCTGATGTGAATTTGGGCCACAGTGTTTTCCTAAGAACAGTCACCCGCAGCAAGTCCATCAACATTGTTGATTTCATGCGGTACAAAATCAGAAGGAAACTTTGCATAGAAATATCACACAACACTATGTGAAAAATCGGACCTCAGATTTTTGAACATGCACAACATACGCAGGGAGAGCCCCGATTGATCCACTGTCCGCAGCATATGCATGCTGTCCATTATTGTTTACGAATCTGCCGCATTTCCTACAATGTGATTTTTACGGCCAGTTGACTAAGCTCTCGCCTCATCGCCACCGACACCGAACCGAGTATGACACATGATTTCTCAGCGAAGACAGACAGGGAGGTAGCGCTTCATCCTATCCTCTCCTTGCGCCTCTCTCTCTCTCTCTCACACACTCTCTCTCTCTCCCTCTCTCTCCCTCTCTCTCCCTCTCTCTACCTCTCTCTCTTCCCTCTCTCTCTCTCTCTCTCTTCTCTCCCCCTGCTCTCTTTACAGGAGCAACCCATGAATATTACATGTCTGCGACGGTAGGGGCTGGCCGCGGCAGCAGGAAACAAGCGTAGGAAACAGCTGCTTTTGATTGGGGGGATTGAGGTGAGAGATAAGGCATTTAAGGTGCTAACTCTACTAGGGTACACACTGCACATAGAGCTCCTTAGGTACCGCACCAACGCCGGATCATTGATGGCGGACGGCCCACGACAACAGGACAACCGTATATCTTTCAATGGAGGGCATCTTTAACATAATCCAGCAAACACAGCATGGATTTCTTGACTTACAAATGGTCGAAGCCGCCCTATTAGCATTTCCCTGCCTCTATAGGCCACCTGTGAATTATGCTAGATGTCTTATTATTGGAACATTTTTTTTTACAGTTTCACACATCATTAAAGCCGTCCATTACATAACGAGTCAACAATGCTTGAAAAGCTGCAAATTACTTCACACTGTAACAAAAAGCTAGATGTCTTATTATTGGAGCTTCTTACGTAACGAGCCAACACTTCTTGAAAAGCCACAAATTACTCCACACTACACCAAAAACTAGATGTCTTATTATTGGAACTTCTTTCCACACATCATTAAAGCCCTCTATTACATAACCATTGAAGAACTCTTGAAAAGCTGCAAATTATTACACAACTGTATCTTTCATATTTTTAGCATATTTTACAGCACTTGTACACTTTTATCTGTTATCTGCAATGCCAAACTACACAGGTCATTATGTTAGAAGCCTTATCATTGGAACTTCTTTTCACATATCATTAAGAGTAATATTTTACATAATGAGTCAATAACTCTTGAAAAGCTGCAATTCACACCATGGTATCTTACATATTTGAAGTATATTTTACTACACTTGCACATTTTTTTACTGTTATCTTCAATGCCAAACTATATCAGAATTCTGAAACACAAACATGAAGTGAAACATGTGTGTATAATGGCTTACAGATTAAGATTTGAAGAATACACACGTTTATGATGATGATGATGATGATGATGATGATGATGATGATGATGATGATGATAGTGATGATGATGATGATGATGATGATGATAATGATAGTGATGATAATGATGATGATGATGATGATGATGATGATGATGATGATGATGATGATGATATTGGACCATTTTGAACGTCCTTTTGAGTCCCTATGCACTCTCAAATTGAGAATATATACTAAAAACAAATACAACATTTATGTATCATAATACATCTAGCTAAAACGTTATGCACTATATAATCAAATCACTTTACTAGCAATACCATACTGGAGTTCATTTTTGTCCACAAGATAACACTAAGTTTATGTTGAATATATTGCTGCACAATTATCGTAGTCAATTGCAACTTCCATTAAAACTGCTCATACGTTGTGACTATAGGATCCATTTCCATACATTTTCAATCAATTGTACATTACAATCACTTGAGAACTAAGCAGTGTGGTCCAGAATTTGGGATCATTTCATTTATTGAAATTAAGTCTTTCTACACAATGTGGGCTCTTGTCAAATTACTGAATTGTGGTTTGGTCTTTTTATTCCTCTCTCTTCCTCTTGCCCTAGATACATGGACTGCTAATAATGGCATGATTGATGACAGCTCCAAAGTAGGGGTTTAAAGTCCACTGTGTTGCAGAAATGCTGTGTGTTGTACGCATGAGCTTTTCTCCCCCACCAACATACATCTATGTGTGCAGACTGCTACAACAGTACATGGACAATGAAATCACACATGCACATTTGTAAAGCGAATCTCATACATAATGGCTTTTTTACTTCTAGCACACAGAAAACCCTGCTATAGAGTATAGAGTAAGAAAACCCTGCTATAGAGTATAGAGTATATAATCATGTGTATTTCAGATATCTGCAACGTACTGCAACATGGTTAGTCTCTAGAGACCTTTACTAGTGACCATGACATATTCTTGTCAAAACAGGGAGATTAATGTCTGATTTGTATTCATTTTCAATGTCATTCCTGAACATAGATGTAAATGATATGGCAATTACATTTCCTGACTGTTCCAACTGATCACAACTATTGGCCAATGTTCCCCATCATTTTGATAATTAATAAGCTCACTGATAAGCTCTCTTGATCATATTCCTGTACACATCATTTACATAACTACATGTATTATAGAACAATGAGGCATGGATTAAATGTATGCACACAATCCGTTATTAATCCAATTTCAATTTCAATTTTAAACATAATAATTGCAAATGTAAATGTCTCTCATCAAGTCCACACTACATGTAGCTCACGGTTAAAAACAATAGAATGCTAACTGACTAGCGGAATTTAGCACAATTGCCAACAATTGCTGACAATCTAATATCTAGTATCAATTAGTATCAATTCCACACCTAGCTCTCGGCTAATAAAGATAGAGTGGTCAACTGAGTAGCAGGATATATCACAATTAGAAATTCGAGTACTTTTGAAATTGTGATGGTATTTAAGAAATAACACCCTATTATGCAAATCAATGAGGAAAAATTTACCAATATGAATACTGTAAAACAGAATTGCACTCATCCTTACCCACTAGAAATGAAACCAGTTGGGAGTTGTTGTTTTTTTACAGAGAAAGCCCTATTCACAACATTTGACATTGAAGTAAATGAAGTATAAAACATTCCCCTTTGTCCTCCTCAGCACGTGATATAGAATATGCCATTATCCATATAGGGCCAGCAGCTAATCCATTTGTGTAAGGAGCCTGGAGCCATAATCATGAAACCTTAGTAAGTCTAGTTACGTGTAGCTACTAAAGTGCATTCAGCTACATGCATTTTTGTGACTAATTTCGCTAGTAAGGTGTCATGAATGTGGCCCCTGATTGCTAAAAGGAGCAAAATTCATGGTTTGTCAACAAAGACAAGTTTATTTTTCCCCTAAATCTGTACAATCTCCAGCACATACAATGTGCAGTATCGAAATCAAAATGCTGTAACTTAAAATTAGCTTTCAAACTGACAATGAATAGAAAGCAAAAATTTGATTTGGATTTGAAATGGGTCCCAATACCTTCGGGAGCAAACAAATTTACCCAAATAGCAAGCTTGATTACACCCAACTTTGTAAACTTATCTGTGCTATCACTTATCTAAATCTGTAAAAGAAAAAAAAGTCATTTGTGGCGAATACTTTTCAGGGATATACTTCTACCCTGATGTTATTAATCAAGCACATTGAATTATGCTGTGCAGTATATAGTATGTGATGTTCTCACAGGGCCTTTTTACATTTCTATGGGGGCTCAATTTTTTTTTATTTGGGGGAGGGGGGGGGGGGGGGGCTAAACCACCCTGAGCCCTTCATAATTCATTCACAGGTTTGAGCCTAATTTTACATTGGGTTGAACACTGCAGGTATCGATTCTCTTTTCGCCCGCTCAGCTCACTGGCAGGTACTGTTTGGCAGCGACACTACTCGTACTGCCCCACTGATCACCACAAGCCGATCAAAACATTGAGGTTTGTGGCTTCCCCCTTAAAGCCATTACACGTCTCCACACCTGATTCGAGACTCCTATCCACAAGCTGTGGTTGCTTCCTACAAAAAGGCTTCCGCATAGCTTGGGTTCTATGATGTGGGACTGCTGCTTGAATTTTGCACAGCTATCACAACTAGGGCCCTGTTGCATAAACCTTACCATTGATGATAACTTTGCTACC
Source organism: Arbacia lixula (assembly GCA_963669155.1). Lineage (NCBI taxonomy): Eukaryota > Metazoa > Echinodermata > Echinoidea > Arbacioida > Arbaciidae > Arbacia > Arbacia lixula. The sequence goes on along the minus strand of OZ022583.1, from coordinate 7,328,109 downwards.
AATGTGAATTTCTACGGAAACTGAATTTTATTGGCTGTCGAGCTATGTTACCATGGTAGTTATCATTGATGGGAGAGCTACCATTAATGGTAAGTTTTATGCCAAGATTGTATATTATCAGTTATTGTCGTATCACTGTTAAACACTCATTAGCTGATAATTTTTGTACATTGACTATGAAAACAAATGTAAACTGAAGCTTTATTGAATAAAAACGTCCTTCCGTGGGGTAAAAGGAAATTGAAAAAAAAAAAGTTTAATGCAACAGGGCCTAAGGCTGGCCACATTGACTAAGCCACACCAACGCACAGCAGAGAGTGATAGGGGAATGGTACGGCATGGTGGCACCCTCGACTGGATTGTGTCTACCTTGCTTATGCTGCGTTCACACAGGAGAAGTATGTTTCTAGCATGTTCACATTGCAACAAAGCATGAAGATTGCTTTATGTAGCAATCTATGAATACCAATGCAGTCAGCTGGTTCGCCAGAATGAGGGAATCCTTCTCAAGGGCCACAAAGGTTGTCATTTCGTGAGCGATAGCAGCAAACCGCTGTAAATGCACCCTTAAAGTTTCAGTCAAACCAGACTTTAGCATATAGAGTGAGAGAGAGTGACAGAGTGAGAGAGAGAGAGAGAGTGAAGGTGAGTGAGTGAGATAGAAAGAGAGACGGTTTGTTTGGGTCTTACCTTGAGCATGCACAGTCGGTCTTGGAGGAAGGGTCGTGGAACTGCCAGGTGATCTGGGGGGCCGATGGGGAGGGCTGCGGAAGGGGCACCATGGGAGGGGGCTTGGTCTCCAAGACTGAGTTGTTGTCTTCCGTGTTAATACTGCAAGGTTCTAAGGAGGACTGTCTGCTGGGGAAGATAACACAACAAAACATGACAAGGTTTATTTAAAGAATAGAATGTTACTAAAGACAGTACAAACGAAACAAAGATTACAACATGACACAGATAAATGATTAATATTGGATTTGATAATGGTTACATATATCTATCATTTACAAGTATGGTTGTCAAGATGCAGCCGGGTGAATAAAACAATACATGGCATATATTAATGAGGTTTAGATTAGATACGGAAATGTTTCTAATCAATTCAATAATAAGAAAACATAACTACCCCAAATTGAAAAATAAATAGCATTGAATGAAAAGTTCTTCTGTAATTGCTACCACTTTTTAGGGGGGGGGGGATAACCACGTTTACCAACTATCTTTGACCAGAAGTACCCTCTGCTTTCTGAATATATCCAAACAATGATTACAGAGAAGTGAAACCCAAGCAGGATTCTTATGGACCGTAATAGTCTGTGAGTATACGCGCTCTCTCTACTGGAAGAGAGAGTCGGACGCGCCGTACCCTACAGTCGTGAGTGGGCAGGGCACGGTGCCAACAATTGGTGTCATTCAACAGGGAAGTCATGCAAACTGACATGTGCACTCACATGGAGGGAGGGTGTGCACTCATATATATGCAGCGTAGATGTGTGACATAGAATCATGTTGCTGCAGTCAAGGACATGGCGAATCTAATTACAGTAGCACGATTTTACAAGTACCTACATGTACATGCACTTGGGATAGACACACATGTGCATACATTAAGTATTGACTAAACATTTTTGGAATGTATTACACATGTGTTCATGTATGAACCAACAATCAGATGTTATTGTGAGTCAATGTTTGTATAAAAGGAAATACTTTTTCATAACGATATCAATGGAATGCAACATGGACAAACCTCAGAAACGAGGAATTCATATGATCAGCAGATACCAATGAATGGTAATCTGAGAGGAATTAATCATCATTGGCTGGTCAATGTCTCACATTCACTTGTATTACATTCATTTCATCAAAAAGGTAGTCGCCATTACAGCAGCTAAATCATCCTGAGCTCCCTTTTTTTCCCCATTGAATTTAGATACTGCTCTTAATTGGCATTTGGTGGAGGTTTGTCAAACAATCACTAGTATTGCATTACTGAACAGATCTCACACTCACCCCAAAGTCCCGCTTGCACCGGTGATGTTGCCACCCAAAGCGCCTGTCATGGCTCCATTGGGCATCGCCATCCCACCGCTGCCACCCATATTCACATTCCCGCCCGTCCCCGTCCCCAACGATGACGAGCCGGAGGGAGAGGAGGTGGGGGCGCTCTCCGTCAGCCACTGCGACCACACCTTGGACGTCACCTTGTGGATCAGGTTGCCCGCGCTCGAATCGTCCCCGTCGTCTCCCAGGCCTCCCGGGTCCAGAGCGGAGCCCGGAGCGTAGAGGGAGCCGGAGCCGTCCCCTACAGGGAGCTGCTGGTCAGGTGGAGATGTGGGAGGGGTGAGGGCTACGGAGGACAGACCTGCGAGAAGTCGAGAATCAATAAAGTGAAAGGTTCATCCAGCTTCAAATACCGGTAAGTTAACACTACATTTAAACATTAGCTGCTCCGTACCTAGGAGAGAAATAGGGACCTGGTGGGGTAATTGATCCTGTGACTGGGGTTATAATGCAGGACCCTCATGAAAAGCAGTGATCTCACTGATGAGGCTACCCTGGGTAAATAAGACAATAGTATTATCATTATAACTCAACAAATGCAACATGTTAACAAAAACAAATTATCCATCCTTTATGCAAAATTATAAGTATTTGTTCAAATTTGTATTACAGATAACCTTCATAAAATGAACATGTGACAAACATTGAAACAAATAATTCCATGACTAATAAATAAACATATTAACCATAAATACATGCAACAACATGTGACATTCCAACTTGAAGACAGTATTGTGTGGACAGGCATGATGCTTATATACACGTGATTCCAATACATGATGTAGAGGTCATGGTGTTGATAATGCTATTACCTGAACACATTGTTTAACTTGCTTGGGATAAATATGGACTTTGCTACTTTTAAATCAATTTAAACAATCTGCTTGTAGAGGACACAGACAGTATCATTTAAAGGGCTAATATGTTTAATACAAGGAGAGTAAACATTTGACATCAGTATAACACAATTTGCATTGTAAAAATGGTTCTGGTGTAGATGAAGTGTAATTATTTCATATCACAGTTGGCGAATCTCTCTTGCAGACTTACATGTAACATATACCATTTTCTCATCACAACTGTTTGCAAAGAAGGGTAAAATATCACTAATGAAAACAAACAACCTAACTAACAGAAGAAATATCATTTCTTAACTGGATAAACTGGTTTCCTAAAAGGAAGTTTGGGGCACTGATAATTCCAGGGAGTATACAAACATGACAATCATCAATGGATTTTTAAAAAAAAATTGTTAAAGGTCTCAAGAACATGTGCATTTCTTCTTCTGTTTTTATTTTTTTTTTTAAAAATGATATCAGAAAATGAGACAATTTACTCTGCCCTGACTGTACTCAAGACGAGACGAGAATCGGAAGAGGAACAATTGATCTACTCAAGGATAGCATCAGAGGACGCCCGATGTCTGCCACCATTACTGTGGAGCAACGTTTGAAGCATGCCCTCAAACTTGATTTATTTCATCCATACGTCATTCAATACCCCTCCATCCCAATGAGTGGCACAGAGCACACACAAATCGTACATTCACCCGTTTGCCAAAAACAAGCGCGACATTATATGCTGTGTGCTTTCGCCGCAGTCTCCAACAGGCTTATCTTATTCCCTCCGTATTAATGAGGGAATAGTCCGATTTACGTGTGTGTGTGTGTAAGTGTGTGTGCGCGTGCGTGCCTGTTTGATGAACTAGGTCAGAGCTTGTGAGGAAGGGGGAGAGCTACTGAGCCCTGTCAAAGGAAAGATGGGATTTGCTCGTGGCAAAGGGGGTGGGGAGGGGGGGGGAGTAAGAGGCTCGGACTTGAAAGAGGAAATGAAACATTCTCCAGGCACAATAACAGATTCTTTGACGTTAATGGCGCTTTAAATAAACCCTCATGAATTTTCTAACATGTGGTTCGGTGCTTGTACATGTATCTTCCCGGGAGCGCACAGGTATATTTCTGTCTCCTTTCCTGGATTCTTGGCAATCGCGCACTCAAGCCCCGCGTACGTCGTCGGGAGCGGTGTTTGTGTTAAAGACACAAACACAACGCCTTCAGATTCACTGATGGCCAGGCAGCTTTTATCCTTTGGCAAAACCAATTAATCTGCCCTGCCAGACAGCTGACCCATGAGAATAATGCGCACCAACCCTAGTAGCGCATAATGGCTTCTGTGAATTCACATATACCTCAATCCCTGTGACCTTAATGCATATTGAGGACGCGCACTCATGGAGTGTGAAGATGGTGCACATGTGTGAACATAAACAAACATCACAAGTATATGTTTATCATGGCATTTCACTCTAACATGTGTCCACATGTATCAAAAGGGATATCATGTAAGAATCTCTTAAAGGCCCCATGCTCAATATCACTTTTCCAAATGAAGGGAGGGTTACATTTCTATTCGGTTATAAAACTGCTATCCTATGAGAAATGAAGGACATCATCATTTTCAACCTTGCACATAATACATTATGCAGCAATCAGAGATCAGATATTATGACATACAGACAAGAATGTGACATATCATAACAATATTTTTGCTGTATCCTGTTGAAAATTAAATCAAATTATAATTGGAGGAAGTCTACTTCTACCTGGAATTTTTCAATATCATTGATCAAATACCAACTTTCTTAAAATTTAACTGACCATTCTCCCCAAAATATGAGTGATACTTACATGTTTTTAATTTTTATTACCAATATCTCATCTTATGAAAGAGAAAAAGTACGCGTAACAAAATACTGTAAACAAGGTACATGTACATCAAACACATGTGGCTACCAGTATACTGAATACAGGTAATCTTGCCACAATTCACAAGTCAGGTTTATGTGGATTCTATATCAAACCACGATTCATGCATCAGTTAGCAATGAAAATATGAAATTGAATACTTCATGAAAGCTCACTGGCAGTATTCAGTAAAATGTTATAGTCCTTCAACTATGTCGTCAGTGCAGCATTTAGGTAGTGATATCATGGTAAAATTGAAAATAGCCTTTTACATTCAGTCCCAAATTTTAATGTCACAGTCAGACAGTCAGACAGGGGTCTATCTTTAAAGGGACTGCACAGTCAGCTAGATAGGTTATTCCAAGAGATAGGCTAACACATAGTTTGACATTCATCCTAGCAGTTTGATCGGAAGACATTTTGTTAGGACTAATGTCATGATTTCAACACATTGAATCATGCTGTTCATTATTTATACCTCATGCAAAATAAGTATTCAAAAGGGCTTCTTTTTTTTTTCATTTTTGGGGCTTCCTCACCCTCAGCCCCCTTGGATTTGATTCACTGACAACCACACAGAAAATATTTCCTGAATCACCACAAATCCGGGATTCTCACTCTCTTTAACCTTGGAAGTCCCAATGGTGATAACTTGTGTAACAATTCACATGGGATCATCAATGGTCGGAACTGAGAGGGTCAACTCTTTATGTGCCAAAGTCATATTTCTCCATTAAGAGTACCTCACAAATCCTGGAGGGCATTTCATCAACATTTTTCGTCTGACAAGCTGTCTTTCTCCGACAGTTACCATAGTTACAGTCAGAGGCTAGTGCCTCTCAGCCAATCAAAACTGAGGATTTCACTGAAGTTGATCATGAAACACCCTCCTGTAGAGCAACATTTCGTCAGACTCAAGTGGAGTTAATGTAATGGTTACACATACTAGGGCCCTCTCTTATAAAGATTTGCCATTGAATGTAACTTGACTTGCGATTGATATCAATTGTAACTCTGTACATTAGAGATAGGGGATAGGACTTGTGATTCATTCAGGTCAATCGTAACTGTTTACAAGACAGAGCCCCGGGGTGGCCCTGAGCCCCATGTATATCGTTCACAGACGGCCGCACAGCAAATTTCTGAATACCTGTGAATGTTGAATTTAAACTCTCATTTAACTCTCTCAGTACCAAACAACGAACATCACATTAATTGTAACACAATTTGTCACCTATGGGACTGAGAGGCTTATGATTACACTCACCTGGGGTAGCAGGACCACTGATCTTGCCCTGCCCCAGCCCCATGGGAGGGGGAGGGGCGTAGCCACCAGCCTGCTGGGCTGCCATGGCATGGTGGGAGAACTCATTCTGGGGCACCAGCACGTGGCAGCTGGGGTAGAACATCCGGATGCCTCCAGTCAGGTACCCATCGGTCAGGTAACTCCCTGCAGAATACAAAGAAAAGACAAGATAGATATAGATTAAATAGAAGTGATATGGTATTTATTCAAATAAAATCCACATTGGCGGTCTGAAGACTGAATTGCTGTGGCTTACAATGTCATATTTGAAGCTAATTTCCATAAATATAACATTAAAATGTTGACACAGATGAGCATAACAATGATACTAAGGGCAAAGAATGGTTTGACTAAAAAGAGAAACATAATGCTACCGACTGACATAAGTGGTGGAGACGTCATCTACCCTCAAAGATAACATTTCTTTAAATGTATTCATGCTCCTGACGTTTGGTAATGGATTCATCAAATAAACAAAGCAAGTCATGGGACTGACAATAAGCTGTGGAGAAAAAGAACATAAGAAAAATGGAGAGCAGATCAATGAGAAATACTTGCAGTTTCATTGTATCTGTGTGACTCGTACAGATGTGCTGTAGATGTCTGAGATACAATCTTGTCAAGTACTGCTGTCAAGGACATGGTGAATCTAATTACAGCAGCATGATTTTGTGCTAAGTACTTGGGGAAGTCCTGCATGTACATGTATGTGTATGGACTAGCAATCAATTGTTACTGTAGGTCAATATTTCTATATTCTGTCCATGAGCATATCAAGAGAACGTAACATAGACCAACCTCAGAAACGAGGAATTCATATGATCAGCAGATACCAATGAATGATAATCTGAGAGGAATTAATCATCATTGGCTGGTCAATATCAGACAATTACTAGCATTACATTCTGTTAATCAAGAACATGCTCGCCATTAGAGCGGCTAAATCGTCCCTTGTATATTTTCACTGAATTGAGGGAAAGCTACTAATTGGCATTTGGTGTTGGAGGCATCGGACACCCTCAAAGAGAGTATACATTCTCAAATGTGATCAAATTTTGCCAACTAAACATTTGGTAATAGACGCATCAAACAAAACAAATAGGCAATGCACTGATAATTAGTGGTAGAGAAAAGAAAAATGATTAGCAGATTGATAACAATATCTCATTAGTGTGCAGTTTCACTAAGGGATACAAATTGTGTGGCTTTAAATCTCAGACCAAAGTACACTGTACACCATAGCCAATCGTCTCTGTCAATCTGCAAATATTTGCTCATTCAACCAGCTTTCATGGAAATCTGTGGAAGCCTTCTGAAAAACTGTATTAACTGACGACCATTAAACTGATGCTCCAAGCCAGTTTGTTCTGCTCAATCTCAGAATAAGCATAATCCACAATGAGTATTGTATAGCAAACCTTAATGGTCATGATGGCAAATAAAAAAAACACTGACTGACAGCTTTACAGAGGAGCATTTGAATGACTGCAATACTTCATCTGTTTGCACAAATTTTCTCTTTTCCACATGATGAATAATCTCACTTCTATCCATCGGCTTACCATCTCCTGAACTATTTCTCTATCAATTTTCTCTATACCAATGCCTCACTTGCTTGAACCTTTCTTTCTCTGCATCATCATATCTCTCATCAAATCAACCCCGAGATGCACACAGCAGACACACAAAGGAGACACTCCATCCACAGCTCTCTTTCTGAGAAGTTGCTGAAGACAATTTGTCACCAGATAATCAATACTTCAGTGTTTCTTCCCTGCCACTCGCTGCTCTCAGCACTGCGAGTGTATCTAGAATCGGGCTGACCCGGCTGCATGAACGCAAAGAGCTTTCTATTGTGACTGCAAAGAGTGTCTCGATAGGAAAAAATGGGATTTACAAAAAGGAACTATCAGACCCCCCCCCCCCCCATTCCCACTCCTACCCCCTTTTTTCTTATCCCTTCCCCATCCCCTTCCCACACACAAACCTTCACATACAGCTGCATTGATAAACGAACACTTCGATCGGGAATGGAAAAGAGGAATAGCAAAGACTTTAAACATTGCCCTTCACATTAGCATTACTAGCCGCTGAACATCCATGCATCAGCATGCATCAGCATGGTATAGACCGTCTGTCTGTCCGTCCGTCTGTCTGTCTGTCTGTCTGTATATGCCAGCCATGTACGTTGTCGCCGTGGCCGCATGAAGCCAAACGTGCTGGGCTGGCGGTGGTGGTGGTGGTCTGTCAGCGGGGAGTTATAAGGTGCTATTACCCATGCATGGCTGCCTGCCCGTAGCCCACCCCCCACTTGTCTTCAGCCGCCAGCTTTTTAATGCATCACGCTTGGCTAGGGAGCCAGAGCAGCGAGGACGGATGCTGCCGGGGCGCACATACGATTATCCCGCCGACTTGCGATGGGCACAACATTCATGCTCAGGCGCTTGGCTGGTTCACATGAAAACACAACTGTTTATTAAGAATTTATGAAGGCAGAGAAGGAAGGGGGGGGGGGGGGTATGGACAAACATGGACCTCAAGTAGGTTGGTTCACATGAAAACACAACTGTTTATTACAAATTTATGAAGGCAGAGAAGGGGGGGTATGGACACACATGTACCTCAGGTAGGTTGGTTCACATGGAAACAACTGTTTATTAAGAATTTATGAAGGCAGAGAAGGAAGGGGGGGGTGGGTATGGACAAACATGGACCTCAAGTAGGTTGGTTCACATGGAAACAACTGTTTATTAAGAATTTATGAAGGCAGAGAAGGAAGGGGGGGTGGGTATGGAACACATGGACCTCAAGTAGGTTGGTTCACATGAAAACAACTGTTTATTACAAATTTATGAAGGCAGAGAAGGAAGGGGGTGGGGGCGGGGGAGGGGTATGGACACACATGGACCTGAAGTAGGTTGGTTCACATGAAAACAACTGTTTATTAAGAACTTATGAAGGCAGAGAAGGAAGGTGGGGGGGGGGGGGGGTATGGACACACATGGACCTCCAGTAGGTTGGTTCACATGAAAACACAACTCAAACTGTTTATTAAGAATTTATGACGGCAGTAAATGAAAAAAGGGGGATATGGACACATGTGCATTAAGTTGGTTGTGCTCTCCCACACCTTATGTGTTTGATCTATTTCATTATATTTAAATGTGTTTGCATATTACATGCATGTTTTCATTTTGTGGGTCTTTCTTTGTGAACTACTTTCTTTTCAGTAAGTTGTTCTTGTATTGCATTGTGATTATTGCTACACGGCCCTGCTGATCGCAAGATTTTACAGTGGTGAAATCAATAAAACCGGACTCTAAACCTCTCACAGAACACACTTACATTAGGTACAAACACACTTATATCAGTTGTTGGGATGGCTTAGGGACATATTTTTATACTTATATGTATTACCACCACTGGAGCATACAGCTTGTTGAATGCCCTTTATTATATTAACCAACCTCACAATATTTACCCCGTTCCACACATTATACAATTTATTAGTAGTTGACACCTGGAGTGTTCGCCCCAAGAAAAAAATCCTATTATTTTAATATACCAATTAATTTCCATAACTTAATATGTATCAATCTGCAGTAGAGGCAATTCTGAAAGAGCAATAAATTCCACACAATTATATAATTTTTGGATTATTTTTAATTGAGAATCATTATTTTCAAGTCAGATTTGTTCTATTTCTCTTAGAATATTGCATGGAACCTGCTGTATTATTCGTAAAATATATGGTGTGCACGTTCTCATTTATGAATTTGAATTTGCCAGAAATAGATCATGCTACCAGTATCAGTGATGAAATATGAATGGTTGCTTTGTATATAGAAAATATGGCACATTCTGCACTTAAAAACATTATACTTTGTCATTATTGGACTATCATGTTTACATGTTAATCCAGATTTTGCCATATGGACTAGTTATTCCTTGCGTCAACATTGAAGCGCTATCATGCAGAAAAACAATACTGGAAACACTTCCCAATCCGTATTTTATCCCTCCATGGTCTCTGAGCATAAAAAAACAGATTAATAACCAACTGTTTTATATAACTTCCTTTCACTAAACAATAGCATACATGTAGAGCGAACCAAAACTACTTCATCAAGCATATGGCATGCCTCTCTCAACAAAAACATACTGTGGGGACCATCAAAAATGTCCTGCTGCCGGAGAAAATATGAAAAAGAATATCAGAATAAATAAACGTGAATACATCCGAGTGTTTCTGCCAATTTTCTCATATTTTTTCACGTGCAGAAAGCAATCTCCACGATGGCTGCTCTACGTCGACAACACGGTTTTCCACTCCCACGTCAATTACCAAATTGAAAATGGTGGGCGAGCTGCATATTGTGTCATGCCTGTAGACTGTATAAGTCATGAATACATAATAAAGCTGGATTTATAAGGGGCCAGCACTCACAACATGTCTAGACGGATTTGCCAATCCTCTCATTGTTTTCCCTCCCCTCCCCTTCCTCCCTCCCTTTCTAACCCTTCCACCCCCCCCCCCCCCTTTTACAAGAACACACATACACATGTATGTATGTCACATCACACAAGGTATCCGCCGAAATCTGTGAATGCTATCAAGAGCACGAAGCCGAGGGAAAAGGGGACTAATTCAATTCCAGTTGGTGCAGCAACAAAATCAGCGAGAGGATAGCACCGCCGTGTTTACGCATGATGTTGTAGTCACAGCATATGCTTTGGTATTTTTATGATCTCCGCTGTCGACCCATATCATTCACGGACCACTCTCTAATATCTCACCTCATCTCATCTAATCCACTTTCACTGCACATCATTGAAGATGTATTTCTTGTGTTTTTAAAAGCAAATTTTACTTTTTCTACTTGCTAAAGGCTCAAATGTATGTGTACACATATTCTCCTTCTCTTGTAAAGGCATCTAATTGAAAGGTTGCAACTGAAAATCTCTTTTCTACTTACAGCCCTTTCAACAAATTCTTGCTCTAATAGAGTTAAACAATACACAGAACTGCCTTATGATTTGGCTTCATCAACGTTTTTAGTCAAACTATGTTGAATATTGCAATAATTACAAAGTGTTTTTATAGAAATGACAAAGGCTTCCATTCATGCAAGCTTTAATAATGAACAAATAACGTTTAGACTACGGAAAAAATAGATATATCTTCATGAACATCACAGAGATAAACACATTGCAGGAATATTGTTAAAAAGAAAAACATTACTGGATGATATGATACTATGCATGCAGTGCCTTGATCATGCTAATAACATAATCTCCTTGGCACAGACAAAAGCATGTTGACAAAGTTTAGCACAAGCTGTGCATCAAAGTGAAACAAAGCTGAACAGTGCACTCACTGTTGTGAAATTCTCTGAAGCGACAATGCGAGCGTGACTTTACCCTTTTGATATTTTGATCCTCTCATTTGGGAAAACGAAACAGTGTCTTGACTTTCACGTCCCTTGTATTGTCAAACACATTTACAATACATAACATACCATGTAGCTAATTGAAGCTTTGAAAAGATGGACTCCAATCAAACTTATACAGCAGCGATGTTCACCTTCATGTTAATATGTTTTGTGCAATTTATGCATGAATATTTTGCTTCTCAGCAAGTCATTTACAATGGCACATAGCGTACATGCATGCAAATATGCCAAGCACAGGGTAGGTGCATGTACAGTACATGAACAATATATTACGGTTTAGTATATAGTCTTTTAAATCCAGTTGAAACAAATATATGATAATTTAGGTATCTTTAAATAGAGGACTGAACACAGGCCTAGACAGCTTCCACATAACAACAGCAATTCAAGACTGCAGAGAAAGGAGAGCCATTGTGGATTGAAAACACCACTCGACCTACAAAAGCAATAATGATAATAATAATAATAATAATAATAATAATAATAATAATAACAATCAACAGCATTTATATAGCGCTTATCACAAAGAATGTCTCTAAGCAAGCATTCAACAAGAATTATTCATCACACATATATCACAAGGCCTACAATTTGTTTATAAATACTGCAGACCATTTTTGTTGTTCAATAAACATTTTTAAAATCCTTGAAGATATCAATCTGAAATTGACATGTATAGTGTACCTCTTAGCAGAGCAAGTGGGAGAGGGGATGGGAGGGGAAGAGGGGGGGATGGGAAGAGGGGGGAGGGGCAGAGGGGGGAGGTGCAGACTAAGACTGAGGGAAACATCAATCCTGCACATAATTGGATCATTCCTGTGGAAAAACAAACAATTCTTGGTTAAAGATGAATATTGATTGGGCTCTGAACACAAGGTCAAAAACAATCCATAGCCACACAACACAAACCATAGCCACTAACGGGGGAATACAGCACATCCGTGTGCTATGGTATGGGTACGTAGAACGCAACCAACACCACACACAACACACACACAACACACACGCACTCATGTATGGAGGCTGAATATCTCTTAGCGTAAGTACAGCGGCGCAAGGTTGTCACAATTAATACATCGACCTCAGCGCCAAATAAGCCAACACATGGAGTTGAGAAGGCAAACAATGGCACTGGCAAATGCATCACGTCCATCGCCCTAGTTGTCTACAATACATCCAGCCTAGTAGGTCCGCTCTGCGTTACGCACGCTCGGCCACAGTACAAGGCCCTGTGCCTGGCTGTAACATGATACTCTAATTGATAAGTGACGAGGAATCTTAAACTACCAACATAGTAAAAAAAGACATTTAAAGAGTTGGTGCCTGGATTCTTGTCGACGTCCCATAAAGCTTCTCTTCATTGAACACTCCATAATCAGAAGACAGAAACACTATGTTTCTCATAACATGCTTCCATGTGTGCAAAACCTGGGTGTACAAATTATGCTACTTAAAAATAAGTATACCCTTTTTGCCGGTCAAAAAAAAAATGGTGTAAATATCACAGAAAGTATCATTTAATATCGTATTCAAAACTGCTTTTAATGTGCAATGTATACCGTGTCTAATGTTAATGAGCCTGTCTATCACAGTAATATTATGGCCAAATGTCCATTCACTGGTATGGAACAATTCTGTGATCTCAGTCTCTTTGCCCTGACAACTACATTGTCATGGCGATGGTGCGCGAAAGTTTCCTCTGCTCACATCCTGTTACTGTTTCCCCATTGCAGTACAGGAACACAATGCGGACATGGAGATCCATGGAAGTATCACAATAATTCAATGTTACATGTCCATTCAGACTATAACAAAATTGTGTTAATGTCACTTGTAGCCTGTAGTATTTTGAGCATGTATTGCATTCTTGAACTCATGTAAATTATATTGCAGGCAGGGGGAAATATACATAGGGGCTTGGGGCGATTAAAAGAAAAAATTCCCATAGACATAATGTAAAATTGTAGCCAGATGGCCAATGTGCTAAAAAGCAGCCCAAAAAAAATTTGAATCAATGTTTTCCCTGATTGTATGTATGGCATATCATTTACACTCACAAAAGATGAAACAAACACATGTACCGTATATATGTACACACACACACACACACACACACACAAGATGGTATTTTTCTCACCATATATAAATAAATTTCATATCATATTTCAAATATTTTATTTTTGTCTTGTATTGGAACTCTATTTGGCATTTACCAAAGACCCATGCAGGAAATGCAAAATGAAAACTGAATAGTCATGCCATCTGACATCTTTTAATCAGCCAAATTAAAGGGGCAGTTCTAGGTCAAATGGAGTATGTTTGTTCATAAATATTTGAGTAGAATTCTGTTGAATGGGAGTATCTTATCAAACATGACAATGCGTTACTTCCACTGCATACCTCTTTTCAATAACTTTATACTTCATACATTAATACTTACTTTTATTTGGGGAAGATATTCTCATTAAGTTGATTGCATGGACAAAGTGAACTTCATATTAGACATTAAAATTAACTCCACCTTACCCAAGATACTATTATTTGCAACATACAAGTGTCATAAATCTTCTTGGAGTTTAACTATACAGTGTAAAGGATTTTTATGCATCATAAAAATGATGGTGTAATGTACACACATCATCTCGTAAATGTCACACTGTATACTGTGCATTAAATCAATGGAACATCCCACCATCACATAACCATTACCCACACCTTGAGAAAAACAGGAGAAAGGCAATCCTAATCAACAATTAACTTTTGAAGATGAAGACATTGGTGATGATTTTACAAGCTACTTGTAAAATCTTGATTGTCAACAAAGTATATTTAAGGAAATATATCACACAGAAGATGCAATACAAGCCTACCATCAGAACTACTGTAGTACAACCTATTAATGAAACAATCTTTCCTTCCTTATACCAATTCTTGGAATGCAGCAAATTCCTTAACATGGCTAGTGTTAAATTCCCAGCCCCCACTTGACCCAGGGAAGGCTCCTTGGTGTAATGACCTCTTAGGGCTATGAGGTCAAACAACTATTCCTGTCAACAAGTCCACAAGTGAGAGTAGCATAACATTTTACACTAATGCGTCGTACCAAATTACACTTTTCCTGTGAGAAAATATTTATGTGCTTACATCAGTAGGAAGATGGGAGGGGGTCTTGAAGAAATAATCATATTATTATTCTAATATTTTGCATCAAATACTATCTTGGCTTCATGACTTGGTCAAAAGATAACCAGGGATCTGCTTACCATTCCAGTGCCAGGCTAACTACTGATCTATTGAATTTGTGTGTAAAAATGGATCATTGACACAGAAAGTGTTACATATATCTTGATCTCTGTTCAGAACTTCCTACATCACTAAGCCTAAATAGTGCAAAAATAACAAATACTCCAAACCACACATACATGTACCTACTGTTAACCACAAGTTACAAACAGTAATGACATTAAAAAGCAATATAACCCTTCTGTTTCCAAGTGCATGGTATTTTCACACAACCACGAAAAGTCTAACGGCCTTGGAGTCACTACCCGGGGTCAGTGTGTGACACTGGGCCGGAAGCGCAGGGCAGGCAGGCCACGATCTAGTTCAGCTACAGTACGAACGCTTGCTTACAACTACTGGGTCGGCTTCACACTGGTTCATTCTGCCTGCTACTGGTTACCCTGCACTGAGGGTAGTGGAGTGGATAGATGTACCGTATCTATGCAAACACTATGCAGTGCACTCAGCACTGCGGAGAGTGAGAGAGGGGCAGGCAGCCAGGCTCGGCTAGGATAGCATGTAGACTGCTACATGCTGCTTTGGCAGCCGAGCTCGGTAGCTAATAGCTAATGTGCCAACGCAAGGGGGGGGGGGGTGGATACCATTCGATACAGGGGGGGGGCGGATGGCAGGCAGGTAGACTGACAGACTACTGCACATATCTGAGTTATGCACACACAGGGCTACGCAGGGTCAGTGCAAAGTTCATCCATCATTCCGCGATTGACAAGAACCTGTGAGGGGTGCTCCATGCAGGAGTATAGGAGTTCAACTGGCTCGCTCCGTCAGAGTGCCTTGCACACGATGGGGATGTGTGTACAGTGTCGCAGTGTCCATTACATGCGGGATAGCAGCGGGCATGCAACATGTAGCCTAACCCCTTTTTTCGGCATTAACAAACCTAATTTTGGGCTTTGCTTGATCTAGTTCTTCGAATCTTTTCCAGGGTGATGGTAGGAATGTGGTGCGGTGTGGGGTTCTTTTTTTTTTTTTTTTACACCTCACAGCTCAAGAACTGGTTCTTCGGGCGCTAACAGAATTGTCGCTCTTCTTTTCATCTACATGAATGGTCCTTATGATTTGAAATATTATCTGCTTTATTCCTCAGGTGTAAAGAATATCATCAAATTACTCCTTCCATACCTCTAGTGCTAAAAAGATAATCTATTGTTTCTCTTGTATTTCAATGAAAATTAAAGCCTGACACCATGTGGATGGAAATACTTTTACGATATGAGGGGTCTGCCGTAACGGGCAATTACCAACGAACTGATTATCATCAAACAGAATTCCACAGACCTGATTGTGTCATTAGTCTCCCCTGTCACCATAATGGCTAATGGTGGAAATCCAATACAGGCCTGATCTCTTGCTACTTATGGCGAAATATGTTCATGTGTCAGGTAATTATAGTCCTATTCATCCTGTTTGCTCTCATTAGTGTCAGTGTGTTATGCATGTATGTGAAAAAACATATGCCACAGTTTGCTAACACCACTCATTATGCATGAATTCCTGTGATTGCCTAGAAAAAAGCGTTACCAATATAGTCCTCCGTCCTGTGTGTACATGAATTTATACTTGTTTTTAAATCAACACATTGCTCACAGTTACATTTTAAGGGCTTCAAGAACCCTTGTCCAGATAGGATGTCAAACTTGCCATGGAACTGCAGTAACCAAAGGGATGTAGCTTAATTGCACCCTTTAAATAATTTGAAGTTTATTCATAGCCTGTTCTCTATTGTCTGTACAGCAGATTATGCAGAAGACGCACTGCTTAGTACCTGAGTGGATAAAAGCCAGCCAAAATATATGCAGGCTCAGTAAAAATAAGCTAAATATCTGAATTTGCTGGGAGGAAAAGAAATTGCACAAAAGTATCTTTTTGAATCATACTGGTTGACATCTCCATTTTGTGTGCATACGTACACAGAAGTAAAGTCTAGGATTCCACAAGACAGTGGGGCTTATGTCAATGTCCGCGTTCCCTCTGGAATTTGTTCTTATTTTTAGTTTAAAAATCTGAATTTGCTGGGGAAAAATCACACCAAAGATTTCTTTTTGAAATCATACTGGTTGACGTCGCTGATAGTAGTCCTGTATTTGTGTGTGCATACACAAAAGTACCATCTAGAATCCCCCAGACAGTGGGGCTTATGTCAATGTTGGCATTCCCCTGAGGAATTTGTTTTTGTTTTTAATTTTATAATCCGATTTTGCTGGGGAAAAAATCACACCATACATGTTTTAGGGTTATAGTTCATTATTCCGAAGGTTCGTAATTCCGAAACACATAAATTGCGTTTATGTTCGTAATAACGAACCTTCGGAATAGCGAGTACTTCCTGTTTTAAAATCATACTGGTTGACATCTCCTATAGTAGCCCTGTATTTAGTGTGTGCATACAGTCTAGAATCCCCCAAGATGGTGGGGCTTACTGTATGTCAATGTCCACATTACCCAAGAGAATTTGTTTTTGTTCTTAGTTTTAAAATCTGATTTTGCTGGGGGGGGGGGGGGGGGGGGATCGCACCGTATGTATATTTTAAAATCATACTGGTTGACAACTCCAATATTTAGTGAGTTACATGTACGTAAAAGTACAGTCTAGAAACCCCCCAAGACAGTGATGCTTATGTCAATGTCCGCATTCCCCCTGGGGAAGTGACACACAGGTCCACTTCTCTCCTGGACTTCCTGGCATGAACAACAAGATGGTCCCCACTGCTCTTCCTTTGCTCTCCTGCATGCACACGTACTCGTGCCTGTCCCCTCACCAGGAAATGCTCTGCGAGCTGAGACAATACATCGAACCGCCATCACACATGCACGCACAGACGCTCACTTAAGCAGTCAGTATGAACAGGACTCTATCCATTTTTCCTGATCTCATTTACAAGAGAACATAGATAATTTGATTGCTATGGACTTCAAATCTATGGTAGTTGTACATTATCTTTAATGAAGGAAAACAAATCTTGAAGAATTTCTACAGATATCAGAAATAAAAGAGGACAAAGCAGAAAATTTTGTTCTTAATACTCTAAGTCAGATTAAAGTTATACTCAAGAGCAAAGCTGTATGCTGCATGCTGCATGTACCCATGTTAAAATCTCATACAAACTCAAAATTTGTAGGGTTCATTGAGACACTTTATGTGTATTTTCTTTATTGCCTACAATCGCAGGCAAAATGGGGTTAGAGCTTTTACAATAAAAACGCTCTTTGCATTATCAGAGCCTAATGACCAATAAATGAATTATTCATCTCATAAAAAAAGTTAAGCAGATTTCATGAAATGCTTATACAAACACTAACTGCACAGCATACCACCAGTCAGAACTTTAGATTGGACTGGAATTACAGTTACGGTGTACTTTATATATGATTAAATATTTTGTGTGAACGTGCCTTGTGACACAGACATTACAGGCAATGGACAGGAAAGAGGCATGTCCGTCGTCGTGAGGGGCTTGTTGTCAGCTAGCCGCTAAGCATGTGTGTGTACTCTTTGGACCACAAGCATAGACAAGTAGACTAGTCAAAGGAAGCTACGCCACCTAAAAGACAAGCTATATATAGAGATTGCAATTTTTAGACAATGTAAGGGCTCAATAGTTTGCATGTTTACTATCCCCTCACAAAATCACAAATTAAACTCCAGCTATTTCAGTTAAGCAGTCAGTCATGAAGTATGCATTAATGGCTCAACCTCCATTTAAGCTTCATCCGGCTTGGATAAGTGATCTTTCCTGATTATGAAAGGGAGTTTCAATGTTAAATGACGATGAAAAATCATGGCTATATTTCTCTTTTTTTTCTTCAATGACCTTTGACCCTTGACATGGGGGGCAAGCCCATATTTTCATCCCCATGTGGTGATTCCACTTTGTACCATATTTGGTGTAAATGGGTTGATTTCATTTCAAACTACATGTATAGTGAAGAGTATGTTAGCAAAGTTCATTGACCTTAGGGGACTTCTCAGTCATTTGATCTAAAATCTCACCAGTCAAACTCGATGTGATGATCTATCTTTGTACATGTTTGGTTGCAATTAGATTCAACTTTAACCTTGACTTCTGAGGAATTTGATTGTGCCCATGCCATTTATCAAAGCTGTACCAGAGTCAAATTCTGAACTGCAAATAGAATATGGTCCACGAATATATGGATGCTACCAAAACCTTCAAAACAAAAACAAGTTCAGTCTTTCATTTCTCCTGAAAATATTAGTGGAGCTAGGATTGTTAGATTTCATGAACGATTTTGTCAGGTTATACTCCTAACCCAGGTTTCGTAAATTTTGCAAATTGAGCACATCCTTTAAAACCCTTAACTTACTATATGTTACACTCATCAACTTTGCATCTGAATAAAAGGTGAAGCTGATAGTATTGCAGTAACAAAATTTTATCAGGACCATGAGAAGATTCTCAGACAAACATAACTATGAACTAGATTTCAAGAATGCTGTCTATTTCCCATCAGTCTTGTCTCTCATGCACATTCTCTATTACACATGTAGGAGTAACTTAATCAATAGGAACAATTAACTGTACAAGGGCATGAAAACAGGTACCACTAAGCTCTTGCCCAATCAAATTCTAGCTGGCTACCAGCAACAATAAGTTATTAACAAGGCATTAGCAATATTGTGTCTCGCCCACTTGCGAAAATAACCAGAAATATCGCGATCTCCGTTGCTACGCAAAAGAATTGTATCCCTGACCTCAAATGACCTTTGACCTTATCCTGTGACCTCCAACTGTACCATAACATGAAGGTACCCCCAGTGCATCTATGACCCAAGTTAGGTTGTAATCCAAGCAACCTATGTGAAGTTATTTGTCAAAAGAGAGTCTTGCAGGTAAACTTTAACGTATGACCTCAAATGACCTTTGACCTTATCCTGTGACCTCCAACAGCACCATAACATGAAGGTACCCCCAGTGCATCTATGACCCAAGTTAGGTTGTAATCCAAGCAACCTATGTGAAGTTATTTGTCAAAAGAGAGTCTTGCAGGTAAACTTTAACGTATGACCTCAAATGACCTTTGACCTTATCCTGTGACCTCCAACGGTACCATAACATGAAGGTACCCCCAGTGCATCTATGACCCAAGTTAGGTTGTAATCCAAGCAACCCATGTGAAGTTATTTGTCAAAAGAGAGTCTTGCAGGTAAACTTTAACGTATGACCTCAAATGACCTTTGACCTTATCCTGTGACCTCCAAAGGTACCATAACATGAAGGTACCCCCAGTGCATCTATGACCCAAGTTAGGTTGTAATCCAAGCAACCCATGTGAAGTTATTTGTCAAAAGAGAGTCTTGCAGGTAAACTTTAACGTATGACCTCAAATGACCTTTGACCTTATCCTGTGACCTCCAACGGTACCATAACATGAAGGTACCCCCAGTGCATCTATGACCCAAGTTAGGTTGTAATCCAAGCAACCCATGTGAAGTTATTTGTCAAAAGAGAGTCTTGCAGGTAAACTTTAACGTATGACATCAAATGACCTTTGACCTTATCCTGTGACCTCCAACGGTACCATAACATGAAGGTACCCCCAGTGCATCTATGACCCAAGTTAGGTTGTAATCCAAGCAACCCATGTGAAGTTATTTGTCAAAAGAGAGTCTTGCAGGTAAACTTTAACGTATGACCTCAAATGACCTTTGACCTTATCCTGTGACCTCCAACAGCACCATGACATGAAGGTACCCCTAGTGCATCTATGACCCAAGTTAGGTTGTAATCCAAGCAACCCATGTGAAGTTATTTGTCAAAAGAGAGTCTTGCAGGTAAACTTTAACGTATGACCTCAAATGACCTTTGACCTTATCCTGTGACCTCCAACGGTACCATAACATGAAGGTACCCCCAGTGCATCTATGACCCAAGTTAGGTTGTAATCCAAGCAACCCATGTGAAGTTATTTGTCAAAAGAGAGTCTTGCAGGTAAACTTTAACATTTGTGACGGACGACGGACGACGGACGTACGACGGACGGACGATGGACGGACGACGGACGGACGCCATTTGGATCCCTTAGTCTCGCCTTCACCTCCGGTGGGCGAGACAAAATGAACTTCACCCATTTCTAGCATCCATATATGATAATATGGCACTCGTTTGTGTGTTTTTATCAATGCTAAGAAAGAAATAAGCAATTGTAATAGAGAATCAAATGTAACTCATTCACAATGGTACGCTGTCCTGTTCCCTTTCTAACCGGACAACTTCTCAAGTTGAGATTAGCCACTCGGAAACAGATGCACAATGAAGACGACATGACCTGTAAATAAAGAGGGTACACAATGCCTTGGGTCTAATAGGACACGGAAATTAGGAGGAAGAAGGAAGTGGAAACGTCTCTAGGTCTTGTCATTCTCTTCTCATTTTCAATTCTGGGGAGAGCTCTATTTATCTTACATGTATATTTGTAGAGACATATCTCTCTGTCTGTCTGTCTTTCTTTCATTTCCTCTCTCACTCTCCTTCCACCTCCCCCCCCCCCCCCCCCCTCTGTCTCTATCTCTCTCTTTCTCTCTCCCTCCCCTCTCTCTTTCTCTCTCTCTTTCTCCCCCTCCCTTTCTCCCTCCCTCCCTCCCTCCCCCGCCCCTCCCTCCCTCCCCCCCTCCCTCCCTCCCCCCCCTCTCTCTCTCTCTCTCTCTCTCTCTCTCTCTTTCTCTCTCCTATCTCTCTCTCTAATCTAGCACTTTGTTTCTCTCATTCTTCATCTTTAGGTATGTGTACATGTATACAAATGTACATTCAAGCTCTCATCAAGGATGGCGCCTCGGTCACATGTACTCGTCGATGAAGACAGCGTGCCTTCTTACTCTTCTTAATTAGCTCCATCCACATGTGCCACAGTGAGCCTCTTTGTACGGCTTCCCTCTGACATCATTAACATCGAGCAGATAATGCCCCCCCCCCCCCTGGTTACAGCTCACTGTAGCTACTAAACCAATTATTGCTTCCATCCATGCTATCTTGATTACTGACCTTCATATAACTCTACGAGCTATATTTCCATGGGGGACAATCACTTCAAGAGGCTCTTAACAAATTAATGTGAGACGGAAAAAAAGGTGCTTGCGATCTGTGCACTGCAACAGCTCTAAGATGGTGTACCCATTCCGCAGGCCTTCAGTGTAACATTGTATAGATTCCATGGTACAGAAGAAACCACTTCCCCCACAATAAAGGAAGAAAGTACTGACATTCATAAACATTCAACTGATCATTAAATTTCATATAGACTAACTGTCTGCTTGTTTAAGTTTATAGTCTAGTAGTTACAGACCCTTGTAGGAACGACTTTATTTTGAACACCTTTCCCCTTTTACTATTTTGGGCCCCGTTACATAAAGGTTTGCGATCAATTGCAAATTTGAAAGACAAATTCTGATTGGTTACTGGTCAGTCTTTTGAACAAAGAGCGCATGTAACTATGTTGTTGACTGGTCATTGCTATTTTGCGATTGATTGCAAACCTTAATGTTTTATAAAGAGTTGGGGTTTAAGTCCAATCCCCTATTCCTAACAAACAGAGTTGCAATCAATTGTAATTCTTTATAAAACAGGGCCATAAAATACGTCATGGTAAGCATGGCTGAAATGTAGCATCATAGGAATAACACTTGTCCTCTTTTCATAATTTCTTTTTTGAAACTCTCCAAGTGCTAAGCATTGATCAAGTTCTCATTTGCATTCTACAAAAGCATTTGCACATTAATTTCAAACATTCGAGTTTTAACCGCAAAGAACAGTTGGAAAACCCCGGTAAAGGTCAGCAAAAGCTCTGACATTTTGCAGGCACGTCATTGAAGGGAAAGCAAGTTATAAATAACCTGTGTAAAGTTCACATCCACAACACATTGAATGTCAGTAGCTTTCCAAGAAAGTTAAATAATTGACACATTCATCAAATCTCATTGTGTTACGAGTGGGTGTCATAATGGGTCCATATCATGTATGCATGTCTTGAAGCCATTGCACAACCTAAATAAGATCCATGAATGATTTTGCCTGAAGCATTTTTTTTTTACTCAGTCTGCATGTGACTTGTTATTCAGCATATCTAACATCTATAAATAGCATTAAAACCATTCAAAAGGGGAATATCTTGACTGTAATTTCATGAGTTATACTAAAGTCAGTTAGGGTTTTCAGACCATCTAAAAGGTGAGGGATAGAGAAGGTGGATATGTCGGGACCAAACTCTTCTGCCTTCACCTGAAGTCTGGATCCTGTTTGATTTCCCCAACTTGATTATTTTGAGACCATTCTTTCACACAATCCTGAAATCAAACAAAAATTGGTCCTCTGCCATGTTTACCAATCCCATAATTCCTAACTTGTAATGCACAATGAATGCTCTTTTCAACCATCTCAGCACAAAGCCATGAAAATCATATTGAGTTACGACACAAGTTTACGCTCCCATGGGACTGAGTGGGTTAATTCTCCACACCACAAATAGGGGGAATTTATCCCATAATGCACCACACAGCGCATGTTTGAAGTTATACCCAAATTCCTGTTTGGCGTATTAGCATGTGAGGCAGGAAGTTCGTATGACTGCAAACATGAGCTGTATAGTGCATTGTGTGATGCCTTTTCCTCACAATGTACATGAGTATTGGTGGTGAAAATGGGGTAAAATCATCGTCTTCACTTACCGACATGGACCTCGACCACCGCCGGCACCGTGTTGTCATCATCCTCGTCTCTGTAGCCGCGGTGATGGTGGTAATGGTGGTGGTGGTGGGAATGGTGGCTGTGGTGGTGGTGGTGGTGGCGGTCGTGATGCTCCCCCTTGGACTGCTGGACCTTGACGGGGTAGAAGACGCTCCACTCGCTCAGGACCTTGGCACCAATCTGGTGACTGGACTTGTAGGCTTGACCGGTCAGAAAGCCACTCAGGCCGTAAGGGGAGAGGATAACTGCAACACAAAGAAGAAACATAAAATTTGTTATTGATGTATTTCAGTTTGTTTCTATTTGTACAGACATGGCCTCTTGAAAGAGGAGTATTCTTCACGGCAAATCGATTCAACTGAATAAGTTATAAAAGCGAAAATGATGAAAGCCGATTCAAATAGCACTTTCCAATTTACTAGTTTACGTTGCTCCATTATAGACCCTTAGCGCTTCCACATTAAGACCATTAACATTTTTAAACGAAAAGAAAATTATCTGTTATTGCTTTCATAACATCATACATGTATGTACATGTAGACTAATCCTAGTTGTATTTGTATTCTTCAGAGAGGAATGCTGCCAACACTCTACATTTTAATCCACGGCCTGAAAATCACTCAGACTGACACACAAAGCCCGACATCTGATATGGGCAAAATGATATGTGCCAGTTTCTGAATTCAATGCTCTTGCCTGAAAACTAGTTTTCCTCCTGATACTGCATGGAATTTCTAGGTTGCCATTTGGACAGGAAAATGTCATCAAAGGAAAAAGGTACAGTATATGTCACAATTCATGGATACTCTGACAGCATTCCCTTAACACTAACAGCAAGTGACTTGAAAATCTGACCACATGCTGTGTTGCATAACAGCCCAACCTTCCGATTGCCTGATCATCCTTATTCACAAATGTTTCCAGCAAGCAGGTTTTATTTCCTTTCTCGCGCCTACTCATTGTATTCTGCCAGTCAAAATGAGGACTGGTAAATTATTCAAGATTATTCAGGAATTTAAAGGGGACTTTTAGCACAAATGTTCAAGCAATTATATTTTGGGGAAATGTGGATATTGTATTGTCAAAGTTAAAACTTTATAAATGTTGCCTTCAAAGCATGATTTATACTTTTTTTTCCTTTTTTCTTAGGTGGGGGCTTGAGATTAGTTATTCACCATACTAGAGCACTATATCACGGTATAATATGTTAATATAATATGCACAGATGTTCAAGCATTTATATTTGGGGGAAATGTGGATATTGTATTGTCAAAGTTAAAACTGTATAAATGTTGCCTTCAAAGCATGATTTATACTTTTTTTCCTTTTTTCTTAGGTGGGGGCTTGAGATTAGTTATTCACCATACTAGAGCACTATATCACGGTATAATATGAAAATTACTCAGCAATGAACTATTATTGTCATGTATGCAACTGCTATCCATGTTGTTCCAACAATACGTTACTTACATAGTTTAGGTTAACCACAAATCTTATCCAAGATTTTTTTCAAGTAGCAACAACTTATACGTTCAGGAAACATTTCATCAATTCAACGTGAATCCCATCACAAACGATTAAAGGAAGAAAGTTGTGAATATAATATGAAAACGTCTTATCCTGCACATTTCTTATGGGGGTTACAATGAATATGAAGGGTATGAATTGTTGTATAACATCAGTATTTTTGGTTCTTACCAGGTACAGCTGTGGCTGAGCCCTGTGCGATGGCCACATGGTCTGCAGTGAGTCTGCAGACAGGCTGGTGGAGACCCACATCCACGTTGCTACACACCGTCTTCTCCCCATGCAGGAAGAAGGAGAAGCTCACAGAATGGTGGTCACTGCACACAAGAAAAATAAGACCAAAATATTTTATTACTTTCTATTTACTCTATGCTATTCTCTGCTTCATGAATACAACTTTACAATCATCCATGAAATATGTTCATCACCAATATTCTTTCAATTCCATGAAAACAAAAATGAGTGCATTATTAACCCTGAACATGCAATTTGTGGATTTTTTCACTTATCATACATACACCACAGCTCAAAGGAATTGGCATAGGGAGAGGTGAAGGGAAGAAAGGTAAGGAGCCTCAGGTTTAAACCGTGGTATATTTTGTCCAGTTCAGCATGAAACATGATGCTTTTTAGGCTAAAGCATTGTGTTTCATGCTGAAGTGGACAAAACATACCATGGTTTAAAAGTGCGGCTCCTTCCCTTTCTTCCCTTTACCTTTCCCTATGCCAATTCATTTGAGCTGTAGTGTACATACTCTGTACAGGAAGAGCAGCAATTTGTATGGCATACAAAGTGTAACGATAGTCCATGTGCCAGTACCACATAGCAGTGAAAAAATGAACAATGCAAAAAGAATCGCCCCCATACATGTACACACCCAACCAAAAGTGGACCTGCAATATATTTTTCATATGGTACATACAATACATACATGTAGTGGGTAAAGGATTAAAAAGTAGCTCCTGTTAGTATACATTTGTTGTATATGATAGACCCTGCAATGCAAAAAAGATCCCCCACAGATAACAAAACGTGCCCCTCTGGAAACTTGCCTCTGCATATTAAAATCTACTGTTTGGTTGTTTTCCCTACCATGTACATATAATATATCCAGGCTAGTACCCAATGCTGATTTGCTTGGTATATTCTATCGCTCTTACAGGGATGAAATGTACCGGAACTCAACAGGAATCTTTGTATTAGGAGGTGTGGAGATGCTAAATTCAATGTAAATGTGCAATGCAGTTGAAGTATCATACAGCTAGAAATATATATGGATGGAAGCGCACAATACTCTTTCTGAATACAGAGACAGAGGCAGAGCTATGTCTACTACCCTGAGGTGATACTGGACCCTTCATGTCTAGCCTCAGCCAATCCCAAACAGCGAGACAACATTGCTGCTTCCTTCAGAAAGCTAATCAAGTCAGAAGTCAAAAATCTCCTCAAGAAGACAAAGATCACTTTAATATATGCATGCTAGTCTGGTTTCCTGACTTCTCGACAAATCTATTTCTATTAGAAAGACAGAATGTTTCAAATCAATTCACTTTGAATGTATCTTGTTGCAAGTTCCAAGAACGACATGCACTAAGGGATACGTATAAACTTCCATGAATTTTAAAGTCTTTGGGGGTACGTGAAGGAAAAAGGAAAGATACACTAGGCTAAAAATTATGCCACCCAGCACAGTGTGCCTCAATGCAAATACATGTACACTCTCCTCTGGGCATGACTAGTAGCTCTGTTCATACTATTACCAAAAAGTAATGCTTCTTCTCAGGGGGCCGAGGCAAAAGCAGTATTCACCTATCTGCTTTTGAAGGTAAAAAGAATTGTGTGTTTCCAGTCGTACTGGCCACTCTCATGAATATCTTTTTGTGTGAACATGTTAAATGTGTCTACTCAAGTTAAAGCTCTTTTCCAACAAGAATGCCAATAACTTCCGGTCTATAATTTTATTACATGAATTTAGAAGTCAGCGAGGACAAATCAGAAAAACAAATTTGATGCAAAACACAAGGCGAACGAGGCACAGTCTACTACAACTCAATGCAAATAAATGTACACACAGACTACATTTAATCTAGCTTTGTTTCTACATTTACATAGATGGAGTATACGCATGTTGTTTGCAGTGCTATAATACCACCCATGTGTGTTCATATCATGGAGTGTTGACATACTCTTTGAACAAAAAATAATGCAAACACACACAATGCATACACATACAGAATATTATATCACCCAACAGGCTGTGATTTGCACAAGTAAGCGAGTAAAATAAGATTCACACTATTCATGCTAATATTCAAAGACTTAATAACATTATTTGCAGTATCACATGTATATGTTGAGGATACTTTAGGCTTGTTTCAACTGTCAACCAACAGCTAAGGTTAAACAATTGCCAACAGCTCATACTACATGTAGATTAAAGTATTGAAAAGTAACTGCATTTTAGCCTCAGAGAGGTGCTAATTATTTACCAGCAACAATGATCATTGCCTTCAGCTTGATTACAGCCAGCAATCACCATTTCACCACCTTACACAAGTTTAAGGTCAGATTCAGGCCACGATATATTAATTTTTCTCATGAAATCTCTACAAGCTGGTTGTACAAAATAATGGATTTGTGGATCCTAAATCATCTTTGTGACTGTTTAATCAATACACGTTGTCAAATCTTTTTTCTTAATGCTTGTTAACTTAATGTATGTTTTTATTCCATTACAAAGATCTTTCACAACTAAATGTTGTATTTAATAATGCTGGAAAATCATGATTCTACAAAAGGTTCTTTGCTTTGCCAGGAGGGATGGGAAAGGAGAGGGGAATTTGATTGATTTGAATATTTACAATAAATCCATGTAATCTAGTATGTACAGGAGACTCTCAACAGAAAGTTGATGATTCATGAGAAAGCTAAAGCAGCCTAGTTCTATATTGATGTATGATGATATGGTATGACTGGCTGTGTGTATGAACACAGCCAGAGTCAGTCGCCAGCTGAAGATGGAGAGAGAACAACCAGGGATGAGAAGGGAAGAGAACAGGAGACAGGATTCACAGCATGATATGGCTTGGGTTTCCAGCCTTGGGCTGCCATGACCCACACCAAGAGAATTCATAATGACCTCTTCCACTGATTAAACTCACACTTCTCATACATGCATAATCACAGTGAGGAGAGAAGGTGAGAAGACGGGAGAGATGGGGAGGGTATGGGGAGAGATTGGTGCAAAGAGGATGGGTAGAAGGGGAAAGAAAGAGTTGGTATGATTAGAAAGAAGAGAGAGAAGGAGGGAAGGACAGAAAGGGGACAGAAAGGGGAGACACATAAAGGAGAGAGGAGAGATGGGAAAATGGGTGAAAGAGGGAGACTGGAAGAAGGTGCAATTGGAGAGGAGACAGAGAGAGAGGGGGGGGGGGGTAAGAGAGAGATACTTTAAGAGGTTGAGGGGGAAGAAAATAAAAAGAGAGGGGAGAGGCAGAGAGAGCAGGGGGGTATAATAATAATAATGAACAATTCTTGTATAGCGCATATCACAAAAAATGAATTTAAGTCCCTATGCGCTTAGAAAAAAGAAGAAAAGGAATAGGACATACCACTTACGAGAAAGAAAGAAGAATACTTTGACATAAAATAAATGAATTGGTTATTTCAAAGAATAGAAGAGATGTGTCTTCAAGAGACTTTTAAAATTATCTAATGTATCAGTTTGTTTGAGGTTTATTGGAAGTTTATTCCATAACTCTGAGGCAGCTTGCTGGTAAGATCTTGCACCGTAGGATACTGTGCTGACAGTGTGAGAAACCAACTGAGATTTTGACTGTGATCGTAGGTTTCTTGTAGGACAGTATTATTAGGACAGTATACAGGAAGAATGAGCTTCCTTAAATATTGAGGGGGAAATGTAGCGACTCAACATTAACTGTACATGTAGCTTTCAAGTTGAATAGACATGCATATCAGTTTCTCAATTGTAATTCTGATTCTTTGTATAACAAAGTCAAAACCAATTTTGCTTTACACTCTCACTGATTTAACATTGTTTTTACTTCTTTCACAGAGGAACATTACAAAGATCATGTACATTTGATAACATAACTCCAGCAGAAAACATAGAAGATCCCCCAACAAATGTAGTTAAGGAGCCCGTTTACACTTGAATAGCACGCCGGAAGTCCTTATTCAACACGCGGGAAATACCCATTGTGTATGAGCCGATATGTCAATCGTTGTGCTTTCTTTGGTGGTATTTCCGTGAATAATTTCTTAGTGACTTACATACAGATGTAATCTTGCCTTTTACACTGTTTTCATTGGTTATTTTATAAAATAATGTTAGATATAGTGTATGGTTACTCGTAAATCGTCCACATCGGAGGGACTGGAGGGGTGAGGAGAGAGAGAAGGATGGATAAAGAAGAGGAAGAGGAAGGGTGAGGAAAGAGAGATGGATGGAGGAAGAGGATAGAGAGGAAGGGTGCGGAGAGAGAGAAGGATGGAGGAAGAGGATGGAGAGGATGGGTGAGGAGGGAGAGAAGGGGGAGGAGAGGTGAGGAGAGGAAAAGAATGGTGGAAGAAGAGGAAGAGGAGAGGTGCATGTACGCTACAGCTGGCAACGACAGCGTGATATTATAGATACGTTCGCAAATAGCGTGTGAAATCTTTGACGGCGTCATGGCAACAGGTCCGCCCAAAAAGGGAGTGCTACGATGGACCGCGCTTGGCAACAGGTCCGCCCAAAAAGGGAGTGCTACGATGGACCGCGCTATCTCACTTCAATGTAAATGTGGCGAGTTTTTTGGGCGGACCATTGGATCGCGCTACGATAGCGCGATCCAACGGTCCGCCCACGGTCCGCCCACGGTCCGCCCTGTAGTGTAAACGGGCTCAAGGTCTCTCATTCACATACACATCCATACACATCATCTGTTCTGTGCACATATATGTGTATTCTACATTTAGATTATGATGTACAATGTACACATGTCTATGCACTTAGTTTGTTTGTAATCCTTGATTGGCTCCGCAGACAGATAACAATCTAGACAAGGTGTGAGTTGAACAAAGTAGAAGCAAAACAGACATACAAGGCAATCATTTGCAAACACACACTCAAATGTACAAATATGCAGACACAGAAACATACATTAACACATACACATACACACACACACATACACAAAAATATCCAAACATAAATACATGTATATACTCACACATTAATACAGACACAGAAACATACATTATCACACACATAACACACACACACACACACACACACACACAAATGTACAAACACGCAGACACACAAACATACATTATCACATACACATACACAAACATACATACACGTTCACACATGTTCACACATGTTCACACATGTTCACACATGTACACACAGTAAGAGACAGACGGACATGTATGTACAGACAGACATGTATGTACATATATACATACAGACAGACAGACATACAATGCACACAATGGTGAAGTCACTAATGCAGTAGGGGAAAAAAACCTGGAGGCTTTGTGAGACAAGTCCCAGGAGTTGTCAAACACAACTTGTCCTTTAGCATGTAAGCGACCGACAGATCAATAAGCAAAATCAATAAATAATTCAGAGACAATGTGCTGCATCCGTGATGTGCACTCATTATGCGTTGAGTGGCGCATCACTGCACCATCACTATTTCAGCCTTATTAAACAAGGATTCACAGCAGCTATGCAAAACCATCTCCCCACCCCACCCCCCTTCCCCTTACGCACCATAAAACATTATGATCCAAGATATAAAGGACAAATGTTAATCCCATCATATGAATATGTAATTTGAATGACAGACTGCACAAAATAATGACACTACCAAGTATTGAATATAACATTCCCCTAAAACTCCTTGTATAACTGCTACTGTTAATTAAAGCACACAAGGTATAGAAAAGAAAGGCACACATTTGAGTAAATTCAGACCAATAAAAAAAATCAAACTGGCAAAATTTAAAACCTAGAATGAAGCTGCAATGATGTGGTTGTTAGATAGATAGCTGTAAAGTGCGCTTGTGACGTCATAGCCTCATAACCAAGTTGCCTTTTTGCCTCCCCAAAATGTCAATGTTCGGATCATTAAAACCTTCATAACTTTCTCATCAGTTGTCCCATTTTCCTCAAACTTGTGTCGCTCTGCTTTTCAAATTTCTCTCAATCTATTGAGAGGAACTAGATTTTGGACGAGACTTCCCCTTTAATGACAAATAAGTAGGTCTACCTGAGATGTGGTATACTGCATGCAACCATCGGATGCAAGCAACGTGGAGGTATATGTACCAGTGGGTCCATGGAAGCACTGATGCAGGCTGGGACTCCCCATCGGAGGTGCCTGTGTTTACTTGTCAAGGCAAATTGCTTGCATTCTTGTGGTCAAGCCAGCACATTTTCCCTCCAGCACAGGGGAATGATGCTACTCTCCTCCACATACCACTCCCATACCATCTCTCCCTTCATAACATGGGAGTCCAGAGTACTTTACTCACACTCAGTCATCCATACATACTCATGGACAGCGAGTGATAGCAGGGACCAATGTTTCTATCTAGTACAGGTATGGCATGGCAACTTGTTATGCATTTAACACAATCAGTCCCATCGGCGATTAGCTGTGTTATAATTGGTATGGGATTATGAATAATTAGTATTCAGAGGGTCAAGAGGACCACAGCACACATTTGAAGATTCAATTAAAACTGCCTTTACACAGTCTCAAAGGAAGTGTATCTCCTATTATTATTGTAACTTGGTAAACCGAAATTGCAGAGGTAGAAATTTGAGGATGTGAATCCTGCTCTCCACAGAATGCCAAACTCCAAAGAAATGTTAAATATTCCAATCTACAGGGTGGTCAACAGTGTAGAAAATGTATGGCGCAAACAACACATGGGGTCCAGAAAGTGACTGTAAGACATGTGTAAATTTACTGCACCACCCGTTAAATCAGTCTTACCATTCACATTGTTTTTGCTTTCTTTGAGATGTGTGTTCAATAGTTGTGTACCCCCCTTCTAGCACAGATATCCCACAAAAAGTGACATTCTGTCCTTTAGCCGAATTACCGTTACCATACCTTTAAATCAGTCTTACCATTCACATTGTTTTTGCTTTCTTTGAGATGTGTGTTCAATAGTTGTGTACCCCCCTTCTAGCACAGATATCCCACAAAAAGTGACATTCTGTCCTTTAGCCGAACGCAAAAGATATTCTATTGACCACCCTGCCAAACTATATGTTAAATATTTTAAACTAATTATGAGAATAAAGCATGTATTGTATCTCTACACACTGCATGCATGTATGGCGCCATGTGAATACATTGCTACATATTAGATTGTATTGGCTAATTCAGATTCCTTACATAGCTCTCCCTTCAAGGGCCATATCATAATGTGCTAGTGAGAGGGATTCATAATCCAGGCCATATATATGTATGTTAATATGTCATACATGTATGTTCTCATTTCACATCCATCAATTTGATCACATAAATGAACTAGTCCCTGCATTACCCCCATTAATCACTAACAAATCTGCCGTCCAAGGTTAGATTTCAACTTTGGCACCACACATTTAAATATAAAAGTGGTACTAACAGAGTATAACCTCCATTTGTTTATCAAATTTTGATATCAGAAATTACATTGTAGGTTATATGTACAGGTGTCTCTGGTAAAATGATACTAGTGAAAATGGGCAGTTTATTGTTAAATGCTGAATTGATCCTTTTCAAATTGGAACAAGACTGAAATTCGGAGGTAAATAATACCAGAAGTGATAATCCTTGTAGCAGCTTGCACAAATAGCAAGACCGGGATGGTTGGTGCAATGATGTCATTGTCACTGGTTAAATACCCTTCTTAGATAATGCATTTCGTATACCTTTTCATCTGAGGCACTGAACTGTAAATCATAGAAATCTACATTATATTCCCCAATAACAAAAACTTCCTCAATTCCATAGCACTTTTGCTAGTTTTTAAATATATACAATTTGGCAGGTGAATTGCATATTTTCAGAACTTTGAAACAGGTTGCACAGCAAGCCATCTTTCTATCATAATTTCTGGTTAGGTTTAATACACATGTACACAGAAATGCATTCACATAATGTACGTGTAGGAAGACAGCTCTGCGATCATATGTGTATACATGTATTCATGATAAGCATACATTTTGCCATACACAGATACATTGTGCACTCACACGGGGTGAAAAATGCATGTAGACATGTATGTACACAACACAAACACATCACAACCCTCTCACGGTGCAAACACCCTACCCTCATCTTTAGTATCACTTGCATATTTTCATTTCCTAACATGGGTGCACAAGCCATCCATGAAATGTGCTACAGTGTAGTAGCTAGTAGCTCTCTTCAGAAATTTGTAAGGTTCTTTGCATACAATGTGTATTTGTTGTTTTGATTGACTTGCCAGTTACCATCATACCATTAATATTTTTAACATCTATGCTCATTTACACACAAAAAAAAAGAAGCGCTTTTGGAAAATTTGTGTTCGGGGTTAAGTTGCCCAGCAAACTTAATTCATCGCTCGCAATCAACCATCACATTTTTTTGCTGCCGTTGTAAATGACCCTCATTAAATACTTTCTGTTTAATTGACATTCAATACAATATATTTCAAGCTTAGTTTGGGGTTCATAAGCCCCACCCCTTGAAAAATCTAATTTGATCTTCCTAAGCAGTGTGTGATGTTTTCCAATGAACTTAAATTGTTGGTATTGCACATAGAATGCACATATTTACATGTACAATCATAAGCCAGTCCTTCTTCCATAGTTTAATCAGGGATGTGTTAGGAAAGGATATGAAACAACATTCTTTCTTTGAGCCCATGCGTGGCACCGCCGAAAAAAAATGTGGTCTCAGCATGTGCTTTTCATATGTTTTAACAATAACGAACAGGATTGCCTAGCAACGGTTTCTCAGAGAGAACAAAAGAAATGTAGAGTCTTATTTCGCTTGTCCACTTCTGTTGGATTGCATCAATACTTTTGTGAGGAAAAGAGATATCAGCGAACAAAAATAAACTGTTTTTTTATAGTAAAATATCTCAGCTGCACGCAAATTCACGCAAACTCTGTTAATGAAAATAAACAGCTTAATATAGAATTTTAATAATGATTGAATCCAACATTTCCGGAAATCTCCGGAAAGTGAAAAAATTTGGTAATTACGTAAGTAAGAATATTATTTTATATCTCCGTTTGTTCATCATTCAACAATTATTCAGAAGAAAAACGATTGCAGGATCTTTAGAGGTGTTGCCCTTAACTTTCTTGAAAATTACAAAAAAATGTGATAAGAAACACAGCTTCGAGAAACAAAACAGGGAATTAAAGATATTGCTTTCCAAGTTGACGGCAGCAAAATGACGGTGCCACGCATGGGACTTCAAAGCATTGCAGTGATTGTGGAATGCTTTTGACATTCATTAGCACGCTTTAGTATCCACACAGATGTTTGAATACATTATGCTTGAGTTGTCCCTCCTTCCTAACACATCCCTGGTTTAATCTTGAAATGTGTTTGAAGCAGTTTTCAAAGTCATGTTGAATCAACACGCCCATACAGGGCATTATTTTTAAAATGGCTCTAGCAAATTGAAAAATGGCTCTTGGAAATTGAAAAATGGCTCTCATAAATTTGTGACCTGTCAGAAAAATGGCTCCCGCAAAAAAAAAAGTATTTTTTTCCCTGCATACATGTGTGTGCATTTTTAATAAGTTCAAGAATTGTATTGAGGGGGGGAGTTCTTGTTGAATTCTGCCTTTCAAGATCTGTTTTTTCACACATGTCAGTATTCTGCTCCTTAGTTTGATGCAACGTTCTTTTAGAATGCAATTTAACTTTAGGACACAAACTAAACTTGGAGAAACTTAATTTCGTGCAAAAGGAAAAAAATGAAATGATCTTTTTAAACCCATTCTTTACTGAGCCCACATATTTGCAGGCAGCCTTTTCTACACTCAGATACTGAGCAGTGGGATGTACACTCTTACACACAAACACAGACAGACATATACTCTCACATACAAACACACTTTCAATACCTGATTGTATCAGCTAGCATGAATAGCACTAGGAGTATGAAAGAGCAGGAAAACACATCTGATTAGCATATTCAACCCCCCCCCCCCCCCACACACACACACACATTTTTTTTTCCCGTTCTCTCCACCCGTTTCTTTTTCTTCCCTCCCAGCACACCCACTTCAGGGCTCCTACTGTACGTCTCATTTAAAATGGCTTTTCCCTGGGTAGAAAGAGGTCAACTCACTAGATGTCTCCCCTCTACATCAAAGTCACGGAATAGTGGAGATCAGTCGAGAATATTTGCAGGAGCTCAATCGTAGTCTCCTGCATTAGACTCACGATTTAATCTAACCAGCCTGCTTGGAAAATGAGGCCCAGTTCTTTTCACTGAGCGCCTTAGCAGGACTTACCTTGAACTTAAATTTAATAATGCAGTGCTGCTGTAGATCACTTTGCAAGCTCGGGTTGGATTACCGTCTCAGAATTTATTATAAATGATTATATATCAGC
The DNA here is from genome assembly GCA_963669155.1 of Arbacia lixula. Lineage (NCBI taxonomy): Eukaryota > Metazoa > Echinodermata > Echinoidea > Arbacioida > Arbaciidae > Arbacia > Arbacia lixula. Next base: position 7,292,378 of record OZ022583.1, on the reverse strand, counting down.
ATTCATTTCAGTTGTTTGTATGAAAATAATTACTTTGCAACTCGGAAGTGTAAATGACACCACATAATTACAAACCTACTATACATGTAAATATACAGATGAATGAAAAAAACAATGCATTTGTTCTCATTGTGCAAACACACCAACAGCAGCTGGCAAAAGAAGAAATTTATGTTACAAATTGATTTACACAGACTAAAACATTATGCTGCAAATTTTGTAGAAAATGGGCCTGTATGGGGTATAGAAGATACAAAGAGGGAAAGCTCTTAATCATTTCTTTTAATTCCCTATACATATGCAGACCTCTCACAAGATGTATGGTATAATTCAAATTTTTACCTTTTGCAGATACCATTTAACACGGAAATCTACAAATAACATCTACGAAATGAATGTCTCAAATCAGATTTGTAGAAAAACATCAGAGATTATGCACATTAACTTTAGAGAATGCACTTTTTTCGTCTCACATCGTCAAAAGTCTATGACGGCAGACTAAGCCGCGCTGCCATTTAGCAAGTACTGCTCCGTGCTTCAGCCTGCGCACTCATTAAATAGGCAAAGCAGGTTTCGGATTACACTTCTACCCACTTACCAACTGCGGAACAGTGCAACGCGAGTTAGCACAGAGATCACACAGAGAAAAGGGTCATGGTTCGACTACTGCCACCGTGCCACGACCATTCAAGGGGGGGATATTTTACTTAGATATAGCTGCCCCGACAAGATTTGGCATAAAATTAACACAATCTTGATATCATTCATCTTGGAACAGCATGGATATAACGGCTTGCCCCTCAGATGTTGAACAGTTCTTAATCTACATGCATATATGTGGGTATCTGCCCTACATCAATTCATGCAAATGGTATTGCAGCCATGTTATTTTTGTGAGCTATTAATTTTCTTGATTTTAGGAGCCTGCACCAAGTGTCGGGCCTTCCGCATATGGACAGGATGCTTGGGAGTGTCCGAAATCTGCAAGCAGACTAAATAAGGCATCAATTTACAAATGCTAAGAATAAAGAAATTTGATATGTTATGAGCATGATATCCACATCCTTCATAACACCTGGAGGGTTTCCCATAACATGCAAACGCAGTAATCAAACCCCAGTAATCAAACAAAAAATGCTCAAACACACGTATATTTTCAATGTTATCACAAAACTCTCCCACATATGAACAAGTGTAAATGAGTTGACCTTGATTAAACCACAAATGAGTAACTTTTGTAATTCTATGGACCTTCTCAGCATTAATGGTATTGAACATGATTTCCAATAGCAATCATCCCTGTAAACGCTGACCATCAACAATTATTTGAACAACACACATACAAACATAATCACACATAAGTACACGCACACATACACACAAAAAAGGTGTACATGCATGTACATTCACACACAGACACCCACACATACACATCCACATGCACATCAAAGGTACAAACAAACACACACACAGGCACACACACACACAAGGCCCACGCCATTACCACTGGAGAATGGGTAGCAGCTGTTAACCGAATGAATAATTACATGTACATGAACTCCAGTGATCTCCCTATCACTGCTCTGGCTGGGTCCATATAACGTACTGCTCATGGGGGAAGGGGGGAACGGCACTCACCTTCGCCTTTGTATGGATGGGGTCGCATCCCCACAACGCACAATGTAGGGTTCAGAAATCATGCGTGCAGTGTATGACTTAATGATGCATTGCATTTATCTATTGATTTTGGCCTTCGTTTTAACTAAGCCGCTATGGTAGTACACATGAATGCGTAAAATATAGTCTGATAGCGAATGTACATTTGGCCTTCATTTCTACTAAACGGCTAGTGGTACATGTGTATGTATTTACATAATGTAGTGTGATACGGAATATACTTTTTATAGTAGCCTTCAATTTTACTAAACTGGTAGGGGTGGTACACATGTATGGATACTGTAATCTTATAGTGAATATAGTTTACATAACACATTTGCTTTTAATTTCCAGAATTGGGTTGTTGTTCTTGCAGGCAAATGTGACTTCATAGGTAATAAATATATAGTACTGATAGAGATTATGGAAGAACAGTTCTGGCATGAGAACTGGTTATTTTTACCTCAGCTTTCCGATACCTTCCACAAAATTTAGTCCTACAGTGTAGGACTGAATATAAATAAGTCACAATTAACCTATTGTACACACAATAGTCTAAAAGATTGCTACGATATCGTAGGTAACAGGGCCTGTGTTCAGGCTGATTTAATGAGTGGCATTCTGAATTGAATGCTTTGTATGTATACATTGCTGGTTATTAAGTGACGATTACACGTCCTACGAGCATATCGCTTGTCAAAATTTATTTTATTTCTTTTTCATATTACAGTTGTGTGTTTTGATTGCAAGTAGAGATGTGCCTTATCAACTCTCAAGAAATGCATTAGAACCACAATACATCCAATGAAATGCAGACTGTATCTTAGACGTATCACGTAGGAACTCACCTTAGGTTTTCCCCAGGAATGGGATAGTTGCAGTACGGTTTCACAAACCACCTCCCCAGGCGCACAAAGCCACCGTTTAGCAAACATCTGTGTTTGGGTGAAATAAAACAACAAATATATGTATTCCACTTCAACCTCTGCAAATTCTCAGTGCAAATGTACTATATGGGTTCAATATGGCAAGCAACACAAGATAATCATAAAATATAGCTTGCAAGAAAGCATAATGCACTGCACATCTTAAACAGATTTCCTACAATATACTACCTTCCACTTCATAACAACGGAAAGAGATAAATCCCCTACTTGAATTTTTAGATAATCTTGAACATAATTACCAACAAAATATACAGTCTGGTACTCAAATGCAAAGACTGTATTTTTCTAAAATTATATCACATGCATACTTGTAAATGTGTCTTTGAACACAGTATAGTAGATCTATTCATTATCATGCATAGATCTCGGACAGAAGTAGCTTGTAGCAACTAAAAAGTTTGTCTAGCCCTTCATGTACCTGTTTTACATGTAGTGACAGCTAATATGTACAAATCAGTATTAACAAAATAAATAAATAGCTATTGAGAATGTGAATACAGTCTATATCTTTCCATCTCAAGGCATACATGTACTCATCACCAAAAAAAAAAATATTTTGCAGCTTATAAGTATTTTGGCATACACTGTTGCTCCCTCCCTCCCTACCCCATTCCCCCCCTCCCTCCCTCCCTACCCCATTCCCCCCTCCCTCTCTCCCTACCCCATTCCCCCCTCCCCCCCCCAAAAAAAAAAAAAAAAAAAAAAAAAAATCCTCAGGCCTTATTATTCAGACTAATTTCTTATTCAGAAAGGGCTAAGAAAAACCCAGCGTAGAAAGAAAAGGGGGTACAACTGTGGTATAGTGGGAGCATTCTTGCCCGGCTGTTGAGACATACCACAGAGCTACACTGCATGGAAGTAGATCAGCTATGGCATGACCTCAGGAGGTCACACCCGCTGTGACCTCCCCAATAGGAACTCCTGACCTTTTCTACCAATATGAAATTCTACCATTATCACCAATCACCACTGGTGTGGATATTGTCAGGGTGTGCACAGTTCTATAACTGCCATACCCACTCTTGCCAAGGTCTGCTTGTGAATGCAGTCTCAGTATGTGTGTGTGTGTGTAAAGCCCCTGGCAATGCAATTTCTCTATTAACAAATTTTTCTCGGCTACAATAGCCGTTCAGAATAACACCTTACTTTGTTAGTGTAAAGCAATTTCCCAACAAACGAACGGAGGATTGAAATTATTGCTACGGGCATAATCACATGTGTGTATGCATGTACTGTACATGTATCTGTATAAATGCAATGCTGAAAATGTAAAAATGTAATGTGTTATTTTCACTGAATATGAGGAACATCCCTCATGATATATCAAAAGAATAATTTCAGCTTGTTGCTTTCAGAAATTACCATTTCTACTTCTCCACTGTTTAGGTCTACAATTAACATCAAAACATTAATAATTTAACCAGTCAAAGCAAGTTAAATCACATGTATGAATGCAAGATATCAATAATCTATTTTCCTAACACTTCAAGATGGATATCATGCTTACAGCTCATTTTCTGAGGGAAAATGTATAAATGCCCATGTTCATGTACAAGTAAATTGCCAATGTAGCTTTAACTACAATGGTTGAAACGACTTTGCCACTTACTCTGATTACATCATCATAATTCTTCCATCTCAAAATGGAATGCAAGAAACTATGTTCAAAGTCTAATCCAAAGTGAATTAAACTTGTTCTGACTTGTATCTTGGCTAGGAAGAAAACTAAATGAAAGAGTACTTACCTTTCTATAGAGTTGTGGAAGGACTTGAAGAGAAGAGTCCGACATTCATATGACATGCAATTGTCCCATACACCTTGGTCCACTTCTGTAAATACAATAAAAGTAAAAACACAGATGAGCAATGATGGTTCAGGTTCGTAATAAAAAACAAAATATACTTGCAATAGAAATTACCCTTATGTCAATGACAATGGGTAATCAAATAAACAGCATACGCACGTAATTGCTGATACAGGTTGTACATGTATACCACAAAATATAACTTGCTTTGCATATAATACAAAGATATTGCTGGGTAGCATACTACATGTGCATATAACATCCACACCACTATTTGGAGGTGCTCATTCATATCTTGTTTCATTCTATGATCATCATGAACACAAAAATAAAAGGAATTTTCCTCATCACTGGCAAGTGAAAGTAACAATCCTGAAAAATCCCTAAAAATCCAACATCAAATGCAATTTAATCTATATCACCCCTTTCCCTCCCTTCCCTCCTTCCACTCCCTTTCTTCCCATTACCCTTAAAAAAATAATATTAGCAACAAGTTGGAGCAGGCATACATGTACATGTACATGTATGTATCCTTCTAATTCTACAGGGGGAAATGTCAATTCAAGGGTCATCCAGCATGTCTGCACTTTCCTGGTGGAGCTAATAACCAAGAGGGGAGCCTAATCAGAAGAGTCATCTGTCAACTTGCCATGAAACCACTTCAGAAATCCAGATTTGCTGTCAGTGAAAAACAGTGTCATTTTTTTTTCTACTTCTTATGTCAATACTCCCATTAGGCTGTAGGAAATGAGTCACATAGATGTTAAATTCATCTTGTTATTTTACCCAGGACTGAAATGTACTACGGGTAATACCCGTGGTCATGCAGCATTGCATCATTTCAACATACCATACACTTACCACATACATCATTTCAAATTACCATACATTTACGGTATACATAACTTCAAAATACCATACAATTACCATATCATGCTACTTTCCTTGTATAGAAATATCATGACATGAACTGAGATATTTCACACTTTGAATTTGGTACACTACACACTATAGTTGCACAATGCACATTCTTCATGGATTAGCATTCCATTTTATGGTGGCACAATTACTCTGTACATTTCATAATCCAATAATCCATTGGAGCACAAACTGCACCCATTTAGCCTGGCTTCCAAGCTGTTAGACATTTCTGCTCCCAACTGACAAATGGAGTTTGGTATATTAAGACTAGTCACTGTATCATTCTACTCTTTTCTTGGTCTGTTTGGGCACGCTGGAGAAGGAATTGAGAATGATTTGTCTAGTGCAGCCAGACCTGTTTATTAAAAAATGTAGTTTGGACTGAAATTGCCCAACAGCCTGGAATCTAGGCCAGTACCCCTTCCACTTCCTTACATTATATGAATGTATGTGATGTCTACACATTAATGGGAGACTACCAAGGAGAGCCTCAGTCTCTCAGACGGCCCTGGATGACTCTCAGTACTCGTGTTAAGAGCACTAATGAGATTTGATTAAATCGCAGCATTTGCTTCATTTCACAATACACCTATTGCTTTCACTGCATGTAGCACAGTCAGCAGCACACTATTACATTAATATCAAAAATATGTGCACACTAAAACATGTACATGTACCATTTCATCCAAGGAATCATTAAGATTTCACAATTTCGTCATGTACAAGTACAGGTACATTATAAGCATTCACACATATGCATGTATGATGAAAAAAAAATTCAAATGACCAACAAAAAGAAGCATGTGTCTACATTACAAAGAGTAAACATGAACACACATGCACACGTACACCAAGATCTACATGTACATGTGATGGAAGTTGTACAGTACATGTACGTGTATGCGCTTTGAACTTGTACATGTCTACATCTCCATGTAGGTACTGTGTAACCCTGGAGGTCTCCCATTCTCAGCAGCTTGACCTGAGAAGGTCATGTGAGGTCATTCAGGTCAGAGAAAACCTTTCCTCAGCATTCCATGGACTCAGCCAAGTGAAATCAATCAGGTCTACAGCTTCATGTGCATGGACCTGTGTAGTACATGTAGCATCCTGCTCTGACCACAGGCTAGCCTGCCACATCCTGGCTGCTGGACAGTTTAAATTCAAAGGGAATATACTGTACTGGAAATTTGAAAAACATTTAATACGGTGATCGAGAGCAATCTTCTTGCCAATGATCTTAGATTCCTGTATTGTTCATTTTAAAAACTTGCTGAAAATGATTTGCCGTTAAATGATCCATATTTGGTTTAATTAGTGATCAAATCACAAATCCTCAAAATGTTTGGGCCGAACATTAGAAAATTTGTGATAAAATTTTGATCATTTTAGGCCAAATAATTTTCAGGAAATTTCTTAAATGGAAAATACATGAATCTAAGACCATTGGTAAGAAGATTGCTCACAAATCATTAACTACACATGAATGTCTTTACTAATCACTGCACAATTAGAAAGAAAGTTGTGCATACATTATGAAAACAGCTTCAAGTACACTGTACATGCATACTCTACACAAGCCCATGACCATACTGTTGGGTGATACATTTACATGTATGTGTACATGTACAAGTTACCCTGTCTTCAGTTGTGCTGTGCAGGCCTATGGGGGTAATCCTTCCCCAAGGACTTACACATGGTCACCTTGTGAAGAAGGCAATCAAACTGGGCTTATGCATAAACAACAGGTATTGTACATGCAAATCCTGCTTTGGACTTCAGTACTAAAGCTAGCACTGGGTAATCTACTATTGACAGCCCTGCAATCTTTAAATGGTCTGCTGCCTCCCAACAATAGACCCAGAGATAGCCCTGGCATGCTTTGAGCTTTTTGTTCACTCACCATCCCCCCAACACAATTTCAATGGGCTATTATTCCCCCTAAGCAAAGGGCCCCTCCACATGTGTTTAATGCATGTATACAGTACATGTATCTTGGCAAGGTGTGCTTTATACTGCACATGGAGGGCAATGTACATGTAGATTGTAGAGAGCAGAATGGCTCTATGACTGGTACACAATGAGAAATCAATGCGCTCTCTGTGCACTGTCAACACACACTTTGTGCTTGGTGGATGCACAGACTGCATACACACATGTATGGAGGGGACTTGTAAGGTAGGGTCCATACATGTACGTACATGTACTGTTAAGTATGAATAATCCAACATATAATTTTCACATCTTCCCACAATTTTGAGAGCAATGTTTTCGGTTTAAGAAAGAAAAAGGGCACAGATGAGATCCTCTATATTAAGTCAAGAAAAAAAAACATTTATTTTGGGTCTTGCCTTAGCAAATTAATTTCTTTATTGTATGTGCTGATATTACATGTACACTATCAATCAATACATCTTTGGTTGAATGCTCCTTTGAATCTACAAATCAAGATTTCTGTAAAAACAAACATTTTAAAAGTGAAATTGCAAACTTTTTTTCTTGCAACTTGAACATAAAAAGGGATGAATAATTGACATATTTTAAAACAAAACACATGGTTCTTAAAAAAATGGATCATTTATAAAGCATGTCAAACAAACATTATTTAAGTGTTCATCAAAAAAAGTGCTAGCATCATTAGCTAAAATGAAACAATCCATGAAAGGGGGGAAATGGCTCCAAGCAGTATAACAACCTTAAATTTCTACTCCACAATCTATCTACACATGTATGGAGATGGAGGAGTGAGTGCAAGGCTAGGGAGGCAGTACACAAATGAATTGATTTGCTTGGAGCCACATGCTACGCACACGAGTCAATCACTTATTGGGGACTGACGACTTGTCGACTTCGCCAGGGAATGGATGGCTCCTCCAGCTCCCGAGGCAACAAGCCAGAAAGTCTCTGCATGACTCACACTGAACGCTACGCTACGATTCACATCCCCATTATTCAGATAGCCCGCTGCATCGTTATTATAATCATTATTGCCCCCCCCCCCCCCTCCATTCGCGTAATTCACACACCCCCTTCAACCAAATACGTAATTACTTGTTTCGGGTCTGCCATCCACATCACCCTTCACACTTTCACTACATGTACATACACTGTACACACAATTAGAAAGTGGTACTTAAAATTAAGGAACAATACTTATTGTGCAAGCATTTTACATGTATTTTATAATCATGAGACATGCATGTTACAAATACACAAAGTATTTTGTGAACATTGAAAGGGAGACATTGTACATGCACATGTATGTTATTTCTCCCTTTCCACAATGTAATTTTTAATCTGAAGAAACCAAGATTAAATTGTTAGTTGATCTGCACATATATGTTGTACAATTTTCTTGAAATATGCTGACTTAAAATAATATATTTTTAATCTGAATGTTCAAATAATATAGCAAAAAATCAAAAATATACAAAATACATATTAATGAATACAACACATGAACTGGAATTCATTTTACATAATTTAAGAAAGGAGGGTTTCATAACAATTATTTTATAAACTGTGTTACATACAACACAATATGTAATTTGTGTGCCTTGAATGATAATAGACAGGGATGATAGACACAGAGCACTACAGGGAAGCAACAATGGGCATGTGTGCTACACAACAAAGCACACTGTAGTAGATCGGTGGGTACAGTGTACATGTACCATGTATGTGTGCAGCCGTTCAGTGTGTGTGGAAGCGCATAGGGACTTAAATTCATTTTTTGTGATATGCGCTATACAAGAATTGTTCATTATTATTATTATTATTATTATATGCACATAATACATTCCAATACAAAATCACACACTGACACACACAGAGTAGAGTAGATTTTGCCAGACATCAGGGGGCTGTACATGTCTTCCTGCAAAGCCTTTTTTTACACTCAGACGTGATCACCACAGACTGCGTGGACGTGACAAACGAAATGGAGACTGTCCTTATTAAAGTGCTCTCCAACCCTCTGCATTAGTGCAGAAGCTGCCCTTGGCCTCTACTGAGCACTATGGTAACATAAGCCCACTGGCTGGTGCATTGGACAATGCACCACATGACACATATACCACAGGGTGCTTTCTAATTGTGGTGTCAGTGTTGTATTTCAGTGCTAATATTCAAGTGAATTATGCATAATAATGAAGATATTTACATTACCTACATGTACATGTGCCTCCTCTACTTCTTCCATTATCAATAATCATCTTGACATGTTTTGTTTATTGAAAATAACATTCAAGATTATTTTTCTCCTGGAATTTCCCTTTTTAATCAGCTAGGTGGTATTATCTGTAAAATACCGGTATTTTCATGTACCAGCCAGCTATGAATGTTGGCAGGAAGTCACGCTGTTGACAGGGAGTAAAAGGGAACATGAAAGAAGGCAAGGAAGAATGGTGGGATGGGACTGGGGATGGGGGGGGGGGGGGGGGGCGGAAACAACCACAGACCAATCACATAGGACGTCCTCACAAGGACTCCAACCAGGATGACAGAAATCCAGTCGTCATGGCGACACGTACAGTTCAATTTCTGGATGTAGTAAATCATGAGGAGGGAGAGAGTGAGGAGGAGGAGGACCACAGAGCACGCCAGGAGAATGAGAAGAAGCAGCAGAGAGAGGGACAGGGAATGAGAATTGGGGTAATCTAGCCGAGCTACACCCCCAGGGTGCTATTCAGTTGCAGCCAGCAAAAATAGGAAGGTACAGTAGGAAGGGCGGATGAAAAAGAGGGGGACGGGGGAAGAGGAGGGAGAGAAAAGTCAAGAGTTACGGGAAGGAGCCCATCCATGTTCTCGCTGCCCAGATAGCTATCGCGCACCAGGAATACAGCGTGTAGGATATATTCATGTGGGCTGATTAGAGAGGAAGCAATAACAAGTCTATAAATAGGATCACCTATGCAGCATTATGACGTCTGCTTTCTTCGGGACGCATTACAGCAAAGCCCAAAGGGGAGAGAGGGGCGAAAAAAACCTGTTTGATTGTACACTGGCTAATGGGTTTGAATAACAACAGCCTGATTTCATTACATGCACATGTCCTAACATATACATGTACATGCCATTGCATTTGAGTTGGAGGTGTGATTTAAATGCATCTTGTTTTGTTTTCCTTTCTCTCGTCCAGACCTCGCATTTTAGTTCTGGTGAAACTGAGGGCAGTGGTAAAAAATAGGACAAGATTCTGGACTGCAACAACAACAAAAAAACACCAGTGTACATTGTACATGTATGTCCTTTCATGGTCTTGAAACCTCGTGAATATGAGAATATGAGAACCATAGAATACCCTAACCCCACATACAGTATGCATGTTTACAAAGAAAACAGAATGTGATACTAGTAATCACACAAAGTTGTTTCCTACCAATCGTCCCGTCAGACTATTTGAACTCCAAATACTTAACCCACATTAACCCTCCCAGTAGGTGCATGTAATGTGTAATAAAGCAATGGGCTATTCCTAGCTTGGCACAGAGAGAGTTAAATCCTGGCCTAGACCGTCCTAATTTTTATGTATGTAAATCAAGTGATCTTTCATATGTAATTCAATGTTGGACGTAGTTAATGAGTGATGTTTTTCATGGATAGTTCATTGACCTTTGATCTTTATCACCTCTGACCACCATGAAAAGATTGAACCCACACTCAAAATTGGCCCAGGTCTTGAGAAGATGCACCTGTGGTTTGAGTTTCATAGAGACTGCCAGCAGTTTTAAGCCATTGCATCAAATTCCATCACTGCGCATCAAGCGGCCAATAAAAAAGTAGTATAAAATAATGTTGTTATTGTCATGACTGGAAATATTTACTACATTTGTTTTGATTTCATTCATAATATTTCTCATTGTTTTGAATCCTTCAGTCATTCCAGTGTATCAAAATATAAGTAGAGTGTACATACATATGCAGGCCTACATGTATTTTCTTAAACATTATCACGCAAACACATGTGCACGCTGTCTCCTGATGACTGTACACAAAAGAATATTAACTGATTACCTACATGTACATGTCGACAGGAAGAGCTTATTGAATCCAAACAATATCACGTTGCTTGTTGTAACTAGAATATCATACTAATTTATTGGTTCCATGCTGATAGTGTACATGTACACGTATGAAACGTGTACTTGTCGCATGCACTTTCCAAAGGCAAAGGCATGGTGTGCGGTGCATGAGTCAATCGCCTAAATTTGGCAAGTGCCAGCGTCTCCTCTCCACATTTCCTGGCAAATGTCTGCCACTGCCCTTGATTGGGAGTGCTGTGTTGAAGGATGTGAAGGGAAGAGCATACCTTGCAATTAACACATCACAAACACAACCCTTCACAGCCATACAGTATGTATACTGCATGTACTGTTTTGTTTTTGTGTTAGTTCAACAAGCCACACTTGCAATGTGCAACATTCATGTACAATCATGTACTGGTTTATTCACATTATTCTAAGATCAAGTCATTCAGCCCTTTCTCCATGATAAAGCCTCTGTGGATTTGTTCAAGTTCTGATTTTGCATATTTTCCTATTCTTGTTGTAAACATGGAAATTAATAAGTTTCCAATAAATCAATCTGATTTGACTACAAACCAAATATTTGAACTTCATAAGGCAAAACGATATATTATAAATGTTGGACCATTTTTTCACACTTCATAAACTATAAATGTTCGACTTTAAACTGTAGTTTATACAAGACTTTCCCATACACAAAAACATGAACTTCTCCACCAGACGAGAGCTTGTAGCAAACTCCTGTCTATCTTCCCTGGCTGCCAAGATCCATGAATGCTTTTCAGCATCACCAAAAACAAACAATCAGTGACTTTTGACCTGCAGCCAACATCAAGGTCAGCACTGCAGGCTGCACTGTAGTCAGTGCACCTCCTGTGCTGTTCACTCGCTATGTATCACTCACACTCACTTCCACACACACTGAACGGCTGCACACATACATGGTACATGTACACTGTACCCACCGATCTACTACAGTGTGCTTTGTTGTGTAGCACACATGCCCATTGTTGCTTCCCTGTAGTGCTCTGTGTCTATCATCCCTGTCTATTATCATTCAAGGCACACAAATTACATGTACAAGTATTCTGTCAATTGATGTGCTCAGTGAAGCGGAGAGTGTATCAAGGCTAACACAAAACAGCTCTCTGCAAACGTGACCAACACACTGAAACAATAGCGTAGAATTCCCCAGTTATGCACAATGTGTATGTCTTCTCCTTGCTCACTTGAACAATATTTTGCAAATTTTAATCTACTAGATCAAAACTTTTGACATATCCTGCAAATGGAAGGAAATATCAGGCATAGAACAAATGTCATTCATGGCAAAATTTGACAGATCAAGAGATTATTCCAAAGATGAGCAATTAAATCAACACAATACACTGTACATGCCACATGGCAATGCATTGTGATGGATAAATTTAGGATTATTAGAATTATTCAATCTGTTGGATTGATGAACAAAAAGTACAGATACACTATTTCTTGATGACAAGAAATTAATCTATTGGAAATGTAAAAGCTACCACAATCACAAAAGAATGTCCTCTGCTTTTAATTTTAATTAATGTCATTAATTTCACACTTTACCTTCTGAGCTATTCTGATAGAATAGACCTTTTGGGGTCTACAAATGCATGGACATGTTCATGAAATAGACATACTCAGTTTAGATGTACATGTAACGCATGAACATAAAGAACATATCAATCTGCACATGCATAGCCCAGCCCCCCAAAAAAATTTTCAGCATCACAAAAAGACATTTCATTTATACATGTCCGTGTACTATATGTTTCATGAAGTTGGCAAGGCATCTTTACATGTTAAATACATTTTAAGAGACAGTACAACACAGATTTATGTTGAACATTTTTCATACAAACATTAATACTGTACATGTATAGTATGCCAATACATAATGTTTTAAAGTTTGCTTTTTTTCACTATCAGTGATGGGGACAGTTAAACCTGCCCACGGCCAGCACTGCAGCATGTGTTACGCAGGAATGCACTGTGACTTATTTATGCTCCCTCCCCTGGAATGAAGATGCATAATTTCAAACAGTCTCTGTCAGGCTACAGCATGCGCTGAGGGGGAGAAAACGAAGAGAGTGTCTTGTGTGCACATTGTGTGTGCCTCTGAAGCTTGACTTAGCCGCATCTCACACTGAGCAAGCCATGCATTATTGATTGGGGAGCTTCGAGCACCATCCACGAGGTGTTTCGATGGGTCTAGATGGATAAGCGCAATGACAAGGAGCCTGCGTTTTTAATAGGTAATCATGAGAGTATCAACTCTGCTTTTTTCCTGACTTCCACACTGATGTGCCAAGTCATCGGTTCCAAATGCACTGTTTCTTCTTTGCCAATGTGTCAATTTTACAACCCTACCCATTGAAAGGCTATGAACATCAAAATCATGTCAGTTCATTTGTGGACCTACATGGAAAACTGACGGATAATTAATTACTCCACAATGCAAAAAGCCTTATAATTCTCTATGTAAATGAATCATACAATTTTGTTTGAACAATATTGTACACATGGAGAACCATCCCCTAAACAGATCCCATGTACTCCCTTTCAAGTCACAAGGGAACACTTTACATTGATATTCTTTTTGAAATGCTGGTTGATCCTGTGTAGGTTTGTGCATAAAAAATAAAATGCACAGATTTGTTGGGAGTAAATTGTAGTACACTGTAGAACCCAAACTAGATGCATGCACAGTTTTGATGTGATAATCCCAAACCATCAAAAATAAATGACACAAGCACTAATGCGACTTAATGTGGCTGTAGAAAAATGTTACATTTCAATCTGTTGTGTATCATACAGTGTATTCCATTCAAAATGATGCTCATGCTAATTACATGGGAAAATATTGTTGCAATAAATGAAGCAGGTGTAAGAATGTTTCATTCTCCAGAAAACACATCAAATTTCACTGTTCTGGATTATTTATCATTCAAAATGATAAATAATCCACTTCTATGAGATATTCTCGTCTTAGATAATTAAAAAAAAAAAAACAGCTCTACTAAATGTACAACAATATCAACATCACTTTGATGAAATAGATGGGTAAATTTCTTATTTCTTAGATTTCCCGGAGAGTGTTTGATCTGAAATTCAAGTTTATTGTTATCTCCTATAAAATACATCAGACCAGTTATTACAGGATATACACCACGCATCTGTGATACGGTATGCAGTCAGATGTGGACAGAACCACAACAAGTATAGCAAGTAGATCTCAATCTTGCAGGATCAATGGACTACTTCTAGTGGAAAATTGCATCAAACTTGAAAGATGGGGCATCACAGACTCTGACCTCTGTCCTTGTAGCCCAGTACTGACCCATGAAAATGTTCAAAATAGTGTACTCATAACCCAGTGAGCTGTGACAGGAGCTTCCTGTTCACTGACCCACCACACTGATAACCCCCAAATGGCAAGGAATTTAGCACACTCATTGCAAAGCGTAGTTTAGCCTAGACACATATCCTCAGAAACAGTTTCTGACAGTTTCCTAACCCAGTCAGGCAAGCTTGTGGGAAATCCCCTTGTTTATCACTGAAGTGTTATGGCTGTGACTTGAATACATGAGTATATACTGCAATACAAACTGTACAATGGGAATGCATTAAGGGGAGGCTTGCAGAGAGGGAAAACCCCATGTTTGTACTATGAAAATTCTTTTATTACAATTCAAATTTCAGTCTCACATGACAGAAATGTGTTTACTGTATATTGAGGACTACCCCTGTACAATGCAGTTTGTATTCATAGTTGGAAATGATTGTTTTCTTTACTTTTATGAGCTTTTCACAACAGCATGCCATTCAATTCTCAGCCAAGTGGGTTGAACATTTTTGTACATGTACAGTACATCTATGAACAAATGTGTACAAATCCCTTATCTTGACAGTCACTTCATATCAGCACTCTAAAGCAAACACTTTGGTCGAATGCCTCTTTTCTTCTTTCTTTTATCTCTCCCCTATGATGTCCTCAAATAATTTTCCCATTATTCCTCTCCTAGTGATTAACATTGTTCCATTTTTTTCTTGAGAAATCAGTCATTTGTCCTTTTATCTTCTTAAGATAACCCCCATGAGCACTCTATAGTAATCATTACATCTCTGATGCATCTACTTTTCTGTCCATCTGTGTCAGAGCCCCAAACTTCACAACCATAACAAGTAATACAGACATGAGTTGCACAAGAAAGCTGAACCAAAAGAGGTCACACCAAGTCACAGACCTTGGCTCTGCCAGACGTTGAACTCTAGACTGATTATCTTATGACGGCTATTCTGTTGCTTATCGCTCTTCAGCTCACTATTTTGGTAACTTTTCGACCACTTGTTTCCATCTATTGTGAACTTGTTGCTGTCTATATAATTTCTTTGGCAAAGAAATAGGGTGGTATTGTTCTATTGTACTTTTCATATCTTATGCAGGTAAATAAACCAATTAATACCATAAAACAATCCATCACCTGCTATATTACATAACTGTTTAAATAATACATTGCTGGGACACAAGTTATGGCATCTGCGATTGAACCAACACATGTAGTGAAATATAGGTTAACAACACTTTCTTAATCTAACATTTTCAACTTGTAATAATATGTAACTTTCTATTTCACATCAATACTGTAATACTCAGGACAGGTTTTCGTATCTTACCTTGCAGCTCGGGTGATATCAACTCATCAAAGTTTGGGTCGTCTCCATACCAGTAAATCCACAATTCTTTACACTGCACGACTTGGGGAGGTTCTGGGCCGACCATGAGTGGGTCGGCCCGGGCAGTATTCTGGCGCCGCCATACGCTCAGAATGTTGGCTGCAACGCATTTTGCATACGACTGCAGCACTGGATCCTCTAGCGGAGCTACAGGTTCCGTGGGGCGGTTGAGACTATATTGTCGCCATTTTATCCCAGACAAATCGGCCTGAAGAAGAAAAAAAATACAATACAGCAATATATGAGGCTAATTCATGTTGAATTATTGTGCAAACATACATGTATACAGGGGGCTACCTATCAAGCATTGTCCATTGAATCATTTTAATGCGAGTTAATGTAAGTTTTTCATCTTAGGGGCTCTTTTGGCACTTATTGGCTAAATTACCAAAGTCTCTATTTTGTTTTCTGTAGGACACATTCCTCACTGACATAATACATATTTTCACACCATCTGCATGGAAAGACAAAAAAAAAAACATGTTACCTCTTACATGTATTTGTCTTAGTGTTGGATGACATGAACTCCGCATCAATCTGAATAATATTGGCTAGACCTGCAGCCTGTGTACAGATTAAGCAAAAGCTGCTGAGTAGACTCGGTTGTATTTACTTACAGTGTGTCAAGTGCTTTTTTGTCACTTATATGTAGTAAACAAGCATTATTTTTTATGAACAGGAGCTTATATTGCCATCATGTAATGAGCTTGCTGAATTCCAAGTATACTTTAAAAAAAAGGGGGGTGGGTCAAGTAAGTTTAGGTACCTCATGAGGAAGATTTGTGTCCTGCAAATGATGACATTGAATAACGTATTACCAATTGTATATATTTTAAAATAACAATGAAAACATTTGTTTCAGCTATATTGTTATCACTTTGGTGCTCAATATTCTCTTTGATTATAAACTTTTATTTCCATGATTAATTTTATACACAGTTAATGAAATTAATATATGGATCACTGCAACAATGAATGACACATTAACAAGATCTGAGAAATTCTGTAGACATTTTTCATATATAATATAAAATATATGCCAGTAGCGGACTGTACCAAAACCAGAAGATAATCTCCACCCGAAACTAAAGACGAGAAAACAAATTAGAAATGTAAACAAAGGACTGAAAGATCCCATCATGGGGTAAATTTTGTCAGAAGGTATTAAACAAGTAAAAAGGCTGAATTTGTGACAAAATTTATTTAGGCAGATCCAACTTATCTACTATCAAATGTCAATTTTGTTTGGTCTAACTTATTTTTCCAAAAGAGTAGACCTGTACAACGGCCTAAAAAAATAATTTAGGTCTCAAGCTCTGGCATTTAGTTTGTACAGTATATACCATTGTTCTAGTCTGTCACTCTGTGCGTTTGCTTGACAGAATGAACCAAAGCGCATTAAGCATACGACTAGGAACTTGTTTCACGATAATATGCACCTTTAACTATCAGGTCTAGATGCACATAATTTTCTCTATAAAAATAGTCATGACCATGTCATTGACATGACTCTGAAAATGGTATTTAAAAAAATGGAAGTTGGAATTTACAGTCAAGCTGAAAATCAGCATTTCTTTTTTAAATGACGAAACTGACAGAAGCAAATTAATTAGCAATGTCATTGCACGCCAATTTTGGGCCTTGCAGCTTACTATGACTGTGCTGAACCAAGTGAGAGCAACACAGTAGAGCTGCAGCCGCCATTCATTCTAATGTCATGCAGTGCAGTGCAGCAGTGACTCGACTGGTCGGTTGCCATTATCGGCCTACCGGTATACGTAATGTGTGCAACCCGGCTCGCGTGTGCGACGATTCGCCGTGACTAGCCGACTACAGTTATTGGGCTGATGCGGTGCACATGCATTGCAGCTGAGGCTGCGAGCAGTGATGTGAAAATGGGAACATGTTGGCCAATGGCATAGAAATAAATATCACGGTATGTTCAACGAATATTTTGTAAAACGCATTGAAAACACACCAGACAATTATGCTACACCATATGATGTGCTTTAATGATTTGGCGAGAGAAGCCATAATCTACAGACAGGATAGTCGGCTTAACTTAGATCTATTTCGTGTCATGCAATCAGACTCGCAGAGTTGAAGCGATATCGACTTTCTATTATTTCTATACACGGCACCGTACGTGACCGAAGACTTACCACGGCGAACAAGTTGGTGTAGCAATCTTCCAAACTGGCCCCATTCGCCGCTGAATTTGCTCCGCTCATACTACAGGCATGGCATAACTATAATCCACGGTCTCTTGTTTTTCCGATTGTGAAAAAGTTAAAATCCAGTGAGAAATACCACAATTAGTCGTTCAGTAAACATGAAATATTCCGTACTCTCGGTGAGTTAGCGTAATGGCGACACTGTATAGAGCAAAATACTAGGCGGTAATAACCTTTTGATTGATTGGTCATTTTGCGTCACGTGGTCCTGTTTATTCAAATACGTCTCTTCCTGCACCTGTACCTCGCATAGTGAAAATAAGTTTAATCCTTTCCTCGCAAGTGTCATAAAATGTTGGGAGGGGAATTCAAATTTGTGACATTTGCACAGTCTCAAAGAGCAATTTCCTCATGAAAATGTAGGAATTTGCATGGAAGGTGACGCAGATACGGACTGAAAAGGAGGGGGGCTGCACCGAACGCTACATCGCAAAATGTAGTCACGTCGCCGAGTCGTGAAACAAAATTCATTTTTAATTTGCTTTGAGCCCATATGTTTATCAAATTGTGTAAAACATTACGTGTCAATCTTATTCACGTCATTGATTTATTCATTATTATGATTATACAGGCACATAGTTTATCTTCCCATATCCACACTTTCATCTATCTTCCTCTACCTCTCCCAGGACTTCTCCCCTCCCCCTCTTTGCTGTCCGGGCCTTTTTCTCTCTCGTTCGTTCTCCCACACTCACTTTATCTTTCTTTTTTCCCCCTCTTATTCTATACTTGAATGTTAACATCATTTGTTTCAAAGTTTTTATTAGTTCATCCCTTCCTTTCTTGAAATAAACTGTTCTATTGTAAATATTATTCAAAACATATTATTATATTGTCTTATTATACGTTTTGTGTCTGAGTCTATGTGACCACACTTATGTCGACTTTTGATACTGGCAAATTCACCCAATTTCAATTCATCTATTTACATAATCTCGATTTACATACATCACTTCAATTACAATTAGGGATCATTCATTTGTATATTCACAATGATAGGTCTATGCCTCTTCACAAGATTGTAGGTGAGATGTTCTCACAAAGGAAAATATGGGAGATAACAATGTTAGTATGATGTCTCATTATTTTTTGCATTAAACCTGTTTTTCAAATCGCTAAAAAAGATTAGTAAACATATGCTTTACTACTGTGTAGTTATAATGGTTACTGTTCAAATGACAGTGTGTTTTTTATTAGTAATCCCAATGGAGCCTTTGTCATTTCCAGGTTAAGTTTGTACATATCTATATCGTCATATCATTTGTTAAATAGCGGGAAAGAGCATACAATTAGTGTTAAACATATAGAAACAGTGTTCACCCATATTTGAGGGTATGGATTTTGATAGCCTGACATGTACTGTCAGGAAAAGAATATAAGAGTACAACACGAGATGGCGCTATTTCAGAGACGAATTACTAAGCTCGCACGACTCCGTATGATGGGAAGGTACTTCCTCATCTCACGCCCAGTCATGGTCCACATGAATACGCACATTCTATTTAAGTTCAATTCCTTGACATTTGTTTCATACATATGATATGTGTTCATGATGTCCGTTTACTCGCTAAGATAATATAAATTAACCACTGAACATTTTCCCCCTATCAATCTTCTCACATATTCCACAAACTTGCAACAAAGAATCACCAACGTTATATATATTTTAATTGTAATGAAATCTAGTTTTTACATACAAACATACTCTACCTCTATACACACATACGCACACACACACACACACACACACACACACACACACACACACACACACACACACACACACACACACACACACACACACACATAAACAAACGCACATACAAGCACACGCTCTTCCCCTTTCGTTTGCCTCTGCTCTTTCTCCTATATTATTTATTCCCCGCCCCCCTCCACCTCCTCCTCTTTCTCTCCCCTGTTGCCCTCTCTCTCTCTTGGACTCTACTTCCATCTTTTTCCCTCTCCTGCTTCTTCTTCCACATCCTTCTTCATTTCACCCTAACCTTTCTCACCCCGTTTCCTAAAATAATACTCTGTTCAGCATTGTCCATCTTCATCTTTCCGCGTGAGAACAGAGTGAGCACATCGGGGCCCCGTCTTATAAAAAATTACGATTGATCTGAATCAATCCATAAGTTCAATCCCTTAATACTCAACCTACAGAGTTACGATTAATTTGAATCGTAAGTCAATCGCAACTCATTATAAGATAGGGCCCATTTTCTTGTTTAGGCAACTGATTTTCACAGTGTGGCGAAAAGACTCGGACAATCATATCAAATACATTATTATGTACAATGGCTTCATACTTTATTCATATTTACATAATGTGGGAGGAGACGGCAAACGAGCATAATGAACAAATAAGTTCATTATTACACTTCAACAACAAACAATTACAAAAAAACACAATCATATTGTGAGATAAGGGGTATTTCAAAGATATCATGATTTTTGTCTAGAGCATTCCATTTCTGTGGGAAGGCGGTGATGGGAAGGGGAAGGGCCGGGGGGGGGGGGGGGGTTGTCGGACTGGACATGGTATCACATGATATTCTTTTACATAAAAAGGGGTCTAACCTATCTACAAAATATGTGGGCGTGTGTGTGTGTGGAAAACACAGAGAGAGAGAGGAGGGAGCTAGGGCGGGTTGGAAGGGAAGGGGAGATGAGTCCAGCGCGTAGTCTATTTTTACGTCAAAAACGGGTTCGAATGACTAACAGTGTATGTAATTATGTGTGAATGTGGGGATGGGGTGCATGGGGTGGGATGTGGCGTTTGGGATGGGGGGGGGGGCGGATAATTCAAAAAGTGGCATTCTTTAGTTACTACTCAAAATAGGTTTAGTTCCAGTTGGCGCTGGACGGTCATTGTCCGTATGACGCTGCTCTTTTCGGTGCCACGCTTGCACATGTTGCCGATGGCCTGGGAGAGCGACCCGTCGGTCGCCACGGTCTGGAGGAGGTCCATGAACTCCCCGAAGTCGATGCTGTCCGAGTGGTCGACGTCGATCTGGTCGAAGGCTCGACGTCGTAGCTCTGTTGTCGATAAATCACCGAGCTCATCGAGGGCGTGCTCCCTTTCGTCAGGAAATAATTGGCAGCTGGGATAAGTTGATTTTTTTAAAAGGCTTAACTTACTGAAAACTTCTGTTAAATAGCCTTTTAATTTCATATTGAATTTTTGAAAACGCTCTTCAAAAAATTGTTACATCACCACTCATATGGGATAAAGAAACATTCTAAAATAATGAAGCACCACCAGCAAAATTCTCTAAGTCTTATACATTTTT
This sequence comes from Arbacia lixula, assembly GCA_963669155.1. Taxonomy (NCBI): domain Eukaryota; kingdom Metazoa; phylum Echinodermata; class Echinoidea; order Arbacioida; family Arbaciidae; genus Arbacia; species Arbacia lixula. The sequence continues at coordinate 7,270,729 of OZ022583.1, read as the reverse complement.
TATTGCTAAATGCATCGTCATAAGTCGCTCTGAAATATTTTTCTTAAAAATTTGCACTGGTATACGGTATAATATACGCAATAGTTAATAGTTATAAGACACACGTCTCTTTATATTCTGTCCGCAAACTTTATATTCATGTTTCACAAGCAATGATACACTCATTATTATTGTATATGCTTACATCCATCGATTATTTATTAACTATTAGCAAATTAATAGAGATGGGTTACAGATGATAACATTATTTGTACAACTTAACAGTGTTTGGTGACAAATACATGTACGCCTAAATAAGTGTATAAATTCGAACAAATTTGTTATTTCTTGTTCAGGAGACTTTTGATCAATAATGCACAGTGAATTGAACTATATGTGCACTATTTGTAGTGTGCACTTCATAGGGTATATATCTGATCGTAAGCGAAACTTGTAAAAGAAAATTGTATGTAGTTGTCTCTGAGATAACATAATTTCTCATCATGATGTATGATGATATCAATGAATTTATAGCCAAACTCAAACCGGTATAATGTGTTGAATCACTGATCACGTTGAGCAGTTTTCTTTGCATCCCTCGTCATACAATTTAATATGTAGAGTTTCCAATATGTGTGTGCGTGCGTGCGTGTGTGTGTGTGTTTGTGTGTGTGTGTTTGTGTGTGTGTGTGTGTGTGTGTGTGTGTGTGTGTGTGTGTGTGTGTGTGTGTGTGTGTGTACATGTGTGTGTGTGTATGCGTGCGTGCGTGGGGGCGGGGGGCTTGCATTTTCATCTGAAGAATCATATCTTGCTCTTATGGGAATCTTATTATACTTACAATTCTGGGAAGTCAATCAGGCCATCTTGATTCACGTCAAACGACATGAACTGGAACTTGAAGTCTTCGAGTTGAGAGATGGTATATTGGGGGAACTTCTTTCTCAACCCTTCCAGATCTAAACGCGACACACATACAGAGATGAGAGTTATGTGAAAACAAACTGGCTGCATTTACGGGTGATGTCCGTTATTCCGAAGGATCATCCTTCCGAAAGTCCGTTATTCCAAAGTTTCATTATTCCACATTATCGTTATTCCAAATTATCGTCATTCTGAAGTTTCTCTACTCCGACGCTTCGTGCGCTATATAGGTTCATTACTCCAAAGATTCCGTGATTCCAAACGAGCACAATACTCATATACATGGGGGCTGGCTGTCTTATTGCATTGAAGGCTCGTTATTCCGATGGTTCGTAATCCCAAAATAAAATGGGAATCGTTAATCCGAAAATTTAATAACGGTCCTAATTCGGAAAATCATTACACCATATGTTCAATTTCGGATTCAAGGGTTACTAAATTAGAGAAATAAGTTCCACTAATCTATGAAAAATTATCGACTAAAGACGAATTTCACATTTGTTTGCCGCAATAACGTCTCATTTTGACGAAAATTTGAAAAAAAAAAAACGCACGCCTCCAGTGATATATGAGAAGTCAAACTGCCATAGATTTTACGGAAGTCAACAATAGAACATTTTCGTAATGTATTCACAACTTTGCCCCCAACTGCGTATACATGTTATTGCATTCACCTGTATCTTGCCATTCAGATTCAATGGATGGCATGCACTTTGAATCTATTAGTTGTTGCTACTCGGAGAAATCTCGGACAAGCTTTGTGGTTCCCATTGGTAGCGTATTGTTTGAACGGCGTGAATAAACTATTTTATTCACGCCGTTGGCATTGATGGCATTTTGACTTCTCATACGTAACTGGAGGCGTGCGTTTTTTCAAATTTTCGTCAAAATGAGACTTTATTGCTGCAAACGAATGTGAAATTCGTTTTTAGTGGATGATTTGACACAGATTAGTGGGAACTTATTTTTCTCATTTAGTAACCCTTTAATAACTCGATTTCATTTTGGGATTGATGATTCCTGCTTTATTTTGGGAGAATCAGACTGACAAGATGTAGTGGGTTTAAATATAATGAAATGATATTAGTCTACATAACGCTCAATTTGAAGATCACGCATGTCATGTATGAATGCAATGAAAACGACATATGTGTTATCATTAATAGACGTAAACATTGTGACAAGAAGACAGTCTGCACCCCTAAAACGCAATTAAAATTTGAAATACCTTTGCCCCGTTGCATAAAACAAACCTAAATAATGGTCATTTGTCATCGATGGCAACTTCCAAGGTAACACCGCTCGATAACCATTTAAATAAAAGGTTTCCATAGAAGTTGTCATTGGAAGCAAAGCTACCATCAATTATAAGTTTTATGCAACAGCGCCCTTGAATTGATTGTTTATCAAGGGATATTACCATGGTAGTTACCATTGCAAGCAGAGTTATCATTCATGGTACATTTTATGCAAAGAGGCCCTGTGTTTGTAATAATTAAAACGGCTCGTCATCTTTATTCGTTTATTATCTTTAGGATAACAATAAGTGTGATCCGGTAACGCACGTCTATGGCCCCGTTGCATAAAACTGACCATTGATAGTAACTCTGCCATCAATGGTTACTACCATGGTAACCTCGCTTGACAGCTGAGCCAATCAAATTCAAGGTTTCCATTGGTAGCAAAGTTACCATCAATGGTAAATTTTATCCAACAGGGCCTAGGTCTATATGGTCAAAAGTAACAATATTACCATCGAATTTGTCCTTTGCGGCTCTCGCCTTATGACGTTGTTCCACAAAATGTTCGAAGTTCTTCTCCGTGGCCGACTCGAAGCCCGTCTTGTCAAATATGAGCTCTATTTTCCGCAGCTTTCCTAGAGTGAAGATCATGGAAAGTTGGAAGAATGATGTTAATCTCTCCTTATTGTAAAGCGCTCCCCCATGTAATACGAGAACGTTCTTAAAAAGTGATTTATCATTAACGCTACCGCAGACGTCACTAGCCAATCTGTATATCCTCTTCGCTTTGTTATGCCTAGACGAAAAACGTCGGTTACGTTACCCCAATACGACGGACATTCCCTTCGACGAAAATATAGTAGATTCGTGATATTTCAACTGAAAACCCGTGGTGGGAGTGGTTAGTCAAAACCAAATCAAATTGAGGAAAATCACTCTCCGATGAATACTCCAATTTGCATAGCTTCTTGTTTCCCCAAACTGTTAACGCGTGCAGACTTCCGCTTTATAATTCCGACTGTTTTTCTTGATCCCTCTCACTCTCTCTTTCCTCTTTGTCTCTCTGCCTGTCTGCTGGTCTGTCTGTCTGTCTCTCTGTCTGTCTGTCTCTCTCTATCTCTCTTTCCCCATCTCCTTCCTAATTATTTCTCCATCCCTTTATCTGTATCTCCCGACCCCACCTCCCTTCATCTCCCTCTTCCCTTCTCTCACTCACACGCAAACACACGCATTTTATTGGACAGCATAGGAGCAAAAATCTTCGCAACGGTGGTTATCATTTTTGACCAGTATTTCTTAACGCTTAATGCAAAATGATACATACCGCATGAATTATAGATATGCGCAGGTTCGAAACTGAGGTGCGTCTTGGGCACGGGAATCGGAAAGCTGGGATTGATGCCCATTTCTGATGTGTGTTTTCATGATTTCTGGAAGAATGTTGCTTGTTTCCCTCGCCCACGGTGTTTGTTTATCATGTTGACATCGCACTTGACTTGGAAATTGACACTGCGCGCATTATTTCGCGCATGCATGCATGCGTCGACGCACTAAAATGATGACGTCGACAAAAAAATTAACCGCTGCGCTTAACATACCTCTATGCTGAATACCTCTATGTAGTTTGAAGCTATGGGGAACAGATGCCAACACCATCCGTACGACCGCGCGCTCTTGCTCTATGCTACTCAACTGCTGAGTACGCAGCCCCCGTCTGGTGCAGATCATCCCATGCTGCAAAGATAGACCCAGTCCTGAATGCTGCTTGCAGAGCAATCACCGGCTGCCTGCGACCAACAGGAATAGATGATCTCTACCGACTGAGTGGTATTGCCCCACCACACATCAGAAGAGAGGTATCAGCACGGGCGGAAAAAAACAAGCAAGAAGTCAACCCTCTCCATCCACTGTTCAACTGCACACCTGCCAAAAAGAGACTAAAATCAAGACGCAGTTTCCTCCACTCGACTGAATCCCTTGATGGTCCCACGAACAGTGAAAGGATCACCCTATGGTCCAACCACCTCCAGTCTGTGACGCGCCAGGTCTCCATCGGTCCCAGTGAATCACTACCCCCAGGCTCAAGTCAGGAATGGCCAACCTGGCAATGTCTCAATCGCCTGCGGTCTGGTATAGGACGGTGTAAAGTCCTTGTGCAGAAATGGGGGTACAACAGGGATGGAGACACAACCTGTGACTGTGGGGAAGACCAGACGATGCAACACCTTTTGGTCTGCCCTCTCCTACCAGAGCCTTGCACCAACAACGATCTGGAGTCGCTCAACCCCAAAGCCAAATCGTGCATCCTCCACTGGACAGGACTTGTGTAGTGACCCGAGAAGACGAAGTTTGAAGCTTGAAGTTTTGAAGCTTGAAGTTTGAAGTTAATTTATCATTTTTTATTAGTAGTACATGTAGTTATTACGCAACTTGTTTGCTATGCATAGTATTTTCAAGTGTAATGTTGTATTCATTCATTTACTTTCTTTCAAGGCAAAACAATAAAGAAACATAGTACATTTTGAGAAAATATATAAAAACAATCATCAAAACTTTTATTCAAAATTGAAGCATCAAGCATTTAGCATAACGTGATGAAATGGGTCATAGTCCGGCCAAAACAAGTCCATCTCAGCCTATGCCTACATTAAACAAACCGAAGTAGTCCTAAATTCAGCAGTTACACAAATCAATTTACTTTTTGATTGTGAAACGAAGCAACTGAGGCTTATCCGACTTGAAAGTAAAGTAAAATTACAGACCTCTGTAACTATACATTAACAAACACAATTACAATCCAAATTAAAAAAGTGTAACTCATTACATGATTTGTTTACATTAAGGAATGTAAACTTTTTTTAGGTTATCACTATGGGACGTTAAAGTAAAAATAAGTATTGACATTGTAGCTTTCAAAGAATAACGAATGGAACTCGCTCAACCACCCAAATTTAAAAAAAAAATACAACTTTTTGTTGTTTTTGCCGGATTTTGATCAGTTTTTTTTCTATTATTGTATTCGTATGAGTGCACCTCATTTCTGCGTGAGGCTATTGAGCATGGTGGAACTCTGAAAATGAACTGACGTTTTGACTTAAGTTTCGACTTAAGTCACCTACGATCCATTGGCGTAACTGTGAATGGCCAGTTTTTGAATTATAAGTCATTTTTCAGAATACTAACTGACTTAGGCAAGACAGGTTTGGACTTGAGTGCCACCCCTGAAGGAAACACGCACCGGTAATTTTATTGTGTGTTGATCATTGAAAAAAAAAGGGAGTAGCCTACCCCCCCCCCCCCCCCCCCCCCCCCCCTCCTTTGGTTGCTAAGCTTGCATGAGCGAATCCATAGATACTGTAGGTCCATTTTGAATATCGATTGCTCGATATCGGATTTAAACACTAATAGCCAGCCGCTACGCCTCCATTCCTGGGGTCGGAGAAGGCGAAGAGTGTGCCGTCACTGTCCCGCTGGATGGCTTGCACCACCGCGTATCTTTCCTGTAGGTACGTCACGTGCCCCTTGCTCATCAGCCTCGAAAGCATGTCCTGTAACGGAAATCATATTTCAGTCGTAAATTTTTGGTTTAACTACATCTAAAATAAACAATTTCTACGTCAAAGTTTCATTTCATATGGGATGAAGCAACAACAACAAAAATGAAAATCACTCTTGCGTTGATAGGCTCTACAAATGAAAGATAAATACAATTTAAAAATCATCCCTATATAAATCGCTATCGATACTCGATGCCTACCTGATCGAAACCTTCCTCGTACTGAATGTAATTCGGGGAGAGCTGATGATGTAGTCTGCGTTGGTTGATGACGTCACGCAAATCTTCCTGAAATCGTTGCGTTCGAAGGCTAACCTGCATGGTCAAAATTTCACAAAATGAGAACAACAAAAAAGAGAGAAGAAATTATACACCATTATTTTTTTCCAGGTCCAATTAAACCAGATAATTATGAATTTTGGAAAGGTTTCATCACTAGTAATCGTCAGCATATATGTCCCTTCGTTTCTTACAATGAAAAGGGCGCTAAGTCGAGAGAATTGAGATGATAGGGTAATGACAACATCCTGCGCTCATGGCAAAGCCGCTCTACCATTATCACTGGGTGCGAATTTTGTTTCATTTCAACAATATTACAAGTTTTACATGATATCTTGAGTTACATTGGAAGGTATGCAATGAGCAACGGTTACCATGGAAATTGATGTCACCATCCGCGAGCTGCCGGACGCGCCGAGGACCAGCCTGACGTCACCTCCGCTCTCCGCGAGGAGGATTGTGGGACTCATGGATGACATGGGTCGCTTTCCCGGCTTGATGAAATTGGGCGTTGATGGCGCGATGCCGTCCGAGTTTCGCAGCCCGGGAGTCGAGAAGCTGTCCATCTGGTTGTTGAGGACGACGCCGGTCGACGTCGACATGAACTTTGACCCAAATCTTTAAAGTGAATGAACGAATGTATACGATAAGATACAAAATGATTTACTTTGTAATTATTAGCTTTATATTACTTTCGTACACAAATACAACCGAGAGTATAGACCTATTTGTGTTACGAAAAGTTTTCACGCCTGGCATGATGACGCTATACAACGCCATGATGACGTTTCAGTGTCATGTATTTAAAGATATATCTTCACAATGTACATTTGGAAGAGATAACTTACAAAACAGTTTTTAATTTTGGCATATTATTTTGCTGTTCACTATTTATTCCACTCCTTTGCGAAACATGTCGGGATTTTCGTCAACAACAAAGTCGGCCTAGTTCTCTTCCTTCAATTCCTTCCCGCTCTTTCTCACCTTCTCTCTATATCTATCATACTCTTTCTCTCTCTTCTTTCCCCCAAAACCTTCTCTCCCTCACCCGCCCTTGTATACAATACCTCACCCATTGTTAACCGTGCTAGTCATTGCCACAGCGTCTCCGTTCGGTGCGATCACAGACAAATGTGTGGTGCCTTCATCGAAAGCGTTGACAAACGGCGCCTCGTATTGGGTGACATTGGTATACGTCACCGTGTCGTCGATGATGGTCTGACGAATCAGGATGGCGAGATCCTCTGACGTCATGTTGGCAATGAGCTATTGGAAATTATAATAGCAAATAGGGATTCACATATCTTTCACTTCTGGAAGCCGCAGAGGAAAACTCGTGCCATATCGGCACCGGGCAGCCATATTTGGATTTTGTTTGCAATCATGTCCGCTCCTGGTCTAGTGCATTAAAATATGAGACCGGAAGCGGAAGCGGATATGAATGCATAATTTCACATCACCTATATACCGCAGATACATCGCAATACACAACGTGAACCATCGTTTGCGTCATACCTTATTCGGTGATATCAGTGCATGTACTGCGTTTTTGTCAATTTAAAAGGAAAACAAACGTGACAGTGATAGCAAAAGAAGGCTATGGTTTTCAAAAGCTCACAAAATTAACATCTACACGAAAAGTACATGCTGCTATAGCCGTTTAGACATGCAGGTACACGCAAAGAAATAATCATGTGTTTTATTGATGGGATATACTATTCATGACTTGATAACCAGCACAGATCATGGCAGTGCCAATGATAGTAATTAATGTTGATACGCTCGAAGGAAACGTTACAGCACCAAGACATAACAAAGCAGTTCTCTGGAAAAATTCAGGGCTGCAAACACTCGAAAGGAGGGATACGCATAGGGTCCTACTAAGAGCCGCAAAGAGCAGCTAAGAGCTGCCAAGAGGCGGCCAAGAGCAATTTTTTGCAGCTCTTAGCTGCTCTTCGCGAGTTTAAGTAGGGCCGTACGCATTCGTACGTCTTGAACTGGTTCGTAGTCCGGGTCGCCCAGCTGAGCTCTCTTGGCGAAGGCAAACTTCGTGGCTTCCATGAAGCGGTGATACATCAGGGTTTCGCCGTCATCCGTCTCGATTTCATCGAGCGCGTAACCGTATTCTGTCGCAGGCGAATGAATTAAAGCAGAAAAATTAAAATAATTCACCATTAAAAAAGAATACAAACATCAGAAAGAATCGATGAACCAATTGGCCTATCGGAGGAATGTCGAATAAATATGAGTAAAACCATTAAGCACATATCTTTTCCCCAAGGACATCGCGGCTTTATCAAAAACCAACTCGTGATTATGTCACTCCCTGACAAGAAGGAGGTTGCATCTTCGAATCCCACACGTGTAACCATTATTTCCCACTTATTTGTCGTTCATTTACAAGCCGAATTAATGAATTCCCAACGGAATTCTACACTCTATAGTATTTATAAACATCCAAGATGCTCACTGGCACTCGGCAGTATTTGTATGAACGAAGAAAAGTGCTTGGAAATAATGTGTTCACCACAAGATGGGATGAGATCCATTAATATATATTTTTGAGGTAAACTTGGTTCTTACCATACGCTTTTATTTTTTTAGCCTTTTAAGTTTGAAGTGCTCCTCTTACCATCCATAATGTTCATGATCATCTCGGCGACGACGCCGCTGGACGGCGGAGGGGCGGTCAGTGCCACGAGCCCTCCGAACAGGTTGATTTGTAAAGATGCTTTCAGGACAACTTCATAAGACGCCATGTCATTGAGCGTTAAGATCCCACCTAACATTATGGATGTAAACAAAACGATAACAACTCTGAGGATCATTGTCAAAAGTGTTCCAATTTTGGTGACCTTAGAAGGGAACTTGCTTCCCCACCACCCACCCACCCCGCAGTAAAAACACTTCCTCATACCCCAGATCACACCACCGCTCCCCCTACTCCATGTCAAAACTGTTCATTGCATGTGAAGTTCTCGGTTCTACGTATTAATAGTAGATTGAGTGATTATAAATTAATCAGACAACAAAACTTAGCAGCCTCTTATCCTTCCGTGTGCACAGTGTGGAATTCAAATGCAAAATTGAAACCAACACGACATTAAGAGTTAAATGGCTTTATTACAAATACCTATCAATCCTATCTGCCTATTGTTTTTTTTAATCTTTAAGAATGTTGTTATTTACATTACATTACTTGTAACTAGGAAATGACAAACATGAAATATCAATCAAATGAACTAATAAAAGGCTTCGGACCCTTTTCTTTCGTTTCGTTGACGAGTTTCTCAGCGATGTCTCCCGTGTAGAAAATGTCTAAGCCCTCTTCGGCCAGTCTTGACAAGGTCGCAGCCAACAGGGGGTTCTGCACGAGGTCCCCCTCCCCTTTCAGTCCCCCATCGAGGTGGACAAAGAGAGAGCTGGAACAAAATGAATGAGGCTATGGTAATGGAATGAATGAAGCGATTTAAATTGTTTAATTCTCCATATCGAACCTTCGGATTCCTTTTGCAGTTCTTTAATTCTTCTCTCGCAGTCATGTCCGCTTTCGGTCTCATAAACTAATACACTAGACCGAAATCGGGCATGATTACACACAATGCTGTGTGCGGTATGGGGAATGAGTTGATATCTCACAAACATTAATTAAACTTGGCATATTTCTATTGAGAGCATTGGATACTTGAGAACGATTTTCATTTCAAAGAGCAGGTGATTATCATCACATAATTTCTTACAGCTTCACATCATTTTTATCAGGGACTTCGAGGGTAGCGCAGGAGAAAATGTAGGATTGAGAAGTGGGAAACTATATTTGTTTTCCTCTCGGAAATTGTAGCAAGTTCGAATATTACTAATATCTCTTCCGAAATAAAATCCACCAACGCATAATCTACCTCAATCCGGTATCGTTTCTGATGTAGTCCTCGTTATACGCGATATCGACCGACATCGTTTGATCGATCACGTATCCTTCGGTGGCTATCTGGATAGTAGGTTGGAAGAGTTCTCGCCACGGTAGAGTCCCATAACGGTCATGCGCTGCTTTGTAGCCCCGCACCTCCCCCGGTGTAGCTATGCTCAAACCACCTGCAGTATGTGAGAAGAGATTTTAAAAATGGTTCAGCCTTTAACGAAATGTATGCTTGAGAAGACATGTTGTTCTCCTTCCTCATCTTCCTGTTGTTTTTTTTTTCTTCTTCTTCTTCTTCTTCTTCTTCTTCTTCTTCTTCTTCTTCTTCTTCTTCTTCTTCCTACAACGCTTTCTCTTTGTTCCTTTCCTAGAGTTATGGGATGCGAGATCTCGGGTAAGCCCCCCCCCCCCCCCCCCCGTACATTCTCACTATGGTATTGTGTCAAAGAAGGCTATGTAAACTACCACGAGGGTTGGCTTGATCTTATTTGTAGTGATTCAATCAGCTTTCTAAATATTTATAATGGTCCAATGATATATTAGACCTTATGTATTTCATGCGAACTGGATCTAGGGTGAGTTTTATTTCCAGGGAAGCTAGGGGGCAAGATCCTATAATCTCCCAGAAATTCGAGTACTTGCACTCATGATTCCCAGATATTTAATGTTTTGTTTACATAAGTGAAATCGTCCTCTTCGACTCCTCCTTATCCATCAGTATCGTGTTATGACCGTGGGTACCTGCAAGCGAAAGCTCAGGGCGGCCAACAAACATGGTCTCGTTGGCCGCGAACGGCGCCCTCTCTCGTGCGTCGATCACTTGGCTCAAACCAGTCTCTCGTTCATACACCGTCATGAAGAAACCGCCCCCGATCCCTGCATCACAGAAAATGAACAACTATATACATGCACACGTAACTTTAAACAATTTGCATAATCATCATTTAAGGGGCTTTAAATAAGGAGGAAATATCTTTATTCTGGAAAGAAGAAGTTGACCACCTCCCATCCATGATTAGCCTATTGAAAATTATTCGGCAGATTCGTCACCTTATCGACAATAAATATTCAATTTATTACACACACACACACACACACAAACACACAAACATGCACACACACATACATACATACATACACACACACACACACATACAAGCATGTTTACGCACATGAAATACATGTACATACGCACTTTTTTCAATGATCTTCATTCTTGATTCCATACACAAACAATATTTATGCAACTTTATTGAACGTACAAACAAAGCAATCATGCAATATGTTTGTATTTAAGTACAAATTAAGATAAATTAATTTAAAATATTTTATATAATTGAAGAGTAATTTACACACACACACATACATACACATGTACACACACACAAACACACACACACACATACACATGCACACGCAAGCCATTGTGTCAATAAGTACATGTGCTTGTGCATATCAGCGGATTAAATAGTTACTGATCAACGCACTTTATTGCCCCTGTTCCTACAGTGCTTAAAACAATCAACAGTATACCTGCAATGGAGTAATCTTAGCTATAGTCAGAATGAAGCAATAAACAAACTAGTCTCGGTTCTAGAAGTATTTTATCAGCACAAATTTAAATACATAGCGCGCTCTGGAACTGAGCACAGCTAGTGGAACGATGGTGTGATCCCGAGAAACTGTTAGCGATATGCACTCGAATGCGAACTGATAACATACGTCTAGAACCTAGACTATGAACAAACGTGATAGCGTCTTCAAACTGCTTAACCGACTCGACACACGTTCTATCTACCTGAAGAGGAAGGGTGGACCAACCCGCTGCAGATTGCCGCGGCTATGGCTGCATCCACGGCGGACCCGCCCGCCTGGAGAAGGTCTCTGGTGGGGGGAGAGATGGAGGGGGAGGGAAGGGAGGGGGGGGGGGGGAGGAAAACATAATTTTTGTTTATTAATTTATTATTCTACATACTGTATTGCATTTAGATGTTGATTTCTATATCCCGTAGGTTTTTTTATCTTGTTTTCTGTAACGCAGAAACGTATTTTCTGAAAAGACAACTATATTCGTAAAGTAACAATTAATGCATGCTCAGATTTGGGAGAATACACACTCTTCACGACCTTCCATTCGTTCCCCAACTATGATACATAAATACATATTTACAACATTATTCACGGTAGTACATCAATATACCTAGAAAGTTGCATTCGGTAGAATTGTAAGAGTATTATTTTTTTACTGTTGACATTTATACAGTCATGCTACAGAAATGCAGACATAGACGAAGAAAGAAAGAGATCGGGAAAGAGAGAGGGATGGAGAAAGAGAGAGAGAGGGGGGAGAGGGGGAGAAAGAGGGGGTGTGAGAGAGTGAGGTAGAGAGAAAGAGAGAGAGAGAGAGGGAGAGAGAGAGAGATTGAGAGAGAGGGGTGGGAGGGGGCAAGACAATTACACATGTAGGATGTACACGTAAGATACATAATGTAATAATACTAAAAAGTAAGTTATCACTAGCCAAACTAACCAGTTGGTATCAAATAGGAACAAATGATACACTAACCTCCCAACCTTGGAACACACCTCCGAATCTGCAGCCACAGCTCCGTTCGCGAAGACGTACCCCTCTCGATTCCCCGTCGTCGTAGTCCTTGTCGTCGTCGTTATCGAAGGCGGTTCGTCGTCGACTTCATTCTTTTGTCCGGGTTTGACGACCATGGGGAATACAAAGCAGGCGGCGACGGCGAAGGCGAGGACGAGGAGGAGTAAGATGGCGAGTATCAACTCCCATCGCTCCCTCCTCTTGAGACTGCGTGGTCGAAGAAATAAGAAGAGAAATAAGAATTAAAGGAAGAGCAAGATAAAGAAGGAGAAAATAAAAAGATGAAAAAAGAAGGAAAGGAAGTAGTTGTTGAAGGAGACGGAAAAGAGGAAGACAGAAAGAAAAGAAAAGAGCATACACTGGGTATTTTGACACTCCTTATTTCAGAAATGATTATATACATTCATATTCATATATACATTCATATTCATGAAGATGTTAACAGGATAATAGTTTGGTCGACACACGGGACGCAATAGTGAATCAAAATGGTATATCGCAATAGTATTTATCGCTGGTCAAATATAAGACGTATCAATTGACAGCCGTCTCGAATTAGTGTTCAAATGGCCAACGTGCGTAACCAAAAGAATCAGCTTTATAAACATAGAACTTGCTGATAAACACGTAATGTCTTTTTTTATACCACTCCCAACCCTCACCCACCAAATCCCGAGTCTTTTTCCCGCTCCGATAATGGTCTAGATTATAACTTGTTTAAATAAGAGCATACATCATACCAGTTACTGTACATGTATATCATTTCCAATACAAATCGTATAATACAGGGTAGGATCATTCATTTACAGGTTGCTTTACAGGGGCGCATTGTACGCATTGAATATGTCCGTACAGCAGTTTCGAAGTCATGGATTTATTCAGAGCTACCTGCGAAAACAAATACACGATAGATAACAACACAATATGCAATAGTGAAAAAGTAGTAAATTCACTATCATGTGCAATGCATGCAATTCTCATACACGAAATCATGACGTAGAATATAACAATACTTACGATTCGATCGCGTTCATACTTGTAATAATCCTATACGAGTTGACGGAGTTTGTGCATACCGCAAGAAGTTGAATCGTTTTTACGGGCGGATCTCTTGTAAACAAGACGATATTGACTCGTATCAGCCTTCGACTTTAAGACACCTCCCTCCTATTCACAAACATACACACATTGCATTTAATCTCTCACGCACAAACACTCACACATAGCTACACGGACACAATAATTACTCACAGTAGTGTTGACTTGACACGAAGCATAGTAAAAAGGTATATCCAAGTTTTAAAATTCAAGATTTCTCAAGTCACCAGTGGAAGGTATTGGAGAGTTATGACGCATACATGCCGCATACACATACAACTTATCAAACAAAACAGAACGAAACAAAGACAAAAAACAATAAGTACAAATAGAACAGTCCATATTTTATTTTAATAGTGATACACATTAGTATTCGTATTTTTTCGTACAGATGTGGTTATATATGCAACTATGATCGATTAGTCTTAACAATTATTAATGAGCTATACATAACAAGAAAAATCCTTAATCAATGGATAAGTTTAAATGAGTCACTGCGTTTTCCAAGCGCAAACGCACAAGACCACTTTCGTGATGACGTCACTTTCAGGTCCGACGTCATAATACAGGGCGCGTCTCTCCTTTGTACCCGACGCACACCTGCTAACTGGGTAACCACGCCCCTAGTTTGTTGACAGTTTCACTTCTGTAGAATCTATCGCTAAATCACCAGTGATTTAGTGAATCTGTTGTGAAATTTCGATAATTCGTTATCAAATCTTCATTCAAAGATGGGTTGTTTTTGCTCGAAAATGTCTCGCGATAGCGACGACCATTATGAGAGGATAGCCAAGGGTGACGTCGACTCTGTGACCTCGACTGGCGGCGAGAGAGAGGGCGATGTCGTTGGTGGTCCGGAGAAAACTTCGGACGTTGAGAACCTCGCGCCTCCAAAAGGTAATGTCCTGTGCGCGTATGTATCTATATTCTTTACTTGTTGCAAACAAAACAACTTGCAAAGAACACATTTTCGCTTATGTTTTAATTAATGCTATTATAAAATGGTTAATATGTGAATCGTTACTTTACTGGCTAGGGGAAAATATTCATGAAATTAACCTGCACAAGTTAATTGCAATGTATTTCTTGGATGTTTGTGTTCTTGAACTCATGATCCAACTCTATCAACAAAATGACTTGGAATAATGATAATAATACATAGAATTTGTATAGCGCACTTTCCATCTTAATCGGATGCTCAAGGCGCTTCAGAGCAAATCAAAGAGAGAGATAGAAAAAAATACAATACAGGTATGAACGTGTAAGTAAAAAAACACCATTATACAGGTACGTCTTTTGGTTGCCCTTGAAGGTGGTCACTGACTTCAGGGTTTTCAAACTCTGTGGAAGAGAGTTCCACAGGGTTGGCCCTGCATGTGCAAAGGCCCGCTCTCCCCACGATCTCTTTGAAACCGGAACTTGCAAAAGACCGGATGTGGAGGATCTTAATGTTCGTGATGGTTGGTAGTTGTAAATTAAAGATTTATTGTAACTGGGGGAAGTTCATAATCATGAAATTCATAATCATGGAATACATATATAGATATTTATTGTAATGCATTTTGAATTATGCATATGTGGTCATAAGCGATAGGGGAAAAGTTTCGGTTCATTAATGTTACGGGTGTAACAGAGAGACTTGAACTTGATTGTATGAGGGGGATCAAAAAGTAATGCGTCCATAGTCACCAAACCTTTATCACTGATACGACGAACACCAAATTTACACAGATTATAGCCTGAGGACTCTTCTACATGGCACTACTGTAATATAGGAAATCTGTTTCATGATGTATCAAGGAGATTCACATAGTATGTAATGATAAGCTATGGAACACGGGGGAAAGGAAGAGAAAGGGGCTAGAGCAAAAGAAAGGAGAGGGTAAAGAAAGGAGAGACAGGGAGAGAGACGGATATAGTACACATTTAGAGAGCAAAGGAGAGAGCCATGGGGAAGGAAAGAGAGAGAGATAGAAAGAAAGAGAGAGAGAGAGAGAGAGATAGAAAGAAAGATAGAGAAACAGACAGAGACAGACAGACAGACAGAAAAGAGAGAAAAGAGATGGATGAAGCAGCACAGCAGATGAAGTTTATGAGAGTAAGTACGAGTTCAATTCAATGCAGTTAAATAATGCCGAATTATCTAGTTCCTTTCTTTACTCATTCCTTTCGTCTTCTTTTATGTTGTTTACTCACTGACTTCCTCAGCTTGCTTCCTCCAACCCGCACCCCCCCCCCCCCCCTGCACACGCACAATCTACATACAGCTGTATGTCTGTGTCTGTTTGTTAGTTTTTACTTGCGTTAATCAATATACAACGATCATATATAAAATTTCACAAGATGCGGCGGATAGCTCATTTCAGGGGTAATAAAAGATTATCGCTGTTCTTCCATGGGATCCTACAGGTGAAATGCTATGTTTTCTTTTTAAAGCAATTATTGTTACTTATTCAATTTCAACTTTCAGGACATCGTTCATGCCTAACTTGAAGAACTCAGACGGGCTAGAGATTGTCTTTTCAAGGCCTTTGTCTGTGCAGAGGCTCGAGAGCTTGCCCGTGCGTTACGGGAGGCAGCCAGACCAGAGACCAATGACGCTACATGGCTTACTGGAAGAGAGGATTGGGAGGAGGAGATGGCATCCTTCATGGCAACCGATAGGATGCTGCTGAGTCAGGAGGAGGGTGCGGAGAAGGGGAAAGCCGAGGAAGAGGAGTTCAAGGTGGGAGATGGAGAAGGGGTATCGGCAAATGTTCTGCAGGAGGCTTTGCGTGTCGCCGATATGATCCGCGAAAGTCCTACCATCATCCGTAACCAAGTGGGAGGGGATGTTAATGAGAATTCACCATCGCTCGGTTACCATGGAAGCGAAATAATGGTGAAATAGCGTCATCGTCACCATGCCAACATGAGAGAGATATTGCCAGTACCTTCCTCGAGCAAATGATGGCAGATGTCGGAATCATGATCCATGAAAGTGCATTAATGAGCGAGCGGGCTTTTCTTACTAGGGTATGTTTTAATTTTCTTCATTCAAAATAATTTCCAACACAATAGTAAACATAATTTCTTTTCTAAATGTAGTCATGTAATGAAGTATGTTAAGCATACTCGTGATATTGAATTACGGCGAGCAAGGTGGTGCCTGTTCAATTGGACTTCTGGAATGGTCTTCCATTGAGAATAATGGTTCTTGTTTTTAACTGTTCCATTTCTCGTTTTTCATATAACAATTACCTTTGTTTTATCCAGTGGACGATTACTCAAATGATGATTTATGCCCTTTTTTGTATACTTTTCACACACGAATCTTTGCTTTTTTTTTTCCAGAAAATTGCCTACATGCAGATTACGACATGTCATAATGGTTTCTTTACGCGCGCCCTCTTGTGTTATTCTCTGCAGAAAATTGCCTACTTGCAGATGCTTCTGCTGAATACGGCAAGTGACAAGTTCTTCCCTGCTGAAATCCGCACGGAAGATGCATAACCCGACGACGCGCCATGCTACAATTCGGAGCTCACGGACCTCTTGACAAGTGAAGATGAGAGGGCATCCAGTTACCATGGTGATACGGTCAGTGGTTCGGAAGAGGGTGAAGCCCGCCTAATGATGTCGTCCACAGAGGAAAAGAGCGACGTCGTCCAGGATAAGGAAGGCGTGGCGAAAGAAGGCATAGATTAAAAAGATGTGCACAGAAGTGCAAGGGTCTTTCTGGACTGGCTGATGTGTGAGATTGAAACCCGAGTCGAGCTGGACCAAAGACTCCTCGCCCTCGCTGGTCGAGTTCCGCATCAGTCGCACGGCGGCATCCCTGCGTTCCCCGGGACACCGGGCATGACTTCGGACGCGGCGCTGAGGCACATCAACCGGGAGGATACCCGGAGGGGGAGCGAGGAAGAGGAGGAGAAGAAGGAGAGCGAGGTGGAGCAAGGGCTGGGGATGAGGAGGCAGGCCGTCAAGAACTTTTGGCTCTTCAGGCTCATTCTCCAGGTGGATGCCAAAGACGAAGAGAGAGTAATTATAAAACTGATCAGTTCACAGACTTACTGTTTTAAACATATGCATTATCATAAACTACGTACCATGTATGAATAATCACTATGTAAATGAAGGCTTCAAACAACATTGAGAACAATAGTCCTGTAATATGGCTTTCTCATTCATGTAAAGGAAATTTGCTAACATTATATATATTGGTTCGACGTCATCACTGATCCTCGTCAAGAGAGTCAACACCATACAGGACAGAGTCTTCCCGACTTGGCACAGTGACCTAAATGTCAACGAGGTATAAATCTCGTCTTCCTCAGAGGAAGACTCCCTAGTTCGACGACATCACGGGAGTCAACATCGGATAAGACAAAGCCTTCCCAATCTTGCACAGCGAGCTGAATGTCAACAAGTTCCAGGCCCCGTTTTTCTTGGAGAAAGACTCCCTGGTTCTACGTCATTACGAACCATCGTCTAGGGAGTCAACACCATACATTACAGAGCCTTCCCGATCCTGCACAACGACCTGGATGTCAGCGGGTCGGGTACCAGACTCCGTCTTTCTCAGAGAGAGACTTCATATTGTTCGACGTGAGCACGGATATCGAAAAGGGAGTCCAAAACTGTGTCCGATGAAGGTTTGCGGATCCTTCACAACGACCTGAATGCTAACAAGTTCGAGGTACCGTCTCTTTCTGGTGAGACACTCCGTGGTCCGACAAAGGCGATGAGGAGAAGCGCTATTGCTGATGATCCTTAACCATTCGAACCTGATGATATAAGCACATCCCCAAAGGAGATAAGAGAGGGTGCACAATGAAGGCGTTATCTTTTAGAACCACGATACCTTCTATAACTGCGCCCATTCACTGCGGACAAATTACTGGGACGGCTAGAGAGAAAGAGAGAGAGAGAGAGAGAGGGGGGGGGGGGGGAGGGGGGGACAACTACCCATTACCTTCACTACAAAACTTTAAAAAACTTGTAATCTAAATCCAGTACTGGATAAAACAAGAATCAGATGCAATAATTGAATGTATATAATATATCTATTTTTAATCACATCACAAACAGAAAGATTATAGACAAAACAAAACAATAAACGGGTTACGATGAAGTTTTGTGGTCAAAAGAGTTGTACATATATATGTAACATGGAGGTTTCCATTTAAATGTTCGAATTTCCCTCTAATTCAAGGTTTATTCCATGGGGATCAACAGACAACAAAAATATATGTATATCAAAATAAACAAATCGGCATCGTTAATAATTAAAGGAAAATTTTTATCTTGTATCTTTGCATGTTTGTGATACGACTTTACTAATATGTGAAAATGACTGGGATATATTGGTGTACAGAACAAGGAATTAAAATACATTTTGTATAGGCTGTAAACACAAAGTTCGTTATAAATATACACAAAACAAAATGAAATTGAGTAATGTCAATGTGGAAATAAAGATGAATTGTATTGTTACCATGGTTACTAAATGCTGCAATCATTGGAAATCGTGGGTACAATAATTGAGGGTAAAATTACATGGGAAGTTCACATTTGATCAGTTCGAAACAAACTGTCTGTGGTTAATGGTAAAGTAACATAACTAGTTTCCGTGTAACATATCATTGAAGATTTACAATACCTTGCTTTAACTTAAACTATTGCAACATAGTTAAGACAAATTCGACTGATTACCATATAAAACGTTTGCATAAGTTACAAAATAAGATTATTATATTCATATCTAACTTGCCTCATCTTGTACACACGAATCCTATTTTTCAACGTTTGAAAAATTGTCATTTTTTTGAGGTGAACCATTTTGTAATTGCAATATTTATGTATTCATGTCGTAAAGAACTGATTCCCACATGTATTTAGCTGATGTTATGCCCATAATTCCAATATACACTGTTATGATACCCGGCAGTCTGCACAATGCACGCTTCCATATCCTCTGCACTCTCTCCATCTATTTCCAAAAATAACATTTGAAGTTTGAAATGAATTTTATTCCACATTCCAGATTTTCAACATACATTTTTGAGTACAGTAGTATAAATCGGTTACGAAAACGGATAAACAAACGGATTCGATTACAATGTAGTAAAAGTTAATTGAGTTGTAAGTTTTGCAGGATATAGAAATCACATGAAAAATTAGAATGCAAGATGTGAGGAGCCTAAATATAGAGCAGAGCTTGTAAAGGATAAGGCTCCCGTACAGTAACAGTTTATACAAGTCTAGTAAACACATTACGTATGATTGGTAGTACTCTGATGTAAGTCATATCAATAAAATATAATCGTAAGCGAAACGGTTATAGGTAAAACGGTTTAGAAATCTACCTCTATAAAGGACCATTGGTTTTAAATGTCCTCCTTGTCCATTGCCAAAGTCCAAGCTTAATCACATTTAAATGGAGATAACTTCTGTATTTTAACTGAGCACGTGATAACTTGCACAATTATTCATTTTTAACATTATATTCGATATTCTCTTCAACGTCATTTCTGTTTTTCAAATGTTAATTAGAAATTATGTAATTTTTCATAAGTCGAATAAATAAAGCGGCCTGAAAACAAGGAATTGAATATGTTTGCCAGAAAACTGGATGTGTAGTTGGGTACAGCAAAACTACTGCTTAATTTTCGATTTGTCGATCTCACATGATCTCAGGTTCCATGAATAATTATGCAGAACGTGGCAGAAACAATCCACGATGACTAAAGCCGCTCTGTAAACGCCTTAAAAGAATTCGAATATTTGTAGTACATATATGTACATACGGTTTGCCAACAGAGTGTGTGTGTGCGCGTGCTGAATCATGTCAATTGGGGAAGTTACCAATGCGAGAATTTCATGTCCCCATTTTCCATCACTTCTCTGCTCACTATTCCTATTGTAGGCATATATAAGTGTTCAATCGCAGATGGATACAATAATCTTAACCGCCATTCAAACCCATTAACAAATAGTTACTTAAAATGTTGAAGGAAGTTAAAATGAGGCCAAGCATAATTACACTATTCAATCATTAATAAAAAAAAAATAGGAATGGTCAAAACTTAAAATCCAAAAGCGAACTGTGTTTCTCAGTATAGGCTAAACAACTTATTGTGTGTATGCGTGGGAGAGAGAGAGAGAGAGAGAGAGGGGGGGGGGGTTGGGGGAGGAGAAGGGGTACAACGAAATAGGAGAGAGAAAATAGATTAAAAAAGAGGGAAATGGTCCAAAAATACCTTACAGGTACAGAAACCAACGTTTTATTGTTCACAATACCAACTAAAATCTTCAGCCTGGTGCCGTTGTACTTACCCCCATTTAATGCTATAATGCGGAGATGCATTACCATGATTACCCTGAAAAATACCAATAGGGCTATGGTCGTCTGCATCCCCATAAAAGATATACCATTAGCCAGTTTATCGATTAAACCCTATGGTTTGTAAAAATATACTAAATGCCTTTTAAAAAATGATATTGAAGGCCTGACGTTTGGCAAGATGCTCTTGGCGTTGGTAAGTATGTTTGTGCCACTGTGTTGCATGACAATTCCGTTCGCCACGTGATATATCCACCAACGCACAACTCACAATGATCACAATAGTGATGATATAA
This sequence comes from Arbacia lixula, assembly GCA_963669155.1. Lineage (NCBI taxonomy): Eukaryota > Metazoa > Echinodermata > Echinoidea > Arbacioida > Arbaciidae > Arbacia > Arbacia lixula. Next base: position 7,249,513 of record OZ022583.1, on the reverse strand, counting down.
TGTAAAATACTACAGCCTTGCGGAAAAGCACATTTAGGTATATTTTCCAATTATATTGCCGTCCATTAGCCTAGTTGAACAATTGGTTCGACTACTAGTATATGTTATAACATGCATGAGCCTCATAACAATTTTGTACTGATAAATTAGGTTATTATACAGAACATTAACATATTAACGCCTTCAATACTTTGCTTTCTAAATTCAGAGGATGCACTTTGATTTCTCTTTCAAGAAATGGCATAAATTTAAGGCTCATCCGAAATCATTAACAAGGTCCCTCCTTAAATTTGTATTAAAAATTAGTAGGAGAGAGTAAAGAGGAAAAAACACCACTTAATTAAGGTACCAACCTTTAACATTTGCGACGATGAGGCAAATTCATGTTCACTGTCAATCATAATTGCCGTTGACAATGCAATATATAATTTTATTTATCTTACGTATATTTAAAGAATGCCAGGCCACGTACTGATCGCTTCTTTCTGGGGTTACGGAAATACTATAAACAACCCATTTATCAACTATTGTACAAAAATCAGGCATGTGCGTGTAGAGTTGACAGGCATTAAAGCCTCAAAATATCGTATAAGTATCAAGTATATTATACTTAACACTGACAGTAGCTTCGGCTCAGTGGTCTGATTTTCGACTTGTCTCTTAGTCACAACACACCACAAAATCACTCAGAAACACATTTTGTTTTATATTAATTCACTGTTATTTCGTCTGGCTGGCCATTCCTTTTCGACACTAGTCTCTACATGAGCCGTGTTCAGAACCAGCTCAATATAACTGGAGGCGGTACAAATGAAAAAAAAAAAGGATTGCGAAGACGGATGCTAACAGTACGGGTCATAGGGATGACAACGTGTGACGTCACATCTAATACCTTTGATTCTCATGTATTACTTTTTTTCCCGTTTTTTTTTTGTAGGTGACAATGACCCACACATTTTAGTATTATTTTTAATACCTCTTAGGTCTTTAACAAAGTATCCTTCTTTCAAATATCTAAATGATCGAAAGAGGAGATTTGATGTTTTAGTTTTGGGGGATTGTTCGTGAAAATAACGTTTAACGGTTGATAGTCAGTTCTACTTGATTGGTCGACGGCTGTCCGTTGAATGTTATTGGCCACACGTTCGATATCAAATAATCATTACTGACGATAGCCACTGCACGTTCAGAAGTCATCATGTAATGCATTGAAATAAAATTTAAACATTACAGAAAATCATTAAAAATGCATTAGGAAAAGTCCATGTTTTGGTACATTACACAAAGTATACAAGTTTGAAATATGTTTTGCTTATTTGGATGATTAAATGATTCACAGTCAGTAGTCATCGCGCTATGCATTGAAGTACAAATTACAAAAGGACAAGGAATGTGTTTAAAATGCATCGGTTGCTACTGATGCATGATAACAATTAATGGTTAACACATGTAATATGGGCAAATATTGGTCCACCGCTCTATAACACAGATGGTGCACATGTCTTATCGTGTGTCCTTAGGAATTGTGTGCCTGCAGTAACTATGGAAACTGGTCTGAACCCACTCGGCTTTACATGTTGGTGAAAGAATTCCATAGTTACCTTATGCACATAATTCCTACCGACGCACTCAGACCTGCGCATAGCTTTACGCCTATCATTGCATTTTGTTTCAGCATGTAAAATATGTATGACAGGCATACACAAACACGGTAGATCGAAAAAGGCTGTCCTACTATTGCGTGCAAGCGTTGCGTGTGACTTGCGAGGGACATTTTTTCCACACGCAGGTCCCCGCAGATGGCCCGCACGTGACAGTAACTAGCACGTATCCCGCCAGTAGTTGCCCGCAGGTGCGCACGCAAGTCCGATGTATCCGCAGCGAAGTTTTGAGGATGTTCAAAACGTGCTCCGGATGAGTTGCGGGGAATTGGCCGCAGAGGTCCACGCAGAACGCTAATAGGAGGCCCGTAACGGCCGCAAGTCACAGGCAGTTAACTCGCATGAAGTTCGCAACTTGCCCGTGGATCTGTGGCTATGCACCGGAAAACGCGAGTCATCTGCGGGTATTCTACTAGCATAATACGGGCGTTTTACTGGCAAGGAACGGTGTCCATACTGCCAACATCCGTGTAGCTGGTAATTTGTGCGGGTGTGGAGCGATGCATATACGAGCAAATTGCGTGCATTTTAAGGTTCAGTTACTTCCTTTCTGCTGGTAAGTTGAGGGTCGGCTGCGGCCAAGATGATGACGTTCTGAGAGGCTCGCACTTGCACGTAACTCTTACGCATGTAAAACGCAGTTGTGACGCAGGTAACTCGCAGCGCTCGTATGTCGCCCGTAACCAACACGGATCAGTTTCGAAGCTCTCACGCGCCACCAACGCGCCTGACACGCAGGTCACACGGAATACACACAAGTAGACCGTAATTAGCACGCGTCCAGCAGGTAAGAAGCACGCAAAACTTGTCAAAATTCTTCTCAGCCCGCAGAAAATACCCTGCGTGCTGGGAAATTGTTCCTCGCAAGTCATACGCGCCGCTTGCACGCAATAGTGGGACAGGGGAACGTTGAAAAGAATATTATACAGTAATGTATTAACATGAATAACGATAACAAACTTAAATAATATTTCAAAGAGCATACAGAATCATTTGTCGTCAACTTGAATTATCCATATGGACCCAAACAAACCAGTGCTCAGGTTTTATCTCACCAAATATTCACGGGTGTAAATCGTGACATTGCCGGTCTCTGGTTTCTTCTTTATGATCTTGCCGCCCTGTGTCCATCTTTTGAATTACTTTCCATTCAGACCACTTTTTCTGGTCCCCAAAAGTTTCGTCTCCATTTTCTCTATACTTTCGTTGATGTACATCGACTTTGATTTGATTTTCACTTTCCTCAGGTTAAACCTCGCACCGTAGACAAGTTCTCTCGTTCGGAAATGGGTAAACTTCACGACAATGACTTGCAGACATTTAGACTTGCCGGGAAATGTCGTAGTCAGTTCGGACCTTGCGTCCAGGCAATGACTGTGGTCGATATCGAGTTGGATGCCGACGTCGCCTGGGCAGATCTTGGAAATAACTGCATCTGTCTGATGGGATCCCGAACAGAATCTCCTGGAATACTGCTTCATCCATGTCTGCCTCGAGTGTCCACGGTAAACAGCAGCAAGTTATTTGTGCTCTCGACGTTGGTTTTCAATGACTCGTGAACTTTGCCAACAAGACCAAAGATTTATTCACCGAATTTGTAATGAAGTTTCGTCTGGATTGCAGAGACGGGCTTTCCGATGAAGTCACCGTCAGCGAGGAGATTCTCGACCCCGGTATGGACGGCGTTGACGGGTCGGAGTCTCCGCTATCACGGTCATTGTTGACGGCACACCGTCTTCAGGCTTATTATCCAAGCTATCCTTGGCCTCGGCAGCAGCACAATCTCGTCTTGCTCGATGCGAGTCGCAGGGCACGGCTTCTTTATTAACATCGATATGAGCACTATCCAAACTCACTTGAACGTCATAGAAGCAATGTTTCTTTTCTCTTGAAGCCTGGTTGCAGACCTTGGACTGACGCAAGTCTACGATGTTACGTTTAATAAAAGGTCCCTACCGATGGCATCTACAGAGGACTCTTCTGATCGTTCTGCGAATGAGAGGCTGGGCGAGTGCGTAGGCTACTGGGTTAAAGAAACTGTTCGCGTACGTGCACATCTGCGTCCACTCTGTGATTCCTGGTGTGGCTTGCTGCAAGTGGGGTGCAGTGTAAATCATTAAGACACTCGCACTGGTCGGCAGCCACGTCACGAGGAAAGCCACGACAATGAAGGTCAGCGTCCTCATCGCCTTGTGACCATCGGGTGATACACTTGAATTGCCAAGAGGTAATGGGGATGTCTCGGCTGGAGGTCTTGTCTTCCCTTTGCTGCAGGGTGTGATATCGGGTTCCTTATAGCCTGCAGACAGTCTGTAATCAAGTGATGAAATGACGACTCTTTTGGGGCTAAGGCTTATGACATTATCGGTAGGCCGTGACGTAACAGACAATTTCTCCCCTCCAACATTTCGCTCTTTGATATGCTCTGATGCGTGTAACGCACCTCCTTGCTTCTTGTTATAATCACCTCCCCTTACTGACTCCAACTTAAAACTCCGTGAGACACTCTTGATTCCTAGCAATCTAATTTTGCAGTAAATTCTCAGATATATAACTGACATGGTTACAAATGGAATAAGAAGCGATGCACAAAAAACTGCAATATTTGCCGGCAAACTGAGCACATAGTTAGGCTCCATGAAGCTATTCAGTATGTTCACACGTGTTGGCCTCACGAGATCCCATATTCCATTGATTGGTATCCAGAATACGGCAGATACAACCCACGTGAGTAGGTTGACTATAGTCGCTGTCTTCTTGGACTTGTATTTCAAGTGCCGGAAGGGATAAAACGTAGCAGCGTAGCGATCTATACATATCACCATCACGCCTAGGACGGATACGGACTGAATGACGCCCTGAATTGTGAAGAACAGCGTACTCGCGGTATCTCCAAAGATCCATCCCTGCTCGTAAATCTGGACTGTACTCCGTAGCGGTACGATGACCAGTCCCACCAGGAGATCGGATATGGCGATGTTAATGATGTAATAATTTGAGTAGGTGCGTAGCCTCTTTTCAACATAAAATGACCATAACACTATAGCGTTGCTTCCTACCGTCAGAACTAAAACTAAACTAAAAACCACAAACCTCACATTATATGTGATCGCATGAAGTCCTTCAGATACAGAAGTGTTCGTTGAAACGTTTGAAACGTCCTCCATTGCAGTGGTCAATTCATCCATCCTTATTTTTTGCGGTGAAATAAGTTTCGCTGCTTTTCAAATAAATACATGTGTGAAAGTGTCCGGCATTCAACACCTCTAAAGCTACAGCTACAGCTAAGGATACACTACAACAGCTAACAGCAAGATATTGGAGCTTTGAAAGCTGATGTTGCTCAGAACATATTGCTTGGCGGAATGCAAGCTAGGACAGATTTTTTTATTTTTTATTCAGATGATGCTCGCGCCAGCAAGTATTTTATATGCAACGATTCGTCTGTACTGATGTTTTATATATAAGAGACTATAGAGGGCGTGTGCTTGCAGCTAAAAAGATTTTTTAAAAAGAGGGGGGGGGGGGGTCGCTAGATTGAGGTGTACTGCCGCCTTTTCATTCAAATGGCTATCAATCATAATTGCTATCCACAAGCCAATGCATCCTTTATGCATTCGATCCATCAATGTTATCGTAAAGAATGGCCATTTTGGTGCCTGTCGACATATCGTTTGGAGAGAGTTTGCCGTTTGATAAAACGAGGACAAAACAAACAACGTACTCATCTGCGGCATCTAACCAATTTTTTTAATTGGATGTAAATAAAAAGACCCTTTTTAAAGGGCCTGTCATGAATGACAGATTACCACTTGATTTCATTTATGTTTCTTGTGTGAAAGGGGAGAGAGAAAGGGGGGGGGGGAGAGATAGAGAGGGAGAGCGAGAGAGAGAGAGGAGGGAAGAGAGGTGTGTGTGTGTGTGTGTGTGTGATACAGAGAAAGAGAGAGAGAGAGAGAGAGTGAGAGATTCATCCTCCAACCAGTTTTCAACAAAGCCAATGAGAGCCTTGCCTACCTAAATGTCAACATTAATTGTACCAAAATCCACATATGAATAAACATCCCAGGCCCGAACATGAAATAATAACACACATTATATCTCTTCTAGGAATGTTCATGAGTATTCTGGGAACGTGATTGGTCAATTGATGATCGCAGGCTACAAAATAATTTGACTATATCTGCCTCAGCTCCAGATATTTTTCACTATTTTTTCATGGGGAGGACTGCGCGTGCTCTGTTTACTATTTTCTGCCTTGGCACTACTGCGCATCCTCACTACCTGGTAACAAAATTTGTCTTGACTGCGGGCAGTGCGCGATACATTTCTTTCCAGCTGCTTTTTTCCTTTTAAGCGGAAAATCGTTGAGCGCGCTGGGGGAACTCCCGCGGTGTTGCGAGCGAGGCGCAACTTGAATTTCCGTTGATTTGCCCAAGCCGCAGGAAATTAAAAAAAAAATGAATCGGGCTCCTTCGTTCGTCGCTTAGAGCAATATTCACGAAAAACATCCACACCGAATTTGATCACTTTCTTCGTATTTGAACTGTTGACAGATGCTATAAAGTTCTCTTTTGCCACTTGCAGTAGGTCAAACCGAACTCGGTCATAGGAGGCCGCCATGTTTGTTTACATTCTCGGTCGGTCGGAATTGAACGGACGTAAATTAGTGCACTGTGAATGCAGTGCGCGGCGTGTCGCGAATTTACCCGGGATGAACCGATATCGTGACTGACGGAAAAGTCCATCGCAGAGCATTCATGGCCTGTATGCTACAATGAGTTATTGTTTTACAAAAGGGATATAAAACAAATATACCAAGCTTTGAGTTCGAAAGTATAGTGGAAATTATCTTCGGAGGGAATGGCATAAGTTACTATTTTTTCCTAGGGGGATTCTCCCCTCGGAAAAAATAGTACTATGCCAGTCCCTCCTCAGATAGATAATTTCCATTATATCCCTTCTATGAATATTCATGAGTATTCTGGGAACGTGATTGGTCAATTGATGATCGCAGACTACAAAATAATTTGACTATATCTGCCTCAGCTCCGGATATTTTTCACTATTTTTTCATGGGGAAGACTGCGCATGCTCTATTTACTATTTTCTTCCTTGGCACTACTGCGCATGCTCTCTACCTGAGCGGGCGTAAATTAGTGCGCGCATGAATGCAGTGCGCGGTGTGTTGCGCATATACCTGGGATGAACCGATATCGAGACACAGAAAAAAAAAAGGCGACATACAACCACATGGTGTTACCGAAGGTTTTACTATTTTCTAAATAGTATTTATTAGTTATTGTTTTACAAAAGGGATATAAAACAAATATACCAAGCATTGAGTTCGAAAGTATAGTGAAAATTATCCATCTTCGGAAGGACTGGCATAAGTTACTATTTTTTCCTCGGGGGCTTCGCCCCTCGGAAAAATAGTTCTATGCCACTCCCTCCTCAGATAGATAATTTCCACTATACAATCTCACAGCTTGGTATATTTGTATACTATACAATCTCACAGTTTGGTATATTTGTATAATATCAAAACCACCGGGCATATCTATCTAAAGCCCGGTCACACCGCCAGAACTTTGCTGGAGCGTTCCTGGAGAAGTGTATAAAGAAATCGTCACCGCTCGTTACCTTTCACCACCGTCTAACAGAAGTTGGCTCCCGTTAAGGCAACGCCGTATACGCTCGGCCACCATTGATGGTCCCTCCTACCGCTCCGGAAGTGTCAAAATTCGGCCCCCTCTCCCTACCGTTCGAGGAACGCTCCAACAAAGTTCGGGCGGTGTGACCGGGCCTTTACGCACATGGTCATACACTTGAAGTTCATACGACGGTTAGAAGTCATTTGATATCCAATGCCACAAACAAGGTCCCTTCTTCATTTGTGTCTTCTGCTGTAATTTTAAGCAAACATTTCTGCATTGTTAGTTACTCTAATTCCGTTTTCACATCTATTCTTAATTTTTCACAGATGGTAATGATATTATTACAAGGACATGTCCATAGTTAGTATGTATTTATTTGTGTATATCTTTGTGTGTGGATGCGACATTCACCTCTCTCGGAAATATTCATATGTGTATGTTATCTATGGGTGTATGTATGATTATGTATGTATGTGTATATGATGTATGCTAGCAGGTTTGTTAATTTGTTTTACTTTATGCATGTATATGCGGGTGTATTATGTGCATTTATATGTGTGTGTGCATGTATGTGCGTGTGTGTATGGGTGTGTATGTGCATGTATGTGCGTGTGGGAGCGTGTGTGTATGTATGTGCGTGTGGTGCGTGTATGTATGCCTGTATGTGTATATGTGTGTATGTATGTATGTATGTATGTGTGTGTGTGTGTGTGTTTATAAATGCGTGTCTTGATTGCACCATCATTACACTTTGTATGTACGTTTGTCAGAAGAGCGACCACCTATGATTCACAAAACACAGGACATCTAGATATTGTGAACTTGATTGTGTACGATTTTGTTTCATGACAAAAATATCATGTTGCAGCATTCAATGGTAGGTCCATCCTATATAGATAGTTGGCCTTAATCAAAGCAGAAACATGAAAGAAAACATATTAGTGAAGGTTTACAAAAATTGGTACAAATATAAGAAAGTAACGATCTTTAAAAAATGTAATTTTAATTTTGTGACGTAATTCATCAAACCTTCACTAAAATATTTTTTTCCATGCTTCTACTTTTATTAAAACCAACTTAACTTCAGAAAGGATTTGCCCTTTGAAATATCACCATACGTAACAGTAGCATACAGTCATGATTCAATATATATCTTTTATATATCAATATAATTTATCCTATTTATTTGATGGAGAAAAATAAACACCCTGACATAAGCGACATATATGATAGTTATAAACAATAATTGCTAATATTAACGAAGACATATTGACGCGGGAAACAGCTGGAGGAAAACCAAAGAAATGGGAAAATGATGGAAGAAGAAATTAGTCACATTTGCATAAAATCGCCTACGTTACAATTGCGCATTATCAAGACTTAAAGAAACTTGTGCAAAATACATGTATAATATAAAGGGACTAAATCAGTAATCAACCGATAATGGTATCCATCCAAAAATTTAGTAAGAGATAGTGACATATATCTCATTCGACTACATAACATGAATTATAAATCCTTAAACCTAAAATTTGCATAGCCGAAGAGTTTCGTCATGTTATCGTACGGGGTCAGACAAAATGCTATTTAATCATTATTATGGCCTATGCGTATTACTAGAGCAGAGAATGTTCATGTTGAGTATAAAACATAATAGGGAGTATACAGCATCTCAAGAATGCAAGACATACGTATTGACAGCTAGCACGATTATTAAAATGCACGGTTTTATTTCTTTTTTTGCAGTCAGGTCCACTTCCTGTCTCACACGCTATCGCACCAAACCGGAAGCGGCCATGGCTGCAGACAACATCCGAACGTGGCTTTGCGGCGCATCATGGGACGACTTTGCCTTATGGAGTTTGGAGAATTGGATTACGTGAAAGCTTACTTTATTCTCAATCACCGTCCCATGAATGCGATTCGATTATGACGGATGTAGAATATTAATGCTTATTAATGTGTATGGTATTGTATAGTTCTGATTTGCTTGCGGTGAGGGATAACTTCAAGCCGTTATGGAGTCTTGGATAATGCTGTAACGGAGCATCCTCATAGCGACCATCATCCCAGCGTGGTGGTTGCCTGCAGGAACACGATAAGACAACGGATAGTATCAATAGTAGTAGTAGTAGTAGTAGTAGTAGTAGTAGTAGTAGTAGTAGTAGCAGTAGCAGTGGTAGTAGTTATAGTAGTAGAAGTAGTAGTAGAAGTAGTAGTAGTTACAGGTGTAGTAAGCAAATAATCAACGTCGGTGAAGGTAATGGGACGAACTATCACTTCCGAGGCGATCTGGATGTAGCTATCTTTCCGAAGCTTTTAGCTGAGGAAAGATAGCGTATACATTCAGATCGCCGAGGAAGTGATAGTTCGTCTCATTGCCTGAAACCAAAAGTTGATTATTTGCTTTATATTCCACATCTGATACCAACAATCTATGAAATAAATGACAATTTAACATACATGATCGTACATTTTGGTTTCATATTCACGCGATGCTCCGAAACCCGGAAGCAAATGGACTTTGTGCACGTACGTTGTGATATAGACTCTACAAATTCCAACGAACACTATGACATAGTAACGCTAATTCGTAAGATTTTGACGGAAAAGCAAGAAGTAATCGAAATTCGCTTACCTGTGCGGTATCGGTGAGAAAATAGATCCTCCGAGAATACCTTCATAATTCATATAAAATATAGGAAAGTGAAATTCTAGGTCAATTTTGGTACGAGGTGATAAAGCATTGCACACTTGTTTTGGTAGAATACTGTGTGGGGAAATGTACCGAGAAATGGAAGGCTTGCACTGCAAGTACGTGTACATACGTACACACGCCTTTGTACACGTTGCAATATAGACTACAAATTCCAACGAACACTATGCCATAGTGACGCTAATTCGTAAGATTTTGTCGGAAAAGCAAGAAGTAATCGAAATTCACTTACCTGTGCGGTATCGGTGAGAACATAGATCCTCCGAGAATACCCTTCATAATTCTAATAAAATGCAGGAAAGTGAAATTCTAGGTCAATTTTGGTACGAGATGGTAGAGAATTGCACACTTGTTTTGGTGAAATACTGTGTGGGGGGGAAATGGAAGGCTTGCACTGCTTTGTACGTACGCGCGCGGTGCAGCGCGCTATAACCATAAATTTGCAAACGGCGTCGTCTGCTTCGAGCTAAAACTGATAATCCGAGTGTAACGCACTTATACTTAGCGCGTACTTAAAATATTAATCACGCATTAGGACTGTGAGGAGTGAAGAGATCAGCGAAACCAAAAAGTACTATCACCTAGAGTGTAACGAACTTTTATTCTCAGGTGATGTGATAGGAAAAACTACGCCTCATCACGTGATCAACTCTTGACCAATCATATAGCTACATTCTTAGTATGTGGAATATAATAGTAGTTATAAAAGTAGTAGTAGTAGTAGTAGTAGTAGTAGTAGTAGTAGTAGTATTAGTAGTGGTAGTAGTAATAGTAGTAGTAGTAGCGGTAGTAGTAGTTATAATAAAAGTAGCATTAGCATAATAAAAGTAGGAGTAGAAGAAGTAATAGTATTAATAGTAGTAGTAGTACATGTAGTAGTAGTAGTAGTAGTAGTAGTAGTAGTAGTAGTAGAAGTAGTAGTAGTAGTAGTAGTAGTAGTAGTAATAGTAGTAGTAGAAATAGTAGTAGTAGTAGTAGTAGCAGCAGTTGTAGTAGTTATAGTAGTAGTTGTAGCAGTTGTAGTAGTTATAGTAGTAATATTATTATTATTATTATCATTATTATTATCATTAGTAGTAGTAGTAGTAGTGGTAGTAGTAGAAGTAGCAGTAGTAGTAGTAGTAGTAGTAGTAGTAGTAGTGGTAGTAGTAGAAGTAGTAGTAGTAGTAGTAGTAGTAGTAGTAGTAGTAGTAGTAATAGAAGTAGTAGTAGTAGTAGTAGTAGTAGTAGTAGAAGTAGTAGTAGTAGTAGTAGTAGTAGTAGTAGTAGTAGTAGTAGTAGTACTAGTAGAAGTAGTAGTAGTAGTGGTAGTAGTAGAAGTAGTAGTAGTAGTGGTAGTAGTAGAAGTAGTAGTAGTAGTAGTAGTAGTAGTAGTAGTGGTAGTAGTAGAAGTAGTAGTAGTAGTAGTAGTAGTAGTAGTAGTAGTAGTAGTAGTAGTAGTGGTAGTAGTAGAAGTAGTAGTAGTAGTAGTGGTAGTAGTAGAAGTAGTAGTAGTAGTAGTAGTAGTAGTAGTAGGAGGAGGAGGAGGAGGAGGGGGAGGAGGAGTAACAGTAGAAATGGGAGGAGGACGAGCAGGAGCAGGAGGAGGAGGAAGAAGAGGATGAATTGAAGAATATGTTGTATTGCCGTCACTTTAATTTTCGCTATAGATCTTCATAGCAATATTATCATAGACAATATAATTTCAACTGTTAGCTATGTATTCGGTAAAAACACAATACCTCTTCTTTCTTGTTATCTAATTATGAAAGCACTATCAAATCAACATTATTGATAGAAGGCACAATAAGAGGAGTTTTACAAGTGTATTACAAGTATTCTTGCAACATTCGATGAACATCACTGATGTAAGGAAGAAGTAGAAAATAAATACGATATTGCGAGTATTGCACATTTCTGATGGCAACATTTAGTAAATTGGTTTCACAATCGATTTGAATTTCATTGATATCTTGCCCAAATAGTACATACATGTAGTTATATTTGGCGGTGATGAAAAATGTTCTCGGCCTTTCCCAAGTGACTTATGGACGTAATGAATCCCTTTACAGTTAACAGTACAATTTACAATGTCCCGAGATATAACAATAAGTTACCATGGAAACAAACAAACAAACAATTCATTAATTGATACTTTATTTCCGTCAAAGTATTGTGTGGTATTTACCTGCTGCCAATGAAGTCGCCAAGTCGTGTCTGAGCTTGTTACCTATGTCTGTGCGTAGGAACAAAAAGATGGAGATTAAGTAGAAAAGAAATGTAAAACTAAAGAATAATAGCGGTAAAGATCACGGATACGTAATTGTAAACAGAGTCATTCTGCCGTGGCTCCATTGAAATCCCACTCATGTTTGATTTCAGGACCGCAGAAAGAAATCTATTAAAATGAAATCGAAAAAATCCTTGAAAGCAAGCATGATCTGGATCATTGATGAGGGTAAACCGGTTCTAGCATGATTATTGGTCCCGTGAGCTTTGCTTCCACAATCCCTTACCCTAAAAGACAGGGTACCCCATTTGCAAAAGTTATGAAACCCGGCATGACTCAGCAGTATATCCGAAAGACAACGGTCACGTATTTACATCTCGCAGTTACAGCTTCACCAACCATTTCAGCAAAGAGTGACAAACTATCCTTGTTTACTTTTAAAACACACCGTTTCTGAGCCACCACAGTTAAAGGGATAGTTCACCATGAAGATAGGTTGGCGTCAATAAAATCAACAATATGAAAGAAACGTATCAATGAAGATTTGATGAAAATCCGTCAAAGAATAAGGAAGTTATGATCTTTTGCAATTTAAATTTTGTGACGTCACGTACACTTCCCTTATGTTGTGTGCTTTATAATTCCATAAATTGCTTTCCCCCGTTTTTGACGAAGGAATATGTTTGTTTTTTTTTCGTACAGGTATATGTGCGTAAAAACGCGTTTCTAATAACCAAATGCACAGATAAAATAATGCATATCCTTTTGATAAATTTGTCATTTTAAGCAAAAATTGTACACAACATATGTGAGATCGTGATGTCACAAAATCAATATATTAAAAGATCATAACTTTTTTATCCGTTGACGGATTTTCATCAAACTTTCACTTACATGTATATGTTTCTTAAATGTGTCTGCTTTCATTGAAACAAACTTAATTTCAGGGTGAACTATCCATTTAACTTTTAGTACCGTACTGCATCGGCCAATGCGGTCAGTTAGTTAAGGCTCTGCTCGTACATGTAGCAACAAAACACTGCGGAGCGAAGAGCAGCGATATGCACTGTTGCGGTCTCGGTCTCTAGGCTTACGGGTAACCGCTAGGTTTTGCACGACCTGTCCAAAATTTACTCGAAATCTAGCGATCGCTACAATTCGCTTAAAAGTCAGTTTCCAGTTGTAATCACTGGGAGTGTACAGCATTTATTTACCTTGTACAGCATTTATTTAAAACATTTTCCGTAGTATTTACAATATTTTACCTTTAAAAGTGATGAGATGCTTCTGTTTACATGCACACCGGAGAGGGAAATCCCCTCCCACCTGTTGTACTCGTGTGAATAATCTAGACGAGTGACCTTTGTATGTAAATATTGCATGTTTCATTTGAGTGAATAACAGTGTTACTACTTGCTATCTATATTCTAGTGAATACTGATGCTAGAAGGAAACCTTATTTCATTTCGTCATGTACTTTTTCAAGAATTATCTTTACAGGGTACTTTCATTCAAAGTTTATTCGTAGAGCTGAGAAAGCACGAAAGTCCTGCATAAAAAACATGATTGTCCTATACATGACACAGACTAGGCTTTCCCAGACCATTCCTTTGTTTTCTGTTTAAACTTCACACCACAATGTCCCTCTCTGATCATGCTGCTTCGTATAAAACCATTTATAAGTCAAGATTGTGTTTTCCCGTAACATCGCGAAACAGAAACAGAAATATCGCAATAAAAAAAGGAAGGGAAGAAATAAAGTAACAAGCGCAAAGTAATGTGAACAGCTGAATGGTGAATACAAAATATACATATATATATATATAGAGAGAGAGAGAGAGAGAGAGAGAAAGAGAGAGAGAGAAAGAGAGAGAGAAAGAGAGAGAGAGAGAAAGAGAGAGAAAGAGAGAGAAAGAGAGAGAAAGAGAGAGAGAGAGAGAGAGGGGGGAGGGGGAGAGAGAGAAAGAAAGAGAGAGAGAGAGTGGGGGAGAAAGAGAGAGAGGGGGGGGGAGAGGGGGAGAGAAAGATGGAGAGAAAGAGAGAGAGGATAACAGAGAGAGAGAGAGAGAGAGAGAGAGACGTTCGTTTCCAATGGTTTTGTGTAACTATATATAGCTCTCTCCATTGTTTTGTCGGATATTTTTTTGCTTGGGCGTTGACATATACTGGGAGATTAAACCAGGGCCAATGCATTTATATTCATTCATCTAGAAATATACATAATCCGGTAGTGAGGGCACAATGTTGCATAACGGAATTCAACCCTGCGAATTGCTGTTTGGAAGTAAGAACGGGGAACCCATGACAAGTAACCTCATAGGTCCTTATTTTTTTCTCTCGTTTCCTCTTCGAGGTACTTCGAGGCTCTTCAAGGCAATTTATGTTCTTAACCAAGTTGTGTACATGTAACAATCACATGTTACAATGTAAGAACACAATTTATAGTTTGTTAATAATTTATGTCTTTTAAACAAGTTGTTTTACAGTAGAGTTCTAATTATGGATATGAATTGTATTTGAACTCAAATAACATTATTTTTGGTTATTCCCAATCTTTCTCGGCTGCTGCAAATCAAAATTTAATTTGAATCAATAATGTTCCATTTAAAGTGTTTTCGTTAACTCCGTTTACGCATTTTTTTTTTAGTGATCTTGGTAAATTATCGTGGCTTAACTTCCTCCCGACGCATCGCTAAAAAATAAACCCTCGGCTAAACAGCAATAGAAAGAAAGTGAGCATTGATTGAATAGTCATTTTTTCAAATACACTTTAGTAGCCAAGGCAGGCTTTATCACGATACGGAAGAATCAATACTCTACATGCGGAATGAATTCAGATTAAGTGGTGAGCATTCTTCCATTAACCCTTTGTATACCATACAAGCGTATTCTCTACTGGATGTTTGTGTGTTTAAATGGTGAAAAAGAGTTAAAGAAATGATTAGCTCTAGTTAGCACCGGATAAGTACTGTCACGGTTACACCGTAGAAAAGATGATGTTACTGTATCTAACATTACGGTGTGCTGTCGTGTAAACTTGGTGTTTGACACTTTTGACACTTTTGACCTTCTTGCGTCCGATGTAACGCAAGGATTGCGAAACCCGACGCAGACCGCACGCAAAGGGTTGGACCGCCAGTTGTGACCACGGCATTATGATGTATATGCTGCATGGCAGAGGTCTCACCTTGATTTGAATCGATCGTGACACCAAGACACTCGATGGTTTGTTCCACTGCTTGGTCCGGTGTGCCGCCACCGTCCAGGATGTCACTGCGTGCAATGGGGAAAGAGAAATGAGATGGTGACTTTTTAAATGGAAAATAGTGCTGAGAGTGAGATAGACAGAGAGATAGAGAGAGAGAATGAGAGAGATAGAGAGAGAGAGAGAGAGAGAGAGAGAGAGAGAGAGAGAGAGAGAGCGAGAGAGAGAGAGAGAGAGAGAGAGAGAAAGGAAGAAAGAAAGAGAGAAGCATAGAGAGCGAGAGAGCGAGAGAGAGAGCGAGAGATAGAGAATGAGAGAGAGAGAGAGAAAGAAAGAGAGAAGCATAGAGAGAGAGAGGGAGAGAGATAGACAGACAGATAGAACGAGAGCGGGGGCAATGGGGAGAGAGATGGGGAAGGAATAAAAAAGAAAGGGGGTAGAGACGGAGGAGGGAGGGGGAGAAGAGTATAGGGGCATATAGAGAGAGCTGGGGATAAGGGATTGAGAAAAAGAACAGACATACATACCCTCATCATAACCTTAGACAGAACGAGAGAGAGAGAGAGAGAGAGAGGGGGGGGGAGGGGGGTGAAAGGATTTTGAATTTGACTGGTTGTTGAGCGATGTTACCAAGGTAGTTACCATTGTTGGCAAAGGTGCGATTAATGGTAAGTTTAATGCAACGGGGCCTAGATGACAGAAGTTACCTGCCGACATTGACGCAGTTGGCGGCCTCTTTGAACTCAGCTCTTGACCAAGCAATGTGCGCACCTGCAGAAGGGGGGCGGGGCTGGTCAGGGATTGTGCGCTGTGGGGTGGGGTGATGCGACAAATAATAGAACATTAGTAGTTGAAAATGAAATCGTGCCATACGATCCTAACAAAATTTCGAAGAACAATGCAGGGGCGGGGCTAGTTTAAGCAATGGAATTCCCTTATAAAAGAGATCACATCTACAATAACAATCTTTAGCTTAACAATTATTCAGGAAAAATAATGAAATAGGCCTGACGCCGTCGGGTAGTTAAGTTCAAATTCTTCCTATCACTATCTCAATTGGAACGTCTATCTTTGATTTACGTTTTACATCTTTTTTTTTACAGTCAATTCCATACTCACAGGAGTTGGGTGGAATCAAATAAACATGCCATTCCTCGATATAGAAAGTCAAAACGGTCAAAAGTCAAAAGTCACATCGCATAGACGAGCCACACTCCGTATATTTTAAAGACCTCATATCATTTCTCAAATAAAAGCAGTGTAAAACCCCGATGGAGTGGATATAAAGCATATACTGGAGAATGTGTGAGAGTTGCTGACCCCTCGTGGTTCACCCTACAGAGCCACACACACATAACATACCCCACATCACTTCTCTATGAAGAGTAGGGTAATCCCCCCCCCCCCCCCCTCCACGGTGAAGTGGACAGAAAGCCTGTACTGGATAATGGATGGGATTTGATTTGATTTGGTTTGGTTTTATTTATACACGGGAACCTTCGATCAGCCAATAAGGCTGTTTTTTTTAGAAGGGCCGTGACTCATCGAAATACATGTAATAACAAGAATAACATACACATTGAGATTTTACAACAAAGCTTAATGAAAAAAAACACACATAAGTTATGAAAAAAAACAATAAAGATATATATCCATTTTATGAAAAAACGAACAAATAAGAGACACACACAAATCACGACGAAACAATATAAAACATTGGGGGGGGGGGGGGGGCTCCTCAGCAAAAAACAAAATAACTGCATGTGTAAAACTGATACCAAAATAAAACTTTTTTTTTTTGGTGGAGATGTCCATCCTAGTGGTTCACCTTGGAAGGCTGTCCAGCCTAAAAACGATATATCGCACAGAATAAAGAATACAGAATAATCAGAAAAAACAGAATAATACAGAAAAATCTAGCAGTTCGCAGATACGTCTGACAACTCACTGAATCAAGAACTACTAGAGTGCAGACTGGGTTTTAATCATGAAACTGTGTTGGATGATGGGTGTAAAGACATTTTAGAGCGTGCCCATAACAACAATAGAAGCAGGTGCACATGGTGGAATGTTCTTTCGCTAACTGCTCAGAGCTGAATGTCTGAATGATTATTGGTATAAACGTGGTCCACGCTATAGCGAATTTCCATGTTACTTCTGTGATTGGTAGGATTAATCTGAGGTAATTCATACCAGTATTTATCTGCTCATGCGCACATTGCAACTTCGAGCTCGCTTGTGAAGAGTGCTACATGGAAAAATAAAGAAATAAACTTGAAACTTGAAACTTGTACCTTGTAGAGCATAGGAACGGGTCGTGGTCGGTTGTGAGCCGTGATCGATGACGACTGCCCACCCATGTCGCCCGGTGGTGCGACCATGGTGAAGATGAAGCACATGACCACGCTGGCTATGGCGAGGGCGAAGAGGACCACGGCTGTACCGATCTCACATGGTGTCCTTTGGCTGAGCCTGGCGTCGGGTAGAAAGAGCGAGAGAGAGAGAGGGAGAGAGAGAGAGAGAGAGAGACAGAGAGACAGAGACAGAGAGAGACAGAGAGAGACAGAGAGAGACAGAGACAGAGACAGAGACAGAGAGAGAGAGAGAGAGAGGGAGAGAGAGAGAGAGAGAGAGAGAGAGAGAGAGAAGGGGGTGTAGGCACGAAAGCAAGAGAAAAGAGAGAAAAAACAACAGACAGAGAGGGAAATGAAGAGAGGGTGAGAGAATATCGATCGTTTAATAGTTAGCGTTCAAAAGCACCTCGCACGTGACGTCACAAAATCAAGATTTTAAAAGATCATAACTGTCTTATCGTTTGACGGATTTTCATAAAACTTTCGTTTATAGGTTTCTTCTATGTTTCTATTTTTATTGAAACCATTGGATCCATATTTCAACATGTAGCAGCTGTATCCTGTTCAGAAAGATAATCAATTTGCTTCTTATGTATAAAATATCAATCTCACATTCCCAATTACTGATGAAAAATGATAAATAATAGTTCGTTTAGGTCTGATGTGGCTTTTTGTTCAGGAGCGATTCTATCAGGTGCATGCACGCAATTCGAAGCATTCTATTACAAATTTCCAGCTAACTATTAAACAGCTGAATGGAGAAAGCAAATACGCAAACATTCCATGCATTTCTTCAACTTTAAGAAGAATGCAATGAAATAGCACTGATCTTGGACAAAGTCAAGAATCATCAATAATATTGGCTATATCATTAGTCATTTTCAAGAAAAATTCCTAGAAATTAGTGTTTAGAAAATTGTGCTATTTGTTCAAAACATGTTTATGTTAGTGGGGAACACGACTTAACTTTATATTTCCACGAACTCGCTCTGGCTTTGACCATGGACCCTTCGTGGTAGGGTCCATGCTTTGACAAAGCAGATCATTTTGTTTATATATAAAGCATTCGAAGAAAAACGAGGTCAGCTAAGAACGGATTTATGCCCCGACACCGACATGACTGACTGATGTAAGCATAGCACAATAGCACAATATGAGTCCATCCTAAGAAATGTGTTTAATTTTTCAGAAAATCGTAATAAACAGGCAGTCAGCTTCAGTGGTTTTACAGATTCAAATAACGTGTTGTTCCCTTTCCTCCGTTTATATCCATTTATAACAGCCCCTGGGAGAGCGAGTTCGAACTTGCTTCTCTTCTTTTTGATTGTGGAGGGTTCATTTACAGACAGTGAATGGAAGTATACGACCCTTGGAACCCTTTGTTGGAAGTGTCAGGTATGCGACGCTATTGTATCAATTGAACCGTTCGAAATATAAGCAACAACTATTATTCAGATTCCTTGAAAAATCAACACAGAAGTGATTCTTTAATAATCAAAATATCAACTACTTTTACCCAGAAAACTATATGCTCGCATTGTATCGGATGTGCATTTATCCATTCTAGCTATATGGTGTGTGCCATTCAAATATAATCTTGCGGATCTCTCTGAAGTTTGATTTATGCTGTGAGTGTGTTTCACATCATAAACCTCCCTGGGCAAATTTATGAGCTCTAAACACCCCTGTTCTCTTGTTATCCAATCCCGATTAGTGACATAACCCCATGCACGGAGTCATTGGAATATGGTTTATTAATTGATTTTAACGAAATGCTACGTCAGTTATAACCGGCATTGATATGTGATAGGGGTCAATCAGTGGTGGGTTTTGTTAAAGAGTTAACCAATGTTCTTCTTTTTGAAAGGGTGGGGGAGGGGGGGGGGGGGATTCAGTTACAGAAGTACACGACCCTCCGAACCCTTTGTGTTAGGTTGTGTTGTGTTGGGTGTTAGGTATGCGACGCTATTGTATTAACTGAACCTTAAAAATGTAAGCAAGTAGAACAACTATTGTTCACGCGTCTGCATCAGATTCCTTGAAAAATCAACACAGAAGTGATTCGTTATAATCAAAATATGAAGTATATTTGCCCAGAAAATTATATGCTCGCATGTTCGGTTTGTAGTATTTGAACAAAATCTCTCTCAAGAACACCCCTAATCACTTGTCATCTAATCCCGATAAGTGACATAACCGTCATCGGAATATGGTTTATTAATCGATATAAACGATGCTTTATCAGTTGTAGCCCGAATTCATATATAATAGGGGTGGTGTTTTTTTTCTTCGAAACCCCTGTTCTCCTGCCATGCATTCCCGATAAGTGACATAACCCCATGGAGTCATTGGAATATATATATACATTTTAAAAAGATGTTTATTGTTTTTCTCTCAAATTAAACTGATACAATACAACTCCAAAAGTAACCATTGTAAAAAATAATGCGAACAAATTACTTAAACTCGTATACATTATATACATCATGTAATATTATTCAAAGACACTGTATCGTACCAGATAAAGTATCACAATATAATGACTCACACATATCTGCATGAGAAAAAAAAATGGTTTATCAATCATTGATTATCGATATAAACGATATGCTACGTCAGTTATAACCCGCGTTGATATATGATAGGGGTCAATCAGTGGTAAGTTTAAAAAAAAAAAAAAAAAAAAAAAAGTTCACCAGTGTTATGAAAGTCGAACTAGCACCACGTTTTAACTCCACGATCGGTGAAAGGACGACATCGCGATCATTCAAAACAGGGTGTCCAATTTGCAAAAGTCACGAAACTTGGCAGGAATCAGCAGTATACCCCAGCGATAACGTGTTTGAAACCTTACAGTCAAGAAAAGTGAAAACAATCCTCGTTTACGATTGAATCGCAGCGAGCACAGTCTATATTCATAATGCATGTAGGTACCGACCATGGCGCATAGCGATCTACGGTCTCTAATAGGGTTCGGATGACCAGCCCAAAATCTCTTCAAAATCTTCTAATCGCTTCTTCTGATCCGATCTAAGTCATTTTCCAGCTCCATTATTGGGAGGGACGTTGTGATACAGTATCTTCTTCCATTTTCCGTGGTTTTAACAACATCTTTTTGGCCTGCAAAATGGACACATTGTCTGTAAATACCAAGGTGACCAGCTGCTTCGTCAGAGTTGCCAAACACTCTGAAAGGTCCAATAAGATTTTCGCAAGAGGGAGCTGCAAACCGATTCCGTGTGAAAAGGCATTGAGCCTAGGTCCCGTTACATAAAACTTACTATTAATGGTAACTCTTCCATTAATGGTTACCACCATGGCAACATATATTGACAACCAATCGAATTCATAGTTTCCGTAGAAGTTGCCATTAGGAGCAAAGTTACCATCATAAATGGATAGTTGTATGCAACAGGGCCCGGGTATGAAATATAAATATACATGTACTTAGATCCAATGGAAGAAGAAGAAGGCCTAGGCTGATAGTCTAAATACGCATTATCAGCGCGTGACAAAATTGTCAAACATCAATGTCATAACATGTATCATTACGCCTGCGTTATGCGGAAGTACACTACTAAATGTGAAATATGATATATTATCAGATTGAAAACTGTCTTGTACTTTGACTGGGTGCACAGCGTTTACAAATCACGGATACGATTATTTTGCATTCGCAATCTGCCCACTTGGCTTCCTCAATAATTGAGTCTAACTATTTCTCTGGTTAATGATTAACATAATTATACAGAGAGGGTATTCCGATATGTTTCCATTTATGACCGTTTATGATGAGTAAAAATAAAAACGTTTTAATTGCTTGCGAGCTAATTCGACACCTTTTGGGTCAGATGGCCTTATACAATGCTAGTATATTGCCGTTGTTACATAAACGGCAAAAGGCAGGTCGTCACGTTGCAGTCGTGATTTAAAAGCGAAGTACATATTGGGAACCCTTTCCACCATTTCAAATGAAATATATTACAAGAATCTTTACCTTCGTTGTTCCCTTTATTAGGTGAAATGAAAGAATATAACACATCAAACAAATCATTTCACTCTATTGGTTGACTAGGTTGGTATATCAATTTCCGTATTTTAAATCGCGTTACTACCCTGGGCCTATCTCTTGCATTTCTAAATTGTGCTTTTCATTTGCGTGCACTTATCATTTTTGTTGTCAATACCATTATCACGAGTAGTGTCTGCTCAGCACGAAAAGCAAAATAATCTTTCTGAAATGACTGTGTTAAATATGCTAACCCCTCCATGAAAATTAATGAACAGAAATTGAGGCTGTTCAATATCTTTAACGGAACATTGTTTATGAAAAAGTGACAATGAGAACTCAGTTTATAATTGATGAAGTTGTTAATAATTGTTCGACCATAACGTGAGTCATGCATACCACGAGGCAGTGTCGATTCCTTGTACTGTATATTGTCATAATAAATACATAGGGTATAGTCGCGTTTAGTCATTGCCAGCAATGTTGCATTTGTCTATTCCTTTGTGTTCACATTGGATCGAGTAGAAGCAGCTATACGTAAGATAGAAATATACTGCAAAAGTGGCGGATCTAGAATGGAGGTGGGAGGGGGGCCGTTAGGGGGTTTGACCCCCCCCCCCCCCCCCTTTGGCTACCAAGTGAACACGTGATGTGCATAGACAAACGCCATAATGTGTCTAGAGTGTTCTATATCCACATGAGAATGCTTTTATGGTCTCCATTTTGTTAGTAGATGCCAGGAAAACATTACTTTCAAAGGTTCAAAAAAGCAAGGGAAAAAATATCGGCTCGACCGTCAATGGGTCCAACCTCCCCCCCCCCCCCCCCCACCTTAGGAAATAGCTATATCCGCCACTGTATCACTTATCATTATAGATTTCGAGCTAGAAGAGCGCTTAGATTCTTTCACGTCATCTCAATGCAACTGTTGATAATGATAATTAACACAGGTTCTAGTGTACACTGCGAGGAGTTATATGATTCTTCCAGTATATAAAAGAGAGGTACTAAAGAAAGGAAGTACATTTTCAAAGGAATACAAGTACTAATTACCCTATCTTGACCGGCTATTTATACTGGAAAAAATTATATAAATGTATATCGTGAAATTATCATTAAGTCAAGTACAATGTCATACATTGTCTTAGAGGAACGCACTGAGAGGAAATCATAGTGAATAATGAATGATTTATAGGAGACTCATTTTGAGAGCTGCCATGAAACCGTCTATGGGAAAAAGAACTAAACAACATCGAAATATATCATGGTCACAGTCATAGCCAGCAAGGATTGAATGAAGTAAGAAGGAACATGGACGAGAGGAGAAGGAAGACAAGGAGTGCGATGAATATGCTGACTATGATGCGGAAAAACAAGACAGAGGAAGAAAACAACCAGGAGAAGGAACGATGGAGGAGGAGAAGCAGAAGATGGGACCATGGCAACGGAGAAGAGCGTAACAAGGAGGGGTCGAATGAAAGAATCGTTTCGGAAGAAAACCCAAACAAAAAACAGGAGGAATGGGTGAGACATAGATGAAACGAGGACGCAGATGCAGATATATATGGAGGAGCTGTTGTATAACTACTTACGTGTATTTGGCATCTGACCATTGGACACTCATCCAATTCATTACTCCCATCTTGACTGCGTTGAACCTTCCCAAACCTCTTGAAGATGTCGGAACTGCGTCTCTCACAGTTCCTACCTATACTGCAAGTTAATGGCCGTGTATCTTGATAGTCATTTGCATTCTCATAAACTTACCCGACGTCTTGAATGGTTGACTAATTAGAAATCGCCGCCTATATTGGAGAGACTGCCGACTCAGACTTTGGTCTGAATAATTAAACGAAGTGTTACACCTTTACCAAGCAAGTCAAGTAGGGCAGGAGTACACAGGTGGTGAGATAGTAAGTTCAAGGGCCCAGTCTTATAAAGAGTTGCAATCGATTTGAATCAAGCGCAGGTCCAATCCCATATCTCTAATGTACATAGTTGTGCTTGATATCAATCGCAATTATTTGTAAAACAAGGCTCAGTAAAGAGTACATGACTATTCATTTTGAGAAAAGAGGGAATTCCTATTGTAATTTGCAAGTAATTTGCAAGTTCAATCAACACTGGTTACAAAAAGGTTATGCGGACAGTATAAACAATTTGCTCACGACTTCTCCGATATACTAGGGAGGGAGGGTGGGAGAGGAGGGAGGGTGATAGAGGAGGAAGTGTGGGAGAAAAGGGAGAGAAGGAGGGGTGGGGGAGAGGACAGAGGGTAGGTAGAGGAGGGAAGGTGGGGAGAGGGTGGGGGAGAGGAGGGAGAGAAGGAAGGGTAGGAGAGGAGGAAGGGTGGGGGAGACGAGGGAGGGTGGGAGAGGAGGGAGGGTGGGAGAGGAGGAAGGGTGGGAGAGGAGGAAGGGTGGGAGAGGAGGAAGGGTGTGAGAGGAGGAAGGGTGGGAGAGGAGAAAGGGTGGGAGAGGAGGAAGGGTGGGAGAGGAGGAAGGGTGGGAGAGGAGAAAGGGTGGGAGAGGAGGAAGGGTGGGAGAGGAGGAAGGGTTGGAGAGGAGGAAGGGTGGGAGAGGAGGGAGGGTGGGTGAGACGAGGGAGGGTGGGAGAGGAGGAAGGGAGGGAGAGGAGGAAGGGAGGGAGAGGAGGGAGGGTGGGAGAGGAGGAAGGGAGGGAGAGGAGAAAGGGTGGGAGAGGAGGAAGGGTGGGAGAGGAGGGAGTGTGGGAGAGGAGGGAGGGTGGGTGAGACGAGGGAGGGTGGGAGAGGAGGAAGGGAGGGAGAGGAGGAAGGGAGGGAGAGGAGGGAGGGTGGGAGAGGAGGAAGGGAGGGAGAGGAGAAAGGGTGGGAGAGGAGGAAGGGTGGGAGAGGAGGGAGGGTGGGTGAGACGAGGGAGGGTGGGAGAGGAGGAAGGGAGGGAGAGGAGGAAGGGAGGGAGAGGAGGGAGGGTGGGAGAGGAGGAAGGGAGGGAGAGGAGAAAGGGTGGGAGAGGAGGAAGGGTGGGAGAGGAGGAAGGGAGGGAGAGGAGAAAGGGTGGGAGAGGAGGAAGGGTGGGTGAGACGAGGGAGGGTGGGAGAGGAGGGAGGGTGGGAGAGGAGGAAGGGTGGGAGAGGAGGGAGGGTGGGAGAGGAGGAAGGGAGGGAGAGGAGAAAGGGTGGGAGAGGAGGGAGGGTGGGAGAGGAGGAAGGGTGGGAGAGGAGGAAGGGTGGGAGAGGAGGGAGGGTGGGAGAGGAGGAAGGGTGGGAGAGGAGGGAGGGTGGGAGAGGAGGAAGGGTGGGAGAGGAGGAAGGGTGGGTGAGACGAGGGAGGGTGGGTGAGACGAGGGAGGGTGGGAGAGGAGGAAGGGAGGGAGAGGAGGAAGGGAGGGAGAGGAGGGAGGGTGGGTGAGACGAGGGAGGGTGGGAGAGGAGGAAGGGAGGGAGAGGAGGAAGGGAGGGAGAGGAGGGAGGGTGGGAGAGGAGGAAGGGAGGGAGAGGAGAAAGGGTGGGAGAGGAGGAAGGGTGGGAGAGGAGGAAGGGAGGGAGAGGAGAAAGGGTGGGAGAGGAGGAAGGGTGGGTGAGACGAGGGAGGGTGGGAGAGGAGGGAGGGTGGGAGAGGAGAAAGGGTGGGAGAGGAGGAAGGGTGGGTGAGACGAGGGAGGGTGGGAGAGGAGGGAGGGTGGGAGAGGAGGAAGGGTGGGAGAGGAGGGAGGGTGGGAGAGGAGGAAGGGAGGGAGAGGAGAAAGGGTGGGAGAGGAGGAAGGGTGGGAGAGGAGAAAGGGTGGGAGAGGAGGAAGGGTGGGAGAGGAGGAAGGGTGGGAGAGGAGGGAGGGTGGGAGAGGAGGAAGGGTGGGAGAGGAGGAAGGGTGGGAGAGGAGGGAGGGTGGGAGAGGAGGAAGGGTGGGAGAGGAGGGAGGGTGGGAGAGGAGGAAGGGTGGGAGAGGAGGAAGGGTGGGTGAGACGAGGGAGGGTGGGTGAGACGAGGGAGGGTGGGAGAGGAGGAAGGGTGGGGGAGGGGAGGGAGAGAAGGAAGGGTGGGAGAGGAGGAAGGGTGGGGGAGGAGGAAGGGTTGGAGAGGAGGAAGTGTGATAGAGGAGGAAGGGCCTGAGAGGAGGGAGGGTGGGAGAGGAGGAAGGGTGGGGAGAGGGTGGGGGAGAGGAGGGAGAGGAGGGAGTGTGGGAGAGGAGGAAGGGTGGGAGAGGAGGAAGGGTGGGAGAGGAGGAAGGGTGTGGGAGAGGACAGAGGGTAGGCAGAGGAGGAAAGGTGGGGAGAGGATGGGGAAGAGGAGGAAGGGTGGGAGGGGAGGGAGGGTGGAGAGGAGGGAGGGTGGGACAGGAGGGAGGGTGGGAGAGGAGGAAGGGTGGGAGAGGAGGAAGGGTGGGAGAGGAGGAAGGGTGTGGGAGAGGACAGAGGGTAGGCAGAGGAGGAAAGGTGGGGAGAGGATGGGGAAGAGGAGGAAGGGTGGGAGGGGAGGGAGGGTGGAGAGGAGGGAGGGTGGGACAGGAGGGAGTGTGGGAGAGGAGGGAGGGTGGGAGAGGAGGGAGGGTGGGAGAGGAGGGAGGGTGGGAGAGGAGGAAGGGTGTGGGAGAGGACAGAGGGTAGGCAGAGGAGGAAAGGTGGGGAGAGGGTGGGGGAGAGGAGGGAGAGGAGGGAGGGTGGGAGAGGAGGAAGGGTGGAGAGGAGGGAGGGTGGAGAGGAGGAAGGGTGGGAGAGGAGGGAGGGTGGTAGAGGAGGAAGTGTGATAGAGGAGGAAGGGCCTGAGAGGAGGAAGGGTGGGAGAGGAGGAAGGGCCTGAGAGAAGGAAGGGTGGGAGAGGAGGAAGGGTGGGAGAGGAGGAAGGGTGGGAGAGGAGGAAGGGTTGGAGAGGAGGGAGTGTGGGAGAGGAGGAAGGGTGTGGGAGAGGACAGAGGGTAGGCAGAGGAGGAAAGGTGGGGAGAGGGTGGGAGAGGAGGAAGGGTGGGGAAGACGAGTGATGATGGGCAGAGGAGGGATGGTGGGTAGAGGGTGAGGGTGGAGGAGAAAAGGGAGGGTATGGGAGACGAGGGAAGGTGGGGAGTGGATGGAGGGTGGAAGAGGAGGAATGGTGGGAGAGGAGGAAGATGGGACAGGAGGAAGGTGGGACAGGAGGAAAAGGTGGGAGAGGGAGAGGAGGAAGGGTGGGTGAGACGAGGGAGGGTGGGGCGTGGAGGGAGGGTGGGAGAGGACGAAGGTGGGCAGAAGAGGGGGTGGAGAGAGAGGGAGAGGTGGGGGACGAGGGAGGGTGGGAATTGGATGGAAGGTGGGTAGAGGAGGGAGGGTGGGAAAAGGAGGGAGAGTGGAATGGGGCGGAAGGGCCAACCCTAACCCTAGGCGGGCCAACATATTGTGTCTTAATGTTCCTCATTATTGTGGTGCGTTGAAGACATGTTGTAGCTGGGAATAACGGATCATGGACTGTATTGTAATGTAAACAATTCTCTGCATAGGTTAGGAATCATTCACACAACACACGAACATGAAAATTGTAACGTTGATCAATGACTTCTTCGCTTCAACCTACCAACAGGATTTAGAAGTCAACAAGCCATTCAAACACCACTCACTCCATCATGCATATCAACAAACCCTCTAATTACCCAAGCACCTAACTAAAAAACAATTCACAAAACCCAATATTCAATCATTCAAGTGAATAATCAATCAACCCCCAACCAATCTATAAACCAATCAGTCAATAAGTAATGTGCGACCATCTATAGTCAGTTAACCAAACGATCAAATCAGTCAATCGACTAACAAATCAATCAATCATTCATGCATTCAATTAAACCTTTGTATGCCAGATACACTGCTGCTTTATGAGTTTTGTGTGCATAACTTGTATACCAATATACATAAGTGGCACACTAAGAGTTAATCATTCGAATAATACATAACTAGCCGGTGAATATAAACAAATATTCCAACATAACGACCAACAAATCAGCCAATCAATTAATAACTTTACCAAACTTTTAACCACAATCAGCATAACTCATTTAATGAATCAACATATCGACCAAGAAGTCATTCATTCAACCGATCATCCGATATGATTTATAAATCGATCAACCAATCTTTTAATCAATCAGCCAGCTAACCACACATACAAGCAATCGGCCATTTTGAATATGTACACGCACACGGGAATCAACAGACTATCATCGGAATATGAGAACATATCATGAAAGACAAGCATGGCTAATGTAAAGACAGGTTTCACTTTCGATATAACATTTCAGCATAATTTAATACAAATGTCATGCCAACAAATAATCAACACGGATATTTGCATAGGCTTAAAACGCAATTACCTTGTGAGAAATGTGATTGTCTATTATCAGATTACGTACTGCTCTACAACCAGGATATGGACAATATATTCAACTTATATATTTTCAGGTATTACTGTGGGTTGGCGTATTTCAAATATTACAAAAGCAAGGAAAATGAATATTTCGCAAGCACGAGCATGCAATTTAAGGCATAATGAGCAATATTTGTTAACTATGTGAGAGTTGTTCTTGCATAAATCTGTGCAAATAACATTATCAGTAACCCACACAAAATCCCCAAAGCAGCACTGTGCCTGGCACAGAGTGTATCGATACATGTACATGTATTTCATTGTGAAAATACCCTTTTCTGATTGTTGTTGCTCCAATGGAATGGGGGGGGGGGGGGGGGGGGGTCCCTAAAATAATGGTGGTTGAATACAATGTGGAAACGAGGAGAACAATACAAATGGAACGGCGTACAAAGGAACAAGAAGGTCACAAAGATTATTACAAGATAGAACCAGGGTAGAACCAATCATGGTCAAGTATTATTTGCACAGCAAGTCATGTGAGTATAAAGGTCTCCGTGCGCCTCTGCGATTGGCTGAATCGCAGGACCTGGGGAATATGTCACAGTCACCAAGCTATTTGTCAGCTACGAATGACTTTACGCACAACTGATGATTTGTTTATGTGCTGAATCAGATTCTCAATGATATTGATTCCCATCAGCTAAAGTTGAAATCTAACCTTTGTAAATTAAAAGGTCTTGTTGTCAACAAGCGTCTGACAACAAAGTGTATGATTTGTCAAATTTGATTAGGATTGTTGGACATCAACTCCTACTACATGTACAAACAAGAGCAATTGGGGCATCTCAAGCACAAGAACAGGTCACCAATCGTGCGAATGTCGTGTGTAGCATACGAACAGCTTGATGACAGCCCCCCCCCCCCCCCCCCCGTCACTGGAGTTATACAAGTAGGTGACGTCACATTTTTAATCGTAGGCCTATATGACAGCACAATCGTGGCAAAATCGTGTCGTCTGCGGTGGACTAAACAGTAGTTTATGTAATATTTGCCCCATCAAATATTGACCATGCTAGGAACATGTTCTTTGCACGGAGTTACACAGGTGAAACCATTTGTTTATTTTTTTTAGCCAAATGTATGGGTGCATAGCCTTGTAATTTCTTTTCGTGCATTCCTCTTTTCACAAAGGTCCACTTATATTCAGTTCACAGTATATAGTTCACACACGGAAAGGCGAACTTACATTCTGTGTTTACAACAACGAGTCTCACATCTTAGGCAACACAGAATAGTGTATACTATACCAAAATTATGTTGAATACATGATTGTTTTTTAATGAAGATTAAATCAATGCATACATTCTCCTGATGAGTGAAGATAATGATAAACACAATCATCCTTCCAATTCAAACTGAACATGCTCATCAACTTGTTCGAGCATTTCTATAAAAAAAAAAACAATTAAGACTGAATATACTGGTATCCTTGCACAGGTATGGATATAACATAGGAGAACAGCATGGAAAATCATCATTTTTCCGTTTGTCATTTATGAGTGACTATACTCATGATTAAAAATTAATACAATGCCTGCTTATGCTTACTATGATATAAAATAAGTTTACACATCCCTTTTCCATACATGAACATTAAAACTTGTCCATGGCATGAAGCCATGAACACATTTCAAAGGTCATATTAATCACATTTCAGGTAAATCATTGAGTAAAAGAAAAACATAGACAGACAGTTCCAACATATAAATATACATAAAATATGAATTGTCTTGGGTATGATGACTTTTGTCTTATCGACCAGCAAAGCGACATGGTAACTGCAACACAATATAAATATAAATTTGGATTAAAAATCCTTTAATTGGCAAAATATTGTTAAATTCGCACCCATTATTTTAATCTCATTCAAAATTGCTCAAATGTAGATATGGTTAGGCAGCTGAAACACAATTTTGGCCTCTCCCCCCCCCCCTTCCACCCCTACACATCCAAACAAAACAACAACAAAAAAACACACCAAACAACAAACATGCAAACCTTGTTCAGCTCACCATAAATTTCCCCCAAAACTTGGAGGACTGCTGATGAATAACGTCTTTAAAAGTTTAAATACTACAGTATACACAATTCTCTCTTACAGAACAAATAATACACCCTCTTCATTGTATAAAGAGTGGGGAAGGGGGGGGGGGTGCTTTATGCTTTTTCCTGCCAATAACAAACACATATTTTTTTTTTAGAACATGAATTGTTATTATCTCAAAGTTTTTTACAAGATTGCAATCATGTGTGAGTGGGGAAAATAGTGAAAAAAACACACAGCACATCCTGTTTGGTTTGCATATGAATCAGTGCACATAGGAATGCTAGTTTTCTCTTTGAACAGACAAAGGTTGACAAAGTTTTTAAATAAAAGTCCGCCTTTTACTGGCTTACACTCGAGAATGTGACCACCAAGCTGATGAAACACACACTGGAGAGGGCAGGTGGTCTCTTCAGACAATTATTTTGCTTGCTTTCATAATGGAAACATCTGAAGACATGAAAGTAGAATTGCTTGCTGACTGCTAAAAAATTGTAACAAATCATACATCCTTCAATGGTACATCGACTGGTCCCAATAACTCGCGTGAGTCGGCCCTAGAATGAGGGACAACATACAAACTCTGTTTGTATTATGTAACTTTCCCTATAAAGGTATCTCTGATAGCGCCCTGTTTAGTTGCAATCAACAAGTCATAATTTCCCTTTAAGTGAAAATATCGTCCTACACAGAGGATAGGCAAGGGAACACAATTTAAGCTGACTGAATAAAAATATAAATACATCTGATCCAGCAGATTCTGTGTAAACAAAATGCATTTTTACAATGAAAATGTGCTAGATAATAGCATACAGAATGTGTATCTTCACTCAGTGAAAGACCACAACAGCACACTCCATAGAAATAAAGAAAGTAATATATGTAAAGTCAAGATGAGTCATATATACATATTTATCCCTTAGAATGGGTAAATTACTCAAAAATAACACTTCCTGAATGAAATACATGTATATCAAATAATCTGAGCCAGCAGAATCTGTGTACACAAAATGTTGAAATATTATGCATGCATTTTTACAGTGTTGAAATGTACAGGTTAATAGCCTAAGTGTAATCTCCACTTAGTCAAAGAACCTCAAAAGCACACTTAGTGAAAAAAATTAACAGAAAGCGATTTGAAGGCATAATGTACCCCATCTTCATTTCAATTTCTGTGTGATATAATAAAGCTACAATGGTTCCTAACTGCACAGAAACATCTTGAAAATGAAAGAGAAGTGTCAGAATCAATGTTGCCATTCACTGAATGCAATAAGAATGCAAAAATCTTACATGGAGGAAAAAAAAGGAATTAAAAAAATACATAAGCAGTTCATGTAAAATCACTTAAACCAGGAAAGCTCAGAGAAAAGTTTCAGGAATATTTGATATGAGAACATTTTGACTCTTTAGAAAAATATCCATGTTTTGAGGATTCCTTGGCAAAGACGATGTAATTGATGTTTGTGTACAAAAGATGTTTTAATTTCCATTTTTTTTTGCACAGAGTACATTTTGCTTGGATTTTATAACATATTTTACAGGGCTTATACATATATCTTCAAACATAAATTGGTTATGTTCATCAAATTTTAATTTCAATCCAATCATTTGTTATACATGATTGTTTCCCCTTTAGATACAAGCCTTCAACCAGATATTATATTTTGATAACCAAGGTAATATGGAAACATGATCAACCAATCTTACTTCAAATTTCATTTTTCAAATTTTAATTTCAATCTTATCATTTGTTATACATGATTGGTTCCTCTTTAGATACAAGCCTTCAACCAGATATTATATTTTGATAACCAAGGTAATATTGAAACATGATGTCAACCAATCTTACTTCAAATTGCAGTTGAACTAACGGTTTAAATGCCAGATTGCAGTCAATTTCTGACATCCATATTCACTCAACAAAAAGATACTGTTAACCCTACTTGTAGATTGTGATTGACCTGCCATTGCAGACCACAAGTTCCATTCTCGGGGTAATGATGGGGCGACAGAGTGGGCCCCTAATCTTGAATTTGAGGATGCTCTTTCGTCTGATCTCCCCCTTAAAGGTGACCTCATCCAGATGGATAGTCTCTGGGTCTGCCCCGCGCCTGCTGTAGAGGACGTAGAGGAGGTCTCGTGAGGGGTGCAGGCCACACTCCGCCTGGAACCAGATGGGATCGGTGATGCTCCACTGCTGCGTGCTCCGCACAGCACCCACCCCGCCAACGATGAGAAACTCCGCCCACTCCTTCTCCAAGAGGATACGCCCCGAAGGCATCACCTGAAGTCCTCGTGAGCTACTACTGGCAGCTCCCTGTATCGGAATAGTGCTGGTGTGCCGTTCTGTCAGAGCATTCATGATGAAGATCCCCTTCTCGCCGCGTCGTGTGGCAACGATGTCTCCATCAGTGGCCGTTGCGACGAAGACCTTCTTCATCTCCGCTTTTCCGGGGAGAGGGAGTTCGCACAGCTGTTTCCCCGTCTCGTTGTGCAGGTACAGGCCTCCGTCTGCCAGATTGCTGACCACCAACTCCTTGCGGTTCGCTATCGTACAGTCTGTCACCGCCATCTTCTCAGAACTGTTGATGACCGTCACCACTTCTCCGCTCTCAATATTCAAGAGATACAGACAACCATCGCTGGCGTCCACAATCGCAAGTCTGTCCGTGCCCACGAGTCCGCACATTCTGACCGAAGCGATGTGGTCTGGAAGCTCGATTTCCTTGAAAATCCTCAGAGACGCTTTGTCCTTAATGTCTGTGATGGGTGTTGACTCTTTCAATGCGAGTCTCTGCAGCTCTCGTGTGACTGCCTCCTCACATCTTGCACACATTCCTATGGCACAGTGCCTGCATTTTAGAGAGAGAGTCTTCCCCGCTGGTAGCGTACCAGCCTTTTCTGAAGGGAAATCCCGGTCCAGGACCTTGCTGCCCCTCTTCTCGGCACAAACATTGCAAAGACGCTTGGTCTCTACAACCTGGTAAGTCAGAAACGGTTCTCCATCATTTCTAACACCGCTGCAGTCATCACACCGCTCCTGCAATTCCCCAAAGAAAGCCATTCTCAACTTAATAAGCACACTTGATAATTTCCTCTGGGAGAATAAGCTAATACACGTCTCCCCCGTTGAGTGCTAAAGCGAGAATGGCACTTCAGCAAATGTACGCTATGTGGGGGCCTTGCATCAGAAAACCTTCTGAAAAGCTGTACTGGAGCATATAAAATCAAACAAGCCTGGGAAAACCCCTTATAAGAGCTCAAAGTGCACCCCACCCCACCCACTGGTAGAAGCGAAGAGTCCCTGGACAAACAAAACCATGGATCATGGGGTTCAACAGAACAGTGAACTTTGGCATTCAACCACTACTCCCACTTGCTCCTTTCCGAATGATGGTTATTGAACAATATTTATAATCAAATGTGATTCCCATTGTACTTGGATAATCACCTATTGCCCTTATCTAGTCTTGAAGTTCCAAACTGGGTCTTGGACTGGACACAAATGTGTTCTTTGTTTCCTGAAATATCATTCTTTTGCTGAATATGTTACTCATTGTGGAAAAATTGCTAGTGATAATCGTTTGTCTCGCAATGCATGGTCAACAATCATTCTTTGACTTCTAAGTACCCACACACATATATCCGACATGGAAATACACTTCAGGTCTAACCTCAATTATCTTTCAAACCCATCTTTTTTTAGCTCGCTGATGAGTATTCAATCAACCAACAGACTCTTTTGCCACGCTCTAATGATCCTCTATGGAGACTCCTCGTCCATTGACGTCAATGGAACAGATAAAGGATACAACTCAAGACCCTGGATCGCTTACAGTAAACACAGATGCCACGTCCTATATTTATCTTTTGTAATTTGACATGGCTTACACTGCCCAAAATGTCAAAAATCACAGATCAATTAAGTACTTATCTGCTACGAATATAGACACAATTATTCTGACATACATGTAACACACACTTGATTTGGGGGTATTGGTTCAAGCATTACCAGACCATTACAAGTAGCTTTTAAATGATGTAAACTTACACAACCATTTGAACTTTGGTAAGATAATACATCAGCAGGATTTATTTTCAGACGGAAGTGTGGAATCACTGAAAATATATAAATCGCCATCTAAAAGCCTTTTCATCATCATTCTTAGTTCTAGGTGGCACTACGAAAGCGCTGATGTGGTCTTCATAAAGGCATACACTCCGGCCGTGTTTATCAACTTTTCAGAAATTTAAAGGGCATATACTGTACTGGGAAGGCAAAAAAGCCTTAAAAATGTAATTGTTAGCAATCTTCTTGCCAATGGTCTTAAATTCATGTATTGTCTATTTTAGAAGCTTGCTGAAAGTTATTTGCCCTCAAATGATTCACATATGGAGTAATTACTGATTAATGATTAAATCCTCAAAATGTTCGGGCCGAACATTTTGAGGATTTGTGATTTAATCACTCATTACTCCAAATGTAGATCATTTGAGGGCAGATAACTTTCAGCAAGCTTCTAAAATAGACAATACATGAATTTAAGACCATTGGCAAGAAGATTGCTAACAATTACATTTTGAAGGCTTTTTTGCCTTCCCAGTACAGTATATGCCCTTTAAACACGTTTCCAAAGGTCTTTAAAAAAACGGTGCGTTTATCAACTCGATCGCCCACGTCGAAAACCGGCCTTGTCACCAAAAACACGTGGTTTAAAGCCGTTTCAAAACAGCATTTATCTCGCTTTTTTAAACGCGTTTCTGGCTCAAACGTGTTTAGGATCATACAAATTTGCATGTTTCAAAACAGCTTTCCGAATCCCATAATCAAAACACCTTTGCATTTATCAACTCCCTGAAACGCATTTAAAAAAAATTAAACGCGTTTGGAAACCTTAATTCTTCCAAAAAAAGAGTTGATAAACACGCCCTCCCATTTCTGCTCTGTTCTGACCATGTTGCATTGTAATTACTTTGTAAATGATCTCGATAGAGTACCAAAGTGTGACATCATTTGAGCATTATTGTCAAGACAACTGGTTCTAAACAATACGGGAAGAGCAAGCAGCGGTGATCACAATGGGGACTGTAATTGGGAATGCCGGACACTAGCCCGATAGACAATATCGGACCTCTAAGCCTCTCACTGGAGTGAATTTGTTTAGAGCCAATTGTCTTGACAACATGTTCATATGATGACACCACTTCGGTACTCTATGGCTCTGACTTGCCCTGACCAATTTAAGATTGTATTGCCTCATCTCTCTCCTTTCTTTTCACTCTCTCTCTCTCTGTCAATTCTCCATTACGCATGTTCGGGAAAGTCGTCCCATAATGCATTGCACTGCCACATTCAGGTTTTCTGTGCAGTCACGTCCGTTTCTGGTCTCGTTTACTGGTGAGTGTATGAGACCTGAAGAAGAGAAGAATGCAACCAAATTATAAAAGTCACTGCGCAGTATAATATAGGACAACTTTCCTCTATATGCAGTATGGAATATCTTGCTACCCACTTTTTTTGGTTCCAATTTCAAACATGCATACATATGTGCATGCATCTTTGCCTCTCCATTAACAGGTAAGAGTGGTAGAGATTTGTGGGACCTGTTAACATAGCTGAGGCTGCTCCCATTCTTGTTTGATTTCAGGATCACAGGAAGGAATGAATGAAATCCTTTAATTCCCAAAAAACCTAGGAGTGTTTCACTCAGATGTTCGTAAGCTACGTACAATTTATTGCACAACTGGTGACCTGTTCTTAGGTGCCAAATCAGATTCCCAAAGATATTGATTCCCATCAGCTGAAGCTGAAATCTGATCTTTGCAGATTAAAAATTCTTGTTGTTAACAAGCCTCTGAATATAAAGTTAATAATTAGTCAAATTTGATGATGATTGTAGAAAATTCATTCCCACTCCATGTTAAATTGAACAAATTGGTGTAGACTATCTCATATAGCACAAGAACAGGTCACAAGTTGTGCGTAACTTCATAATATTAAAAACATCTAAATGAAACACCTCCCAGGAACCATGATTGACAAAGAATAGTCCAGCCATGTTCACAGGTCTAGAATTCTTCACCTTTTACTTCTACAGTATAGTTTACCCATACTCTTCATGCTGTCTGTTTTCTCTTTGGTATTCACTGTTTTGTCACATTCTACCTAAACATTTCACCTTTCCATTTCCCTCATTTGTTTTCATTCTCTTTGCTCTCTCTTTTATACTGTACCAAGTTCTCTCCTTTATGTACTGGGACACCGGCCACCCACTCTTTTCTCCTTTTTCACCTTTTTCCTACTAAACAAACAAAGCATAATAAATCAATGTGGTCATAATTTCATAAATATTTTCATTTGTTTATTCTCAAATTTATGAGAAGATTACAGAATCTCAAATATATTGCAGTTCTCTTTGGGAACATCTTAAATTCATGTTAAAAGTTCTGTAGTCCTTTTTCTATTTAAAATGATGTATTATCCATATATTAAAAGAGCAGATAGGCATCTAGCAGTTATGCATGCAATGTAGATTTGCATAAAAACACTTTTAGGGAATACAAAGCTTATATTGTTATGTCTAAAAAATCTTTTGACATAAAATTAGGTTCCTTTGTAGTCACCTTCACCTGATAGGATCATATCAATTCAAACTATAGTAATGAAACAATCATACACAGTTGACTGGTATGCCTCTGCACTCCTGCATTAACATTGAAATACATGTATTGCCATATTCCCCAAAAGCGAAGAGATTAAAAACGGACTCTAAACAGACTCTAAACAGACTTTTTAGAACTCAGAAGGACATTGAAGTACATGTATTGCCATATTCCCCAAAAGTACAAATCAATAATTGATCAGTGACTGGAAAATGTTCCATTTGACTATCAATCTTAATTCAATTAAACATGATGGGTTGAATATAGATGTGAACAAAACATCTACTTATTATCAGTTTTTTATCAATAATTTGACTTTCAAACATTTTATAGCAGAAAGCTCACACCAAAAAAAAAAAAAAAAAGGTTAGAAGAATATCAGATAAAAGGGAAGGTTATATGTGAATAGATGGTTGCTTGCTTGAAAATGTTGCAACTCGGGTCATTGATTGTGTAATGCCCTTATATCACTACCTGCATTTTTGTTTTGTTTTAACGCTCTGTACGTTTCGTTCGCATCAATGCACAACCGTGGACACGTTTCGTTCGCAATTTTGCACACAACACACGTAGGTGAATGGAAATGGAAATATGTGCGTACTGCGAACCGTACCACTGTTCGGTACTATTGCTCGCGATCGTCACTGTAATAGGCTTTCCGCTCGTTCACGTTGCAGCATAGGGTTACATAGAAGATTTCGGAGAATTTTGATCATTTTGTTTCGGTATTTTTCCATCCTGTACAGTACAGTACAGAAGAAAATCACACAAGCTCCTTGCTATTGTACTGTGATTATGTGGGTGCGTGTACATGTACGCATTGTAGGAGATCTCTTTGTATTACAACACAAAGAGCTCCAAGAGTCCTAACCAAGCCAAATTCTTGGCAATACAGGCTTTTCTATGCACATCCTGTATCGAACTTTCTTCTTTTCAAAACTTATCGATTTTGATATCAATAGAAAGGTCATGGTCTTAGAAGGTGCGTGTACATGTACGCATTGTAGGCGATCTCTTTGTATTACAACACAAAGAGCTCCTAGAGTCCTATAATCAAGCCAAATTCTTGGCCATACAGGCTTTTCTATGCACTTCCTGCATTGAACTTTCTTCTTTTCAAAACTTATTGATTTTGATATCAATAGAAAGGTCATGGTCTTAGCAAAATAACTGTAATAATCTCTTGCAATTTACAGCAAATAAAGAGTCCAACATATCATTTACATTAGCACTACTGAAAACATTGACATTTTTTTCAAATGTTCCGCACAAGTAAAGCCCTGTGATACAGTAGCTCCTCAACTGCCAGACAAAATACATATGGGTGGAAAGCCCATGAAATTATCTATATTTTATATGTACACTATTTTCCTCACGACAATCTAATAAAAAGTTATAGCCCTTGAAAGCTACTACTCCGACAAGAGTTCATTGGAATATGCGCACACTCAAATTAATGCAACGCACAGGGGGTTCACAGGTGAACGCACAAAGAGTTAATATCAAAATGGAGGGGTTCTTTCCTGTTTTAAGAGAACTGCTGAAAAATGTTTGGTGAGTTATGATAGAAATCCTCATGGATCTAATCACATACATGTACATGTTCTGGAATGAGTACTTTGAATAACAACATTTATAATGGGAAAGGGGTACATTTGAATTTGTTTCCCCACAAATTTACTTGTGATGGAGTTAAAGTTGGCCAGGTGCCAGACACAGTCCACAGATTTTCCAAGCTGGTGTTGAGTAAGGTGATAACCATAATGAACTTATCTTGATTTACATTCTTTTGCCGAAGTGATATATCTCCGCGGGAGATTTCTTGTGCAACGTAAGGTGGGATACATTCTTTTGGAAAATTTGAACCACTCCTTTGGAGACTGCCTTCATATGACAAAAAGCTGCATCTATTTCAAAAATATAATTTACTCTGAAACAACAAAATAATTTTTAGAAGTGTACCATTTTTAAAATGTCACAATCAAAAGACAAAAAATGGGAAAGGATTGAAGTTTCCATCTCATTTTTCTGACAACAAGAAGCTGACTAATCCAAAGGAGTTTGATCTGTTCTCAAAAATTTCTGATGAATCTTTTGTGCTCAAGAAACTTTCTGAAGCAATACCTACAACTAAACTTGTTTCACCGGCCACCATCGAAACAGAGTCATCTTCAACTCCAAATCCACAACCATCAACATCTCTTTCGGAGGATCAAACTCTGGATACACCAATATGCCATCCACCTACTCCGTCAACATCTAGTGTTTCCACAAGAAGCAGAAATAAAGTCTTAACTCCCAGAAAGGAAAGATTGAAGAAAAGACTGGAATTTGTTTCTACTAGTAAGGCTAATCAGTCAAGAAAATATCAAGAAAAAATCAATGACCTGGAAAAAAAGGCTGACAACACCAAGACGCATTGTTAATCAGTCATTGAAAAGAAAGATGAAAGCACTAAAAGGAAAAGACATGGAGATCCAGGAATTAAAATCGAAATTAAGGGGTACCAAAATGGCTCAAGAGCTTGCTCAAACAAAATCAGAATTGATAAATCTCAAAAGGGCACACAGGAAATTACTAAAGATGTGACACGCAAAACTAAAGAAACATGTCACCCTCAGCAAATATAGGAGTCTTCAAGAAAAGCTGAAGGATAGAGATGAAAGTATAAGGCAGCACCAGTTTGAGAATCTCCTGTTGAAGGAGTCACTCCAGAACTTGGGAAGAAATGATAAAGTAGACATGAAGACGAACAAGAAGACTTTCTCACATACAATGAGACTGCATGTTTTTGATTGTATCACAAGCAACACACCAACGGCGTCAATACCATTCTTGATTTCACAGATTCACAGGAGAAGTGGACAAGAGCTAGAACATGTCCCACAGCGCAGCACTGTTGAGTTGATGGCCAGAGAGCTTGGAGCTTTGGCAGAGCTTCAAACTGCAGAAACTCTACTTTCTTAAAAAAATGTGACCATGGGATTTGACGCTACTACTCAGGAAGAGATGCATACCAACAGCGTTCATTTCACAACAACATCATCATGTCTTGCTGCAGCTGTTGATGAATTAGCTGGTGGCACGGCAGATGATTATGCTCAACACATATGTGATACTGTTGATAAATTATGTGCAACTTACTGTCATTTTAATGATGATGCTGATTTCGAAGGAACCAGGAAGAAAGTGATCGGCAACATTGCTAATACTATGTCTGATCGGTGTGCTGCTAACCATGCTGCCATTCGAGTGGTTAACAGTGAGTGGGGCAAGACGTTAAACAAACTTAATTGCCACCTTCATCCTCTTGATTCTATTGCTTCTTCTGTTCGTTCTGCCCTAAAGCATCATGAGGAATCTACATCGCGCAAGGTTTTTGGGACCGATTGCTTAGCAGCGAACATCATTCTCCAAATGAACAAGCTCCGATACAAAAACTCAAAAGGAGATCCTCGCGGATTTGTAGCTTTCCTTGATGACAACGGAATCCCCCGTGGTGTACTTCCCCGCTACCGTGGGAATCGTCTACATGTCATCTTCCACATTGGTGGAAAACTTGTGCAATATCACGATGAATTTCTCTCTCTGCTCAGGAATGCTCCCATCGTGCAGAGGATTGAGGGCTGCAATCCTGCATGACATCACAATGGATCAATCGCGATCAGAGCTACACGTGTTGGGCATTCTTGGCAAACACTTGACGGGTCCATGGATGAGGAAATTCTACACCTCAAGTGAGACTGAGCTCAACCATGTTGATGGTATCAAAGTAGTGGAAGGAGTCATTAAAGCACTGAGGGAAACCGCTAATCATCCGCAGACTATGCTTTCTGCTACAGAGGATTTTTTCGGTGAGCAACTTGAAGTTGATGAAACCTTGCAGGCATTGCGAGAATTCGAATATGATGAGCACCAGTTTTGTGCATTGATGAAAAGTTGTCTCAACGCAATAATCGAGGTCTTGGAAAGACAGTACAAGAAGTACTTTCAAATTGACATTACAGACAAGCTGCGTGAGGAACCAGAGTCTGCCAGGTCCCACAACATCGACGCTGAAGAGGTAATGGGTATGTTTAGCTCGCTTAAGAAGAAAGCCCCAAACGCCACCATGTGCTACTTGTCCTTGAGAATGAGAGCCTGCAAAAACAAAACAGTCCAGTATTTGGATCAGTTGGAGGAGGGTAGGAGAGAGGATGTGCTTCAGAAAGCCGGAAGATGGGGAAGAATGCAGAGGAATAGAAGGAAAAAGAAGCAGATAGAGCTGAGAAAGGAGATCATTCGAAGACACAAGGAGAAAGAACAATCACACAAAACAAAAGAAAGAAGAAAGGTAGAGAAAAAAAATGAAAGAGAGAGACATAGAAAAGGTTAGAGAGGCATTCCCTCATTTGGATTTTTCAGAATCGAAGTGTGAAATCATGAAAGACATTCTGAACGGTCGAGTTGTGGGTACAAAAGCCTGCCATGCCTGGTATGTGCAGCAAAAAGTGGAGGTGTACAATGCAAAGTGCGAGAAATTGAAAACTGATATTTACCGGGTGGCATATTGGTCACAGTCCGAAAAGTATGATGATGCTACCGATTACAACATTTCTATGTATCGCCTTGCAGCCGATGTCTTGTATGGAGATCTGGTGTTTTGTTAAAAACTTGCTTCATGAGTGTATTGCCATATGTTTTTTATTGGTAAGAACAGCAATGTGATAAAAATGTACATGTAAATTAAAGGCCACTAATGAATTTCAACTGTAATAACAATTGAAACAATAAGGTTGTTAATTAGCTGTCAATACAGTAACGTCAGCTTTTAAAAGTAATGTGTACAATTATGTACATCACCAATATATGTACCCAAAGCCAGATTGTGGTGTATTGGATCTCGTGAACTCAACTATAATCAGTTGAATAATTAATTACTCATTAAAGACTAATTAATCAATTTGTTAAAATTTGGTTAATTACATATATGTTGCCTAATAGCTGATGACACAGTAATATCTTGTGTTTATGCAGGCATTCCCAAATTTCAAATAGTGCAGTATTACTCTATCTCTCGAACTGACCATAATTAGTGAATTAAGTACTTATAATGACTAATTTATTAATTAATAATATATTAATCAATTTGATGACTTTGTAGATGAATACAAACTTCAAATCAGAATAATATCTTTGCAATGAAAGAGGTTCATACATACTTTTTTTCCCTGAAAGATGCATTGATTCTCATAATTCTTGTGAACGTTCAGATATCGTTATTGTGTAACAATTAATTAATTAATTAATTTTCTCATTTTCTTTCTTATTGAACATGATAAATTGGGTTGTTAGTGCTCAGCATATCATTTTCCATAATTCCTGAAAGTTTCATGTTAAAATCTTATTATTTAAGAAGTTATGATAATTTTTGTGCCAAAAAGGTGTACTTTGGTCACAGCTTCAATCACAGGTTTTGTCTTTCAAAACAAAGGATAACATAAGAATTAAATTGGCGATATTCTCCCATTAAAATTTGCATAACTCTTTTTATTACTAGGCTTGTGATGATGGGTGAGGTATCAAATTAAAGGTCTTGTTGAGCTCTAAATGATGACACCAACAATTTACACTTATACTGACTGTCATTTTTTTTGTAACATACCTACCTTAACCCTATAAGCAACACGGGCTGACGAGATCGGCCCTAAATTTGCTGCTCGATTGCCAGGGCCGAAGAAATCGGCCCTTTGTTAAATGCTCATTTGCATAAAATCCCGATGTCTAACTCTGCTCTATCGCTGTCCGTGATTGGTTGTATGATTGAACTTTTAATAAAACCGTATATGGTGGTCGATAAAACCAATGAAAAAATTCAATGTAAATGTCCTCATTTTCGGTCTTCTGTTCAGTTGTTGTGATGCGATCGGCCGTGATTTTACATTGGCTTACGTCTATTATGCGTACGTGTATTGTATATTGTGCTGTGGCTGCGGTGAACGAAGAGTGATTTTGCGGTGTATTTTCAGAGTGTTTCCGCCATGAATCGTGACCCTAATCGACCATCTACATCGAAAGAAAGACCAGGACTGTTCGAGAGATTTGATATCTTGAATGAGAATGCCAGTGATGTTGGAAGTGACTTCGATATTGATATGGAAAGTCTGGACAATTTGCAAGATTCAGACTTCAATCTGAGTGATGCGAGTTCTACCGTAAGCACAACAAACGCCATGCTCGCTTCGGCATCAAGAAGTTTGAGGTTTGCGACAGCAACGGGTACATCCTCCACGTCGAGTTGTATGCAGGAAAGGATTTTGATGTAAAAAAGAAGACGGCCTCGCTCATAGTGTCGTCATGAAGCTGATGCGAAGGAGCCGACTTCTCGGCAAGGGCTATCATTTGTTTACGGACAATTTCTACACAAAACCGAAGTTGGCAGATGAGTTGCTGCGGCAGGACACCTTGCTGACGGGAACGGTACGAGAAAACTCGAGGGGGCTGAGCGCTGA
The DNA here is from genome assembly GCA_963669155.1 of Arbacia lixula. Taxonomy (NCBI): domain Eukaryota; kingdom Metazoa; phylum Echinodermata; class Echinoidea; order Arbacioida; family Arbaciidae; genus Arbacia; species Arbacia lixula. The sequence continues at coordinate 7,206,131 of OZ022583.1, read as the reverse complement.
TATCGCCAAAGCAAAACTAAAAAATCCTGGAGAGACCCTGTATGCAAGAAAAGGTCCCATGCTGTCTGTCGCCTTCAAGGACAAAAAGTCGCAAAAAAAGCCTGTCATCTTGCTGAGCACTGCACACACTGCACAGAATGTGAAACAACAGAAGCGTGGAAAGGAAGTCGTGAAGCCAACAATGGTTCTTGACTACAACGCATACATGGGAGGGGTTGATGTCAGCGATAAAATATACCATGTAGCTGCTGAGAGGGCCACCCACAGATATTGGATTAAGATTTTTCGGAATCTTATCGACATCTCGATCATGAATGCCTATAAGATATACCGGATGAACACAGATGCTCAACACCTCCTTTGCAAGCATGATTTCATTGTGTCGATCGTCGAGAGTTTGTGTGGTGCAACAACAGCTGATGAGGAAAGAGAAGCAGAGCGACCAGCCATTCCTGTTCATCGTCTTGTTCTCTTACCGGGGAAGAAGGAGCGAGAATGTGCAGTCTGCAGCGATAGAAAAGGAGGTGGTCTCCGCAGATCCCGACATTGGTGCCCGGGATGCGATGTGGGTTGCCATGAGCGTTGCGAACCTCGCTTAGAGCACTACAAACGCAGGCCTGGAGGGAGGAAGTGACGAGCACAGGATGCCCCCAATGATGATGAACGAGTTGACCATTTGAAAGAACATTGAACTTGAACATCTGTATGTGAAAGTACCTCATTTCATATGCTATTATTATTTTTCTATGTGTGCTTATTTTAGTTTGTATTTTGGTAAATTTATTGACCGTCTGTAGTTTCTAACAAAGCATTTACAGTTTACCACCAAATATTCATGAAATTCATTCCGGTGTTTTGGGGTATGTATTTATAATGATGTTTACAAAGTTGTCACAAATCAAATACTACTTTGTGCATGACGCAATATCCAGGATGTTACATTGCTGTTTTGGGTATCAGTTTCGATCTTGCTCTTTTTGAATGGCTGCTTCTACATTCACCTTGCCAGTATTTACTTTAGAGTTATCACTCATTGAATGATATCAGAGTAATATATTTTTTATTCATGTTTGTTACAATTTGTATTTCTGATATGCCATTTTGCTCTCTGTATTTTGCTTGTCTCTGGTATTTCATTTTTTTTTATATATATATGTATACTGGTTGCTTCTAGATTCACCTTGCCAATATTCAACGTAAAGTATCACTCATGGAGCATTATGAGAGCAATATCAGAGTAATTCATGTTTTTTTTTATTCATGCTTGTTACGATTTATATTTCTTGTATACCATTTTACTCTCTGCATTTTACTTGTCTCTGGCATTTCATTTGATTTTTTTTTTCAATTGGTTGTTTCTAGATTCACCTTGCCAGTAGTCCCTTGCAGTATCACTCTTGGAATGTACTCAGGGTACTTTCTTTGTTGTGCATTCTTATCAGTCAGATGTCTTGTCTGCCATATTTCCTTTTGTATTCACTAGCCAAAATAAGAGTGCCAAATATGGTTTCAGCTGAATGTATACAAGGCTGATATACATGTACATTGTATAATAGTATTTAGTCATTCCATTGTAAACTTATCTACATTGTACTGGAATTATTATACATATAAGTGTGTGGTTCCTCTATAGCTTACATCTGTATGAAGTAATTGAAAGACTAGATGGTAAATTACATGTCGTTGCAGTATAAGTAATATTTATATGTCTATGTATTTTACAGTTTTTGTCTGAAGACTGTTGATGTTCCGTTTGGATCGAATTCTCTTTTCCTTATCATTCTTGTGATTTGTGTGCTATTGTTTTTTTTTACTATAAAATGAAGCTGTATACCGCTGTAAATCTCTTTTTGTTTCTTCTCAGTCTCCCTTTCTGCTTCTGTTCTCTCCTTACCTCTCTTCCTTTATCTCTCTCTTTTCCTCCTTATCTGCCTTCATCTCTGTAAATATATTACGTCTTTATTATCCATGTACACATTCAATGATGCAGAAATATTGCTGAGAGGTTTGTCCTGAATTACTGTAGTCCTCTTCATTGTCATAATTCGTAACCGTACTCACATGCTTGATAATGTTTCTGTTGTAGACATGGTATTTGTATTCATAATTTTACTTTCTTTGTTATAAATTACATAACTTGTTCACCAAGCATTGGTGAACAAATGTTTGGTAGGGTAGTCCTTTTCTAAAACAAGTAAAACGAGGAAATCAAGTAACATCTCAGACGATACATAATAGTAATATACCACTTACAAATAATGATAAACTAAAACAACGAAAGTAGCTTTACCACTGTGTGCTGAAAAACACTATTTGAATATCATATCTTGCCATGTATAATCCAAATCATGCACTCTTCACCAGTTAGATAACCTGAGTTATGGAAAATGTATGGAACATACTTTTTTTTTTTTTTTTTTTTTTTTTTTATTCATTACCTGTTCATAATTTTGGTTCTTTGTTTTGTACTTGATGCCATCCTTTCATACCATATTTGTTATAATATTCTGAAAGCTGAGTAAATTTTCTGCTATCTAATATGCACATCTCTTGATTTCCATTTTTTAGTCAAGAGTTATGCTGATAGGGCAAAATCTGTAAATTGCATTGTAGGTGTTACTGTGCATTGAGTGGTCATGTGATATGTGTGAGGGCGCTGTTCTACGAAAAAAATCAAACGGGAACGTAAAGTGTGGTATATGCTTGAAGATGATATACGACTTGGTAGAATTCAAACTTCATTGGTGAGGTTCCTTTGGCTATGAGAAATCCTGTATGCAATAGGCCTTGACAATGACATTTTTTTGGAATTTATAACGCGCGCATACCTCCGATTTCTCTGTTTTGTACTTGATACCATAATTTTTACCCCATAAATGTAATAATTTTCTGAAAGCTAGATAAATTCCCTACAATCTGATATAAAGATTTCCTTGTTTCCATTTTCTATTCGAGAGTTGTGTTGGTGGTTAGGGCAAAGTTTGTATGGCAGTGTGAATACAACAGTGCATTGTGAGGTCAAAAAATCACATGGAAACGTAGAGTGTGGTATATGCTACAAGACGATGTATAGCTTGCCAGAATTCATTGGACACAAGTACCTGTTCTAAAGCAATATCTAACACCAGTACATATAGCAGCATTTAGCCCTGCCACTCCCATTACACTATGTGTGCCACTTATAGGGTTAAGGAGAGGATTATTCACACATTCCATGACGTAGGTGGCCACCAAGTCACAGAAAAGACAACCAGATTAGTGGCCGAGCATTGTTACTGGCCAGGAATGGATGAAGAGATCTGTATACATTGTGAGAACTGTCAACGTTGTTTGCTTTCCAAGGCAGGAAAGAAGCTGCACCCAGACATGGGATCGTTGATTGCCAAGGTGTCTCTGGAAGTAGTTCCGTGTGGCTGCCATGGTACAAACTCTTACACTGAGGAGTTTCTGTGACAAAACCTTAAAATCGTTGCTATTCACAAGATCACACAGATGCATCAATGCAGGAAACGTTCAGCTGAAGTTAAACAATCTCATTTAATTCAGGAAATCCCACATCCCATGTCAACTTTCAAACAATTTTTGCAAAGAAAACAATCATGTTTACAGGGCCAATGTTTTGGAATAACCTTCCCCACGAACTTACTCGCTGCATAAAAATATCTTCATTCAAGTGCAATTAAAAGAAACATTTGTTATGTTCATATACCAGGCAATAATTTCTTTTAGCCTTTACTCTTTTTTTTTTGTTCACCACTCACGCTCCGACAAGGACGCTGCCCGGCACCTTGGTCCGAGCAACCTGCCAAGCTCTTGGAAAAAACAAACAAACTGATACTCTTTAGAATTACTAGCCAATTTCCTTGAGCTCGGCGGGTGCTCGGCCACGTGGCATGGTTAGGCGTCCTTGCCGGAATGTACATGTAATGTGATTTGCATATATTATAATGAATCCATCTTATGAATGATGTCTTCGTATACATATTTATACTTATTCATACATATTCAATACTGAGTCAACAGTCGAATTGCCTTCATAGAAGCTTGAGCACTATCGTATTTCATCCTGACTTCTCCTGATTTGTTTGGTTTTGTTTGTGGGTGATTCTTCAGTAAGTGTCTACTTTGGTGTCCCGCCACTTTCAGAGTTCACAGTTGAAAAAATGCACAGCTTTTATTTTCTAATTTAACCCCTTTTATCTAAGAAGGTATATCTATGATTACTCAAGGTAAAATAATTGTTTGATTAATTCTACTTTTTTCTCCCCCCGCAATTATACGATGCGAACTCCCTCAAATCTATATGTCCCGATGGGTATGTATAAAATAATACTTACGTCGTATATTTTCTTAATGTCAACGGTTTTTCATGAAAACACTCTCAAATGCTTTGTTTTTTATCATGTATTACTTTGAAGTTTATAAAAATTCATTATCTTCAAGAAAATAAAATATTTTTATTTTTTGGGGGGACCAGTTTTTCTGTCCCTCCATTTGCGTCAGATACCGTCACGCACTTTTTATAAACGCCCTCTATTGACAAATCAAATCCCTAGCAACGTCGTACACGGTAAATACGCCGCCATTACCGATGATCGTCGTGTTCCCCAGCGGTGATCTCTGTGTTTGGGCCAGAAATTTCTTACAAAAGAGCAAATTTATTGAATGATAGGTGCGTACCTTTATTCGTCATCATATCCGAACGGTCTAGATTTCAGTGAAATTGTGCAGTTATTGTATTTTTGTAATGTTTGTGAGATAAAGAGTGATGCAATGAACACCTATGTCAAAATGCCGCTAGCCGTAGGGCAACAGTGCCACATTCGATTAAATGTGTATGCCGTCATATCCATCACCATCATCTCTGTCACGAAACTCAGGATCTTGACTGTGATGGAGATGACTGCAACTGTGACGGAGATGACTGCAATTGAGACAGAGATGACTTTCTGTCATATTTTTGGTGTAATCTAAATAAGGGAACAAGTGCAGGATACCCCAAATTTCACCTCTTCAGATTTTCAACATCACTGCTTTAGACTAGCCTCTAGAGACATTTGAGTCTCCTTATCTTTATAGAGTCTAGTACTAAGAATGATTGATATTAATTTCAAATATTCTTGAAATTAAGTCTTCTGAAATTTGTAATTTATGCAAAATTCAACACAAGAACTTCGCGATCAGTTCAAATCTGTGCACGATTCCCCCCCCCCCCCCCCATGGCCGAGTTCGCCCCATGCTGACATCCAGTTAAGCGGCTCTAGACCCCATATAGTATGGTTTGTTTTCTAGCTTGGAGAGGTACAATGGTCCCAGATATGCCAGTTATTGTATGTTCACAAAAAAGTTGGTGTCAAAAAGGTTATATTCGACACTGAACTGTGACAATGACTCCAGTGACAATGATTTTTGTTATTGATAATATTGTTACTGTGTAGACTCTATGTAGATTTTGATACCTAGATTTACATTAAAATAAAAAGAAAATTGTTTCTCATCCCTGCCTGCATCATTTCTTTCCACCACATAAAAGAAATATTGAAATAAACCAAGGCACTAATGCGCTTTTACACCGGAACTGTGGACTGATAAAATAAAGACTAAAGGGGTGTTACAAGAAACTTGCGATCAAATGCAAATCAATTTTATGTCTGAAAAATAATTATAAATCTTGCAATTAACTGTAAACTGGAAGGCGATTAATCACTAAATGACAGTGACCAATCAAGATCATCGTTGCATGCTCATTTTGCTCAAGAGAATGACCAGTACCCAATCAGATTTGTTCTTTCGAATTAGTGATTGATCGCTAACCTTTGTGTTTACTTCTTGTAGCAAGACAAATAAAGTGAGTTTTTCTACAGTTGAAATAGTAAATTTACGTACATCTGAAAGTTGTGTCTGATTGCAAATAAGTTTCTTGCAACACCCCCTAAGCATACACCATGACAGTGTGCATTATGGTAAGCAGTGGTAGGTTAGTCTGGCACTTTCATCAGACCACAGCTCCAATGCTAAAGCACATTAGCGCCTCAATATTAATATTAAAATACCAAACTTTTTTTTTTTCAGGATGGCACTTACACCTGCAGAACGTGCTAAACGTTACCGTGAGCGCCAGAAGAGTGATCCAACATTGAAAGAAAATTACTTAAGGAGAGAAAGGGAGCGCAAGAAGATAAGCTATGTCCCTGTTTCCAAACGAACTGAAAGGGCTCGAAGGAAGATAAGGCGAAGTTGGCGTAAAAGTAGCAAGGAGTACAGGGATAAAAAGAGCAGTGCCAAAAGCTTGCCTGGGGGGTCCCATGAAAGGACAACAGCTGTGAAACATCCAAATCCTCCCTTCTCAGATAAAAGGAAAGAATTGGGCCGAAAGAAGGTGAAGAGGGATCGAGCGAAAGCTTACCGACAGCTGCAGAAGACGAGACAGCTTTTAGAGATGCAGAGGAGGTTAACAGAAAAGTGGAAGAAAAGACACATCAGAGTGAAGGAGCAACTTAGTGTGCAGAAAGATTCTCCAAGATCCAAAACAAAAAAGCTCTTGCGACATTTCCCACTGGACAGTCACAGTAGGGTGTACAAGAAATTAGTCTTCCATCACGTACTTGTTGACGAACTGAGGCGAAAATACCGAAAAGCAAGGCATCTGCGACTCAAACAGAAGATAAGGAGAATTGCTGCAGGGAAGGTCGTCAAAAAATACAGACTACTAAAGCATATGTCCAATGTATTAGGTGTGAATGCTGCTCGGCTTGCGAAAAAAGATGTCCAGAAAAGTCTTAAATTTGTGAAGTCAAAGAGAAGTGATAGATTGGCTGATGACATAAAGCAGAAAGTGACTGATTACTTTCTGCGGGATGATGTGAGTAGGCAGTTACCTGGTAAGAAGGATGCTGTCACCCGAAAGAAGATTAAGAAGCAGAAGAGATTGTTAAATCAACACATGACGATTCTGCATGCACAGTTTGTTGCAGAAAACCCAGAGGTAGAATTGCATTACTCTACGTTTTGCAAGCTGCGACCATGGTGGGTGCTGGTACCGAAGCTCAGTGATCTAGACACGTGTATGTGTAAACGATGTGCAAACATGGATCTGATGAACCAGAGACTTTCTACAGAGAAGGTAACATCTACAGCAGCACCACCTCTGGGCGATGGCGCTGTACAGCGATGTCCTGATGAGATCCTGGAGAGTTAAAAATAAATTTTAAAAATGAAATTAAAAGGGGGAGCGTGCGGGCAAAATAGAGAAGGAAAAAAAGGAGAGAGGGGCACTGTAGAGTAAAAAGGGGGAAGGTTTACAGAGAGAGAGAGAGAGAGAGAGAGAATGATAGAAAGAGAAAGAGAACATGAGAGAGAGAGAGAGCATGAGAGAGAGAGAAAAAAAAAGTAATTTCAGAAAATAATTCATTGTGCATCATCTCCGTCACGCGTCTCTACCGAACTGCATCATCTCCGTCACGGCTGGTCATATCCGTCACATATCATTTTATTCTGTGTTATTCCTGAACTATTGCAATAATAACTATCAATTTAAAAGAAAAGTGAATAATAAAAACAATTCTACTATCCATGACTGCAAGATTAAAAAAGCTTAAGGCAAATGAGTAAAAAGCATTGTTTGAAGTGTCAATTTTGCAAAAAAATGAGATTTTTCTTTGGCGGTGAAACATCGAGCAAATCAAAATAGCTTATCTTTACTGAAATGAAAAAAATGTGAAAGTATCTTGAAGAAATGGATCTGTATATCTGTATTCGGGAGCAAAATGAAAAAAAAAAATCAATTACAAAGTTCTAATGTTCATTTTACTGATTGCTCTGAAACGTGACGGATATGATGCAATGCAGTGAGCAATGGCTGAAAAAGGGCAGAAAAAGTAAAATAAACCCTGTAAAGATCGCGGCAAACCTAATTTTCTGGTAGTCGAGATGTTTGTGCATATAAAAAAAAAAGAATACTCAAGCAATATATGTATATATTTCTTCTGCTTTCCAGGAAGTAAAAAATAGACACTTAGTGAAGAATCACCCTTGTCTATTCCTCGCTCGCACACTTTTCTGTTGTATTGCTGGATTAATCGTACGCCTTTTAATTTTTGTTTTTGATTTTTGTTTTTGATTTGTTTTCATGTTGTTTCTTGAGTTGTTTATGATTTCTTTTGTTTATTTCTTTGGTCAATTTGTTTATCCGTACTCCGAAGTGTTCTTTTAATCCACATTATTTTGGGGTCTATAAGATTTACAAGCTTGCTTTAAATAGGCCCCATTCATATTTCTTTACCTATATCCACTGTATGTTTGATATTGACCATTATGTAATATTTTGCATCCTTATACTAGTTTTGTTTATGTCAAAGACTGACTATGTTGATGTATTATTGCTTTTATTTTACATGTATTGAACAGAAATATGAATAAATTGAAATTGAAACATCTATAGCTTGCAACCTTGAGATAACAGTTATTCTCATCATTCAAGGATCCTAATATTTTCCTCTGATTGTATTTGCACTGGGAAACATGACTAGATGAATCAACTACCACATAATGCAGTGAGAACTGCCCGGATTTCCACTAACATTAACGTTGGTCTTTGATTCTCAGAAAATCCTTGGCATTCTGGAACAGCACTTCCAAGAGACGAACAGAAGTGGCGAGCCATACTCTGTGGAGGAGACAAGGTTCCTGGGGATCCTGGAGAAAGGCATCCACAGACAAAGTGATGGCCACTATGAGATGCCGTTACCATTGAAGTCCTCCAAGCCAGATCTTCCCCTCAACAAACCCCTGGCGTTGAAGAAATGGAACCAACTATCAGCACGATTGCGGAAGAATCCCATATTTGCTGACGATTACAGGGCACTTCTGGATGACGTCATCCAGAATTATGCCAAGCGAGTTCCTGCTGACCGTCTTCATGTGAAGGACAGGATTAACTACATCCCTCACGCAGGAATGTATCACCCCAAGATACCTGACAAGATCAGAGTCGTCTTTGAATGTTCAGCATCTTTCCAAGGTGTTTCCCTAAACGACCATCTGCTGCAGGGACCGAACCTGATGAATAGTCTCCTGGGCATCCTCTGCAGGTTCCGGAGGGAACCTGTGGCGCTTGCAGCAGAAATGCAAAGCATGTTTCATCAGTTCTTCATCACCCCAGAACACAGGGACCTGCTGAGATTTCTCTGTGGGAGGACAGAAATCCAGTCAACCCGGTCTTTGGATATTGAATGATGGTTCATCTGTTTGGTGCCGTGAGTTCACCATGCGTCGCAACCTTTGGATTGCGATGAGCAGCAGACGATGAGGAGGGTGACTTTGGAACATTGGCTGCAGAGTTTGTTAGAAAAGATTTCTACGTAGACAACGGTCTTGGATCACAGGCTACCAGTGCTTCAGTGATCAAGCTTCTGAAGAGTACCCTGGAGGTATATGCGCGAGGAGGTGTGAAGCTGCACAAGATCATATCAAATGATAGAGAAGTTCTAAAGGCCTTTCCAGAGGAGGAAAGAGGAAAGGATGTTCAGAGCCTAGATATCAACAGTGATCCTCTGTCACTGGAAAAGGTGCTGGGGATCGTGTGGAAAGAGCAGAACAACGTGTTCAACTTTTCAGTAGAGATAGAGTTCGTACCGAGGCAGCCACATTGCGATTGACTTCACCATGTAAGAGCCAGGCTCTAACAAAGTTGAGAATGTCCTGGTACTTACAGATGTCTTTCCGAAGTACACACAGGCATTACCAACCAGAGACCAGCGAGCAACTACAGTTGCAAAGGTACTTGTAAACTGGTTTGTTTGATTACGAGTACCTTAGCAGCTGACACAGTGATCAGGGTCGCAACTTCGAAAGTAATCTGGTCAAGCAGCTTTGCCACGTGTATGGAGTAAAGAAGACTAGGGCGACTCCCCACACCATCCTGAAGGCAACGCGTAGTTTGAGAGATTTTGAGAGAGTTTGAGAGAAAGCGCACGACCGACTGCATGTTCTCCCACAAGAAAAGAGAAAATGGCCGCAATACCTCCCAGAGTTGGTGTATGAGTGCAACTGCATGCCACACTCTTTGACTGGATATTCACCATACTACCTGGTTGCCAAGCAACAGAGATGCCGGATTTGCAAAACTAGCGATGGTCATTGGACAGATCAGTGCCAGAAATTTCTTTCAAAGACGCAGGCTGAGAGATTTCAAATGGCAAAAGAAAATTTTGTGGGCTTCAGTTGTCTACAAAGGGGATAAAAAGATCATTAAATGTCCACCTGCAAGAGAAAGCAATGCTGCACAGAAAGTTTCAATGGTGAGCAGTGAAAATCATTTCATCATCTATTCACCCACCTGCTACCACCTAATGTAGTGTTCTCTGGTGGAGGAGAGGCTGTGCTTACTGTACTTACTGCGAAAGTCATGGGACAAGGGAATGTGAAGAAGGATTGCAATATCCTGTTCGATACAGGGGCCCAGATAACCCTCATTAAACAGTCACTTGCAGACAAGAGAATTAAAGGGAAATGACATTTCCATTTCAATCTCTAGGCTAGGTGGTGAAGAAGAAGTCTTCCAGACCAAGGTCTACAAAGTGTAAATTCAACAGCCAATTCGGGGAGGAAGGGGAGTCAGTAGCCCACTGTTGTTTCATATGAACCAACAAGCCATACCGCAGATGGAGAAGAACAAAAAAAGTTATCTAACGATAATACATCACTTCAAATTGACGGCCGGAATGTAGAAATGGAAGCCGAAACTGTAGCTGTCATCTCCATGGTGTCAAAGAAAACCGTCAACACATTGTGGCCAGGAAAAAAAATTGGTAGTGTCCAACATCACCTTACGCACATACACGGATGAGGTGATCGATGTCGCAGGCACAATGGATGTGGACGTCACGCACAAAGGAACATGCCACACCCTGCCATTGATAGTCGTGAAGAAGGATGGGCCAACTGAAGGTATGAGTCCTTCTAGGGGACAGTGATGAAACCCATGACCATGAAGTAGCTTCTGGCCCATCAGAATGTGGAGACTGCGTATTTACATTTTCTGGTGATCAAGATCATAATCATTCAGAGGAGATTCCAGACTATAAACCACCCATGCTAGATCATGAAGATGCAGAAGTCGATGAACTTCTGGATGAGATTCATACTGTGATGGAGAAAGAATGCTATGCTGATCTTTGTGATGATTTCAGAGTGTGTTGAGGTCCTTGCAGAGAGAGTGGAGGACATCGTACAAATTGAGCCTGAAACTGATGACACATACCAACTACCAAACATCAAAACGGCAGGACCCCGTTGTATCGTGTATGGATGTGGGATTACCGTTTACCAGGGCTTTGCGATTCACCAAATGCCAATAGGGCAAGAACACTTTGACACTACTCAGAAACAATGGATTGCTTTTATTGGACGAAAGAGGAAGTTTGACTTGAAAAGTGCAAAAACATATGCGAGAATATTTGTGTGCAGTGGACATTTCTTGCCCGTAGACTACGTGTCGACACAAGTTGAAATGTACCGAACAGGACTGAGGACGCGACCGCCAACATTGAAGGCTGGTTCTGTTCCATCTTTAGAGGTTGCTGCACAGCCATTTCCAGCAGACTGGTTCTGCATGCCGTCATCATCTTTGGCATCATCACCACCTTCAGACAGTGATGGCCAATCTGCGGTTGATTTCCAAAGTCCATCTGGTCCTGATCAGCCAAAACGAAGCCGCAAGGAATCCATATACGTCAGAAAAAGAGTAAGACTGATTTTTAAGACTTTTAGTTTATTGTACATATGTATGTATGTAGATGACATCCACTAAAAAAAAAATACACCACAGAATATTCTAATGTACATGTACAATTATGTATACTTGGACATGTTCATGAAACCCATGTGGCCAGCACATATGTGCATTAATTTTTTTTACTTGTCTGATAGACCTGTAGGTAAATACTTTTTACCCCTTACTTCGATACAATAATCCAAAATATGAACAAAATATTGAAATTTTACATGTACATGTATCTTTTGAAAAATGGCTATGACCAAATTATTTTTACAGGAATTTCAGACCAAATTCAATGGCCTGGTAGATTTTTACTGCTCTTTGGCCACTGAAATGGTGTCAGTGTTGAGCCATGATGTACAAGTACAAATGTTCTGTAGTGACTTCATTTTTATTCAAGAGAACTGCCCGCAGGTGTTAGGGCAGCGGTTTGCTTTTGTTTGCTACTTCCGCGCACAACATTTTTTGCACGCGAATTGCATTCCTCGTTCAACACATGCCGACGCGCATTCCACGAGTATCGGCCGCCTATCAGAGACAGTTATGTCACCTCATGACTTGGCTCGGCCAATCAACAATGTCACTCGCCATGCTGCCGAGGCCCAATTCGACACGCGTGGCATCACTCAGGAGAAAACCAAGTTCTCTTACATCATAGCGTCGCTGCAGCCGGAGGTCGCAACTGAGATACGCGACCTTATCGTCAATCCGCCAGCTACCGAGCCATACTCTACGCTGAAGGCAGAACTGGTGCGGCGCATGTCAACCTCCGAACAGAAGAGGCTCAACAAGCTGCTCATCAGCGAGGAGTTGGGTGACCGCACACCGTCCCAACTGCTTCGCAGGATGCAGCAGCTGCTCCGGAAGAAGACGCTGGAGCCGAGCATTTTGAGGCAGCTATTTATGCAGCGCCTTCCCGTGAATGTCCAGCTCATTCTCGCATCCACTAGGGAGAGCATGGACAAACACGAGTTAGCTGCACTCGCGGACAAGATAGTCGAGGTGGCTACACCCTCCGTTGCTTCCGTGGAGGCGCTACCACATGCTCATCTGACGCCTTCACGAGCTGACGACTCTGACGTACATCGTCTCACTGCTCAAGTGGCGCAGCTTACAGCTCAGATTAGAGCACTGACTTTTCCAGTGCACAACACTTCCAGGCAGCGGTTCAGGAGCCGCAGTCACGGCTGCAGTTCATCACGCAACCGCCGACCGGACCGCAGCCCGAGCAGGTCACGTGAGTGCTGGTACCACTGGACTTTCGGGAAGAACGCACGGAAGTGCACAGCGCCATGTTCGTGGCAGACAGACCGTCCTTCATCGCAGCAGGAAAACGGCCACGCCGGCAACTAGCGGCGACGAGCGCAGCCGGCGAGCCATCGTCATCGAGTCGCCTTTTTCATGTGACTGACAGACTATCTGGACACCGTTTTCTGATTGACACTGGTGCCGAAATCAGCGTGATTCCACCTACGACTGCGGAGAAGCACCACGGTCCTAGCCCTATGATAGCGCTGCAAGCAGTGAACCTATCACTACTTATGGGGTACGCTCCATTACCCTTGACCTTGGCCTTCGAAGAACTTTCCGATGGCTTTTTATCATCGCCGACATTTCCAAGCCCATCATCGGCGCTGATTTTCTGCGGCATTTCAACCTCCCGGTCGATCTTAAGCGTAGCAAGCTCCATGACGCTACGACCAGCTTAAGTGTGAATGGACTCGACAGCACGGCAGGTCCAGCCTACATCACGCCGATGATTTCGCGGTTGGAAGACGGCTCACCCTATGACGCTGTTTTGCGACAGTTCCCGGAGATCACGCGTCCGGATTTCAACCGCACGGCCGTAAAGCACTCCGTCACCCACCACATTGTCACGCGTGGCCCACCAGTTGCCGCTCGCCCTCGTCGTCTAGCGGAGGAGCGCTACAACATTGCAAAGAGGGAGTTCGACCACATGCTAGATTTGGGGGTTATTCGGCAGTCTAGCAGCAATTGGTCCTCCCCTCTTCACATGGTCGCTAAGAAGACGCCGGGTGATTGGAGGCCATGAGGCGATTACAGAGCCCTCAACGCACGAACTGTACCTGACAGCTACCCCATACCTCACCTACATGACTTTACCTCCAGGTTGGAGGGACAGCGTGTTTTCAGCAAGGTGGACTTGGTTCGTGCGTATCACCAGATACCGGTACACCCAGACGACATACACAAGACTGCAATTACCACTCCATTTGGACTTTTTGAGTTTGTTAGAACGCCGTTCGGCCTTCGGAATTCAGCTCAGAGTTTTCAACGTTTTATGCATGAGGTTATCCGTGGTCTCCCTTTCGTCTATATGTACATCGATGATCTTCTGATCGCCAGTGAAACGCCCGCCCAACACAAACACCATCTCCGCACCCTGTTTGCACGTTTGTCGGAGTACGGTGTGGTCATCAACCCACAGAAGTGTGTCTTCGGCGCAAGAAGATTGGATTTTCTTGGCCACCACGTCGACAAACATGGCATACGTCCCCTCAGCGACAAGGTCGAGATCATTCGTGATTTCCCTCGCCCTACATCAGTCAGTCAGCTCCGCCGATTTCTGGGGTTGATTAACTTCTATCGTCGGTTGTTGTTGGTCATGTCATGTTGGTTCACCCTTCTTCTCACCTCCCCACAAGCCTCATGGTGGACGCGTCAGACTCAGCCATAGGGGGCGTTCTCCAACAACAGTCACAAGGTGTGTGGCAGCCCATAGCGTTCTTCTCTCAGAGATTGAAGCCAGCGGAGACGCGATACAGCACATTTGGCAGGGAACTACTCGCCGCATACTTTGCTGTACGACATTTCCGCTACCTTTTGGAAGGACGTGCGTTCACACTGTACACCGATCACAAACCTTTGACGTATGCCCTCCTATCCAAGCCGGACAGGCACTCACCACGCGAAGTCAGACACTTGGACTACGTTTCGCAATTCACGTCTGACATCCAGCATGTGAGAGGTACAGACAACGCTGCAGCTGATGCGCTTTCCCGCCTCCATGTCAGTGCAGTGCAGACATCTGTCGATATCATCACACCTAGCAGCTCTGCACGGTGAGTAGGATATACGTAAGCAACAACACTAATTCCTACAGTTCAATAAGGAAAATTGACGGAATCAGACAATTGAGATCCATGTCTGGATGTTAAGAGCTTTTTTCTCCTGTTCATTTAGCTTCCACCACTCCTAATAGGCAGGTGACTACTGCAAGTCTTATCTTTATCAGCCTAAATAAACTTCATGAATGTATAGATAGATATTAGCTATGCACATGCATTTTTACTTCAAATGGGATGATGATTTTTTGGCACCTCCATTTTTCCATCATGAAAATTAAAATTTAAAAAGTACAATTTTTTCTTGTGTCTACTACAGGAAGCAGATGCACTGTACACTGAATATGCCAGACAAGCAGAGGAAGAACGAGCCCAAGACATTCTTGATCGCTCAAAAGGAGAGCAGTGTGGCGTCAGAGTGAGTACTGTATCAATTTATATCATACGAAGGTCAAGTTCAGATTTGTAAAGATTGCCCACTTTACAAAAATGAGGTCTATGTATGTACAGTATACATTAATTCCTCTGATTACATTTTTATCTACTGTTATGAGAAATGGTTACTCACTGATAAAGCACCTGCCTCATGAACAGGATACTGTGAGTTTTGTCAAAGGGCCATTCCATATAAGTGTCATGCCTGCAAAACGATGTGATGTGGTTATGATTGAGCATGTATTTCAATTTTCAAATAGTACGGGAGATTTGAGATCAAGAAAAAAAGGAGGAATGCGAGTGGTTACAGCACGAATGGATTGAGTGGGTCGATCGAGTCAATTTGTTGTGAGAGCGTGTATGCAACAGACGACTTGATGTCTAAAAACAACTCTGTACGCGACGTATGTGATGTGACTCTGGATGGGATGTCTTGGATGTGTTTGCATTTAACTTTAAAAAAAAAAAACCATCTAAGTTGACAAAAAGTTCTTTAACTTGTTTTAAAATAAAACACAAAACGCTTGAGTATAAGGGAAAGAGGACAGAGGCGATTGCAGACTTGTAAACAGGGCGTTATCTTGGCTAAAAATAACCATCAAATACGGCAAATTTTCAGTGGAGCGAGAGCCTCAAATTCACCGGCCATGCACCCGTCGATGCTTCGATGTTCGATCGGCTCAAAGCCATCGAACACCGGTTTTTGAAAAAAATCAATATGACTTAGGCTTAATCTTAACCTTGGGTTAAAGGTAGACAAAGGTAAATTTGACCCAACAAAAGACAGGTTTGATGAATACCTTTGGATTACCTTTGAATCATTTGGTTGATCACCAAAAAGTACCAAAGAGGTTAAGAGCTATGGTTCTGATCGCAAACATGACAGGAAAACCATTGGAAGTCATAACTCAACTTAGTGCCGAAGATAGGAGTAACTACAGTGAAGTGAAAAATTAATTGTTGGGAACATTTTCAGCTCACTGAAGATGGGTATCATAGACGGTTGAGAAATGTAAAACCTGAGAGGAATGAAAGTCCTAGGCAATTTGCAGGATGATTACAGGGTCACCTGCAGAAATAGATAGAGCTGTTGGGTTTTGGAGAAGACTATAAGTCTCTTGTAGATTTGATGTTGAGGGAGCAATTCATGAATTTGTGCTCCAATGGAGTCGAGACATTTGTGAAGGAGGGGCAATGGGGGGCAATGGTCAGTGGTCAGTGATCGCACTACTGTTTACGGAGGTGCATCCAATAGCCCTAGATCGAGGGGATTTAATCCTACAGCATCGGGTTCATACAACCAAGGTCAGGGTAGGGTAAATCAAGGTCAAGGTCAGCCGAATGCAGCTAGAGTGAGCAACAAGGTCATAGATCATGAGCCCCTAGGGAAGTAGGAGTAGTGAGGAAGTAGATGAGGCCTGGTCTGCAGTGCAGCAAGGTAAATGCTTAGAAGATGGCTGGGTAGATATCGCTCCTGGTGCTGAGGCAGAGAGAGGTGACACAGAGTTGCAGGAGAACAACCGGCTATATAAAGTCTAAGTCAGTCACATCCAATGTGTTTGTCTCCGCACAAGAGGGAGAAACACTCCTCAGTTTCGAAGCATCATCTGCATTGGGTTTCATTGACATTGTGTACAACGTGAGAGCCGACCCTCCGACGTCATCCAATGTATTCACAACGAATGCTGAACAATGTCTGGGAATCGGAAAACTGAACACATACCAATCTGTTCTCCCGGTTGCACTTCCACATTGGCTTATCCCATTCCGCCTACGGAAAAAAGTAGAACTTGAACTGAACAAGCTTCAATTGATATCATCAAGCCTGTCCATGACACACCAACTCCGTGGGTGTCCCCTGTCACAGTGGTCAAAAAGCCGAAAAAGCCAGAGGATGTTTGTATCTTCGTCGATATCAACCATAGTTGCATGGTTACGCACCACGCACTCCCATTATGTTAATGTGCAGCAGCAGCAGCTTGATTATGTACTGAGTGATGTACAGTACAGAGACTATATGTGCCAAGTGAAGCACACTGTCAAGTATGATTCGTATCCCAATTTTTATTTTTGTGATCTCGGACTACACCATTACATGTATCACAAATGTAAAACATTTCAGAACATATAAAGAAGATAAACAGGAGTTGGACGGGTGTCAGCTGCATTAACAAACATGTTCACAGCATGACATCATACAAATCCAGATTTCCTTAGTGCTCGTTTGGGTGTAGTGTGAGGTGATTAACCATCATGAATAATTTAATTAAAACTATATGGCCTGTGAAATACTGACTCATTGTAATGAAGATGATACTCCAGAATGTGTTCAGGAGCAGAATTATCTCCTCCCTAACCCTGGAGGACTTTGTTATAGATTTGTCAAGTTTCGTTGCATATATATCGCTATAAAGTATAATGCACATTCAACATCAAGTCATGGTGTAATACCATGTTAAGACCAAGAAGTTGCCTGAAGACCTCGACCCTGTTATGGGTCAGCAAGATCAGTCGGCCTGATGAAGTGTCTAGGATCTGATGTGAAACATGGCAAGCTCAATTCATGTGAGCCCAGTTAAATTGTCTTAACACTAGAGTTTATTGCATATTACACATTTAAAAAATCAGTACTGGAAAATGTACTTGGTCTTGGATAAACCAAGTCCAGTGACTTAATGACCACATTATAAACATCAGTTACCACACAAATTGCAATTTAGACAGCATATCCTGAAGAAAAAAAAATGCTAAACTTGCTAATCCCACATCATACAACCTGAGAAATAGCAAAAGTGTACCGCATGCTGAAGACATTCTAGATATATCGTATCATCAATTTGTGCCTAGCTTTTCTTTGGCCTTGTCATCAATATTGGCGTAGTACTTCAGTCGCATCAGGATCTCTCTGGCTGTGGGAAAGTCAGCTGCATTGAAAAAACAAATTTGAAATACCAAGTGAGTTTAAATGAATATGACCTTATTCCAGATAGAGGGAATTGAAAGATTGCAAGAATTGAAGGAATTGAAAGATTCAAAGGAATTGGACAGAATTGAAAGATCCTCCTTGACTACAAAGATAGAGCAAGCGCTGGCAGAACAAAGTGGAAAAATCGACCTTATGAGTCATCTAATACACACAGAACAGAGATGATTGCCACACAATGGTCACCTACTGGTATGTCATATACATATAAATAATGGCGCAGAAGAATCTCTATTCGAGTGACATAAACAAAACAAAAATATGCTAGACACAGCATTTCAATGAAGCATGCCATTCTTAATATATGACTTAGATGTGTTTGGAAAGGTGTCTTTTATCATGCTCTAAACTTTACCACTTATTTACAAACCTGGAGATTGAAATGAAGCAGACTGCTATTTAACCTACTCCATGCCATGCTAGATGCTGCTCAATGGGGTTTGTGTGTACTATTTGTGCAAAAATGCCGCAATGGGGCACAGAGGGTTAAAAGTCCTTTTATGTTTTTGAAAAGCATTTTGATTTTGGATGTGACATAATATGTGTGCAATTTAATACATTTCTATCTAATTAAGAATATATATGCTTTATTTGTTGGACTGTCCAGAAGAAAGAAATATTCAATAACGGCCTTGTTTCTAAATGAGCAACAGTTTGGTATATCTAATGAATAAATTCAACCATTGTAAATACATGTATGCTCTGCCTTTTCACAAACATGCACTGCAAAGCAGCCAACTTATGGCAAGTTTAAGTTTCACAGATTATCCATTATTTGTACAACATAATACTTTTCTATGTAATCAATCTTCACCTTTGTTGAACGCATCCTTTAGCTTGTCTAGGAGAGCATTCAGTTGTACTGTGGGTGGAAAAATGACAAGGAAATTAATACACGGGACTAATCAGAAAACAAAATGCTGTGATGATGCTGTGTATAGTATATATGCTTTATTTCTCATGCATTTTGCACTAATGTCTGTCAACTGTAAATTAAATTAAAGTTACAAAATTATTACGTAGCAAATTACTGCTACAAATGCATAAAACATGATAAATAAGGTCCTACAATTTCATTCAACAGGGTGATGCTGTCCTCCTGTACATATACCTCAATTGGTACAATATGTGACAATACAAGCAGCTTGTCCTATTTCTACGTAATTTTCTACGTAATAATTTTGTAAGTTTAATTTAATCTAATACTGTATTAGTGAGCACTACACTTCAGAGGCCAAGTCAGCCTGAGCTCCAAAGGTACTGCAAAACCGTTAATTTTCATGTGACATTTTTTTTCACACTTTTGCCTGGATTTGACGTATAAACAAAAGCGGATGCGCAGAAGAATTTGGTGAAATATCCTCACCCCATATGCTTGCGCAGTTGTGACATGTAATATCTACGATGCATCTATGAAGATTCAATCGAGGAATGGCAAAAAGGCTCTAAACGTGATATCAAGTTGCAGTATAAAAGTCTCAATTTCACAATGTTCCGCATCATACCTGCTTACAAAATTGCATGAAACGTTACTTTCAGATATTTTCCTTTCGGAAAAGTAACATGAAAGTAATATTTCCATCTCAAAAAGTATAAAATTTCATATTCACTTGTCCTTATTAACTACATAATAAGCACTTAGTGACAAAATTAAAAGTTCAGCAGCGAAAGCTGAAATGTATGCATGTATAGGAATGCGTATGACCTATTATAAAAGGCAGGTGAATGTGACGCAATCGCGTATGCATCATATTGTTGAGAGCAGTTGCTAGTCATGAATATTGAGTGGCGGCATCAAACCTTGTTCAAAGCGATGTATATCCATGTGCTTAAACTTCCTTGGTATTACATTCACTGACTTGTACCTACCTATGACTGCAAACAAGTGTCTTACCTGCATTGTCCTCTGCTATTTTCCTGACAGTGTCCAGGTCACTGGTGTCTGCTAACTCCTCATTGAGCTCCATCACTTCCATGAGGAAGGCAGGGTCAATGTTGCTCTCTCCCTCCTCTATGGAAAACCCATTCAGCTCCAGCTGTACAATAGAATTAAGTTCAATGTTTTGGTTGAGATCATGGAAAAGGTCTTTTTTTAAGTTCACACTCTGTCATAGGTTTGCATCAATCCTTCCGTGCGTTGTGGCATGCGAAGGTAATCCAAGCTACTGTGGAATTTAGAAATCGGCAAAGGCGATGAATCGTGGTTCATAGCCGGGCTGCGTCTTTCTGTGATTCAAAAGGTCGGACCTAGATGTAAAAAAACACATCTGATTGATACACATCATCTGTATTTGGAAACCTCAATTCATACTTATTAGTCTTCTTTTTGTAGGAAGTATCCGATCAAATGAGATTTAAAAAAATATGAAATGCATCAAACACTGCAGCAGGCAATGTACACAAAGAAATAACTTTTTGGTTTATTTAAATGGACAATCAATTTTGTGCTAAAGAGTAATGTAAACTTTACTTTAATTCAGGAGAAACATGTTAACTTACCAAATACAATCCTCTTGACAATGGCTTGAGTAAAACTCTGTAGGCTCTATTCACACCAGATGATTGCAGTGCAGAGTAACTCTGTTCTGTCTGGGAGAGCCAAACATGGTTGAAATACTTTCATTGGTTTCCTGTAACCAGCCGTGGCAGTAAGATTTGAAACATTATAGTCATAGTGGGTTGAGAAGTATGAAAAATATAAAGCATAGCAAATCTGACTGCACAGTTGTATTGTGCAAGGTACAGTCTATAGAATCCAGTTGTGTCGCCTATTGACTTGAATACTACTACCTTGCTCGCTAGAATATTATGATCTCCCCTTGTTTCTTTTCCATGCCCAACATTGAAGAACACAGCACATATACACACTTTTCTTCATTTAAAGTATTACCCCAACCTTAACCCTAAATGTTTAGTATACAAGTATAAGTCATTTATGTGTCCTTTACGGTCCTTTATGTTATTAGTTTTACCTCGGATGCCTTGCTAAACTTGTCCGGATGTAACAGCCTCTGGAGATTCCTGAAACGTCTTGTCAGATCAGACACATCAAGGTCAAAGTTCTCCTCCCTGTAGTGTAGAGATTTAAAGGTCCATATTGATTGTGAAATGGCGAGAAGGAAAGATGGCGGGCAGATAAACAAACTTAGAGACTGAACATCAAAACTTAACTAAGCAATAAGCATCACTGGAACAAGAGGTACAATAACAGATAGACGGCATCAACTCTTAGTACATTACAATTGCATGCATAAGAACAGCACACAAAATGCAGCAACATGGAAATCTGATGAAGTACATGTACTCACAGTTACATAGACTGAACAAAATGACAGAAAACCCCTAAAATGAAAAAATAAAGGATCTTTATAAATGATTCTTCATTTCAATTTCATGAATTGACAAGGTGCCTGTTTCAGTCAGCCTGTAATTCAGCAAATTCTATTAAAATTCTGGTGATAAACACGCTGATATGTGCAGTTGTGCAGTTGTGCTGTGCTGTAGTGCTGGGCCTATACAACCTGTGTCATGATTCGGCATGTTTCGTCGGAAGTCGTGATTGGTCCCCAACACTATTCTCTTTGCTGCTAGCATGCATGTCTATGTTCTATCAAGTCAACTAAACAGTAAGATAATAACAGCTATTTTACAATAACAGTGTTATTGCCAGTACAGTTACAATCTTAAAAACTTGGTCACAGAAACACATCATAAATCTCTGTGCCTGATTTTTGCAATGCTGAACACAAAAATAATCTTCAGTGAGCAGCCCATTAACAACGACGATGCCAAAATGAAATGGCAAACAGACCTGGAAGCACGACTGCTGAGAAAACAGCATTCTTCCAGTATGATGCTTGATGCGGGTGCCTCAATCCGGCCCCCTTGTTTTCTTCTGAATATTTTCATTCCAAGATAACCAAATAAAATTATAAAATTTCACACATAACTCTGCAAAACAATGCTCTTTAAAAAAGTACTTTTGGATCGAGGATTAACGATAAACTTTCAGAAAAATTGCGCTTCAAATATCGCTCCATAAAACGTCGCACATTCACATCACTGAACCTTGAAACCAGCCCCTACCGATAATATGCGATATCTCTGTCAATCCGACGAGTACAGTACAGAAATACGTGGGACCAGTTTCAAGGGTAGGGGCAGGTTTGTGGACCATTCACTATAGGCCCTACATCTGCCTGGTAAAGTGGTAAATTAACACCCCATTCCAATTACCAATAGGCAATACCAGTCCACGGTCAAAGTCAGACAAGCAAAAAAAAAAAAAAAAAGATCATGTAGACACAAGAATCAAATCATCAAATACTGCCTTGCTTTGAAGTCTACAAAACATCATACAATACATTGTTAACGTACAGCCCCATAATCTGGAAATGATTCAAATGTTCTTCAAGCGGCTGAATCAAGTTGCACGCCGGACAGAAGATAGCAGCGACTCTGTGATCAAGGTCTCTGCTAGCAGTTGCCGTCCGGGTGAGTTCGGCGTGACAGTTCCAACAGACGACCGATGAAGTACAATATAGTCTAGCTGCACTGCACGTAAAGCGGTGATGATGTTGATTTTGTAAGAAGTTTCTTGATGATTCATGAGACAAGCCCATAATTGCAGCCCTTCTACATGTTTTACTGGAAGATGAAAACGAATCAATAACAAATTTGTGGCTTGAAACCGGTCTCGAACGTTGTAAAAGATTGACAACTTTCGCGAATTCGCGGCACTTTGACATCAACTTCGAAGCCATTTTGCTAGTCTTTGTATCAGGCAGTAATTAAAAATAATTGTCATACCAAACAATTCCACCAGACAACAAAAAATGACAAACTTATTCACACGTTTGGAGTTGTAAATTGCTTTATTTATTAACAGATTGGTTAACTTGATATACAATATAAAGTCTTGTGTGGCATGCATTTAATAAAACAGATGGCGCGCCCGCGGGAAGACTAGTCTATGCAGAGCAAAACTACTGACTGTATTATCATAGCTTTATAGAAATAGATAAACGGCGACCGCCCAATCACAGCGCACGCTGCCAAAGTACTTTTGTACTTTGTCCTAGTTGGATGACGTCACATGTCTTGTGGAGATATCGGCTAACTCTATTGTGAGACACGATGTGACTACAAAATTTATCGTAAGTCATTCTGTAAGCCGAGTAAAATGTTAAGTGTGTCACAGATTTCAAGGTACAACTGCATCTCTTTTGCACACATTACCTAATTCCGTCAAAACATCAAGGCATGGCACACAATAACAACATAGGTGAAGTTACCAGTGCTAACTTCCATCTGCCTTTAATTGTAAACATACTCATTATCATGAGAACAGGTGAAGAACCTTTCCGTTGATATCTATATATATATGGACACTGTCATTCATCCCCTCACACGAGAACGACCATCAAACAACCAAATGATTCGGTTGCTTGGTATAAAAAAAACAGGAGCTGAAAAACACGAGAGCTTACGTCACTGCTTGCTACCAGGGAGTTAGCTGGATGCGGGAGTAAGCAATTTGTATGCTCAGTGCCCTTAAAGGGAAAGTTCACTCTGAATTGAAGTTGGTTTTTACTAAAGCAGAATAATGAAAGCAACATATTAGTGAAGGTTTGACGAAAATCCGCCAAAGGATGAGGAAGTTTCGACTTTGTTGTTTTCGTGTTTTGATGAAGGAATAAAGGAAATGAAGAGGGGTATGTACAAAAAGTGCGTGTATAATGATATCAAACGCACAGGTGAAATGGTATATATCATTCTGAAAAAAATGGATATTGTCATAAGAGTAGCTCGCAAGTGACGTTACAAAATTATAAGACTTTGAAAATTCATAAGTCTGTCTCTGTTATCCTTCGACAGATTTTTCTCAAACCTTCACTAATTTTAATTTACATAGAAATTTTAGGCATACACCCAGTAGTAAGGATAGCGTGCTCCATCCTGTAAATGAACGAAAAACAAGTCAGACAAGAATCTTGGAACCAGACGGGATTTGAACCTGCAATCTATTGCTTACCGGGCAGCGACTTAACCACGCAAGCTATTTCTAGTTCACGGGTCAAGACACGACAACATGGAAACAAATACCGAAAGACTGACTTGTCTGACTTGTTTTTCGTTCATTTACAAATTCGTTCGTTCATTTGTAAATTGAAATTACCCCAGAAACCCCTTTCACTATTTTGTTTCGTTTACATTTCTGATTTTGTTAAAACCAACCTATAACTTCAGGTTGTTTTCCCCTTTAATCTCTGTTCGTAATCGTAGGCCAACAGTATGCATAGTCATGTTAGCAGTACTTTGTTGTTGTTGTTGTTGTTGTTGTTGTTGTTGTTGTTTTAGGTCTTCTATTGTGGAAGGAGAGGCTGGTAGGTCTGGTAGCGATAAAATGTTGTACATTTAGTAGTAAAGTGGAAGTAAAGCTTTAGAGCACTATTAATGGTAGCATGTGAGTCTTGATTATGAATCAGTAAAACATAATATATGTAAATATCATATCTATAAATATAGGCCGATATATTACTGTAACATTATTATGTATATCAAATGTCTCACTTGCGTCCTGATTCCTGACCCACATAATGCGACTCTGGTATTATACCTATACGTAGCTTGACCGTCTTATCTGGCGTGTTTTTGTTATCATTTCCGAACTTCAATTCTCACGCAAACTACTTAACCACAGAGCGCTAGAAGTTTACACGTGTATGCCGGATTCTGTTAAGTACAACGATATTCTTTCCATGCATTCGGTAATGCTGATTTCCAGTTGCTTACTGGTCAATGACTTAATATTAATGACGTCAAATTTTATAAAAATAGAAAGTGTCGTGCATAGGCAAACTTGTTTCAAGGAATGATTCTTTATTGTAAATTAGCATGGACCTACTAGCAAATTTGCTAGTAGGTCCATGGAATTAGTAACCACCATCAAGAAGTGTTCATTTTAAGCTCAAAATATACGCCCCTGATAGACCGGTGTACTAATGTAGTCAAATTTATGGATGTTTCTTCCCTCGAGGCCTAGTAACGAGTTATTCCATTAACCTGTAGCTAATAATGGTATTTCAGTGCTTGGAATCGACTTTGCATACATTTGTTGCTATGTCAGGCAAACCTCGGACAAGCTTTCTGGTTTGTCAGGGGCAACCTTTGTTAAACTGGTATGTATAAAATTTGAATATGTTAGTAAAAGGGTGAAAATGGCCCATGCAGAGAATAACATAATTATTAAGCACCCCCCCCCCATCCCATTCTGGAAT
Organism: Arbacia lixula; assembly: GCA_963669155.1. Classification (NCBI taxonomy): domain Eukaryota; kingdom Metazoa; phylum Echinodermata; class Echinoidea; order Arbacioida; family Arbaciidae; genus Arbacia; species Arbacia lixula. The sequence continues at coordinate 7,180,571 of OZ022583.1, read as the reverse complement.
ATGCATGCTCTTAAACCAAACTCTTGTTTTATTCATGCATATCATCCTGTTTCGTTTTTGGTACTCATTATGTTGTGTAGACAAATACAGATCTCTTTTTTTTAGTAGACGTGCGATTTTGGAATCTGTCATTTGTGAACGATACGAAACGTTGGAAGGGCTTGAGGGTGGTGGTGGTGGTGGTGTTGTGTGTGTCTGTGTGTCTGTGTGTGTGAGTGGCTGTGTGTGGGAGGGGGTTGGTAGGGGGAGGGAGGGGGTCCACCCTGTCCCATACGCTTTTAAAGGTCCCCTGTCATCAAAATATATGTCGACTTGTGTTGATGCAACATAATATGTATATAACAAAATCAGTAACTATTCAATGGAAATATGTGTCCTATATTTTTTCTTTATTTAATAATTTTTCTTTACTTTTTCTCAGCACTGAAAAGCCCCGCCTCCAAGATATCCTCCAACTCAAGATTCCCCCTGTGACACCATCAAATGTAGAAATTAGCAGGATGATAAGCAGAATTTATGCTCAAATTAAACATTGCACTGACTACCTCCACCTGCCCACAAGAGCATCACATGTCTTTACAAAATACCATTTAACAACCTTTCATGTGGGAATAATCGTTTCCTTATGTCAGAAATGTGCTAGCTATGTGATGCTATTATAAGCACTTGCAGGTAGTCATTGCAATGTTTAGTTTGTACATAAATTATGTCTATTATCCTGCTAATTTCTACCTTTGATAATGTTACAGGGGGAATCTTGAGTTGGAGTAAATTTTGGAGGCGGGGCTTATCAGTGCTGAGAAAAAATAAAGAAAAAATATTTTTTAAAAATAGGACACATATTTCCATTGAACAGTTAGTGATTTTGTTATATACATATTAAGTTGCATCAACAGAAGTCAACATACATTTTGATGACAGGGCCCCTTTAAAGTAACCCTTCGACATTGGGTCCTATACCATGATAGGCCCAGACTGCACAAAATAGTTCGCGTATACGATATATCCCAAAATATTTTTCCGCGATTCACATAATGTATGCCACCATTTCTAAGAGTTCAAGATCAGTGAACTTTTCGAAACGATTAAAGCACTTGTACGTGTGCTTAGTCGGAAGTTATTTAGTCAGCATGAGAACAGTTTTGGAAAGTCAATGTGCTTTTTGCTACATTTCCGTTACTGTTTTGTTATTATGAGTCATGTGAATGGCACCTTTACGAATGGAAGCAAAATCAGTGTTCAGCGGTTTTGTGTTGGGAATGCGATACAATAAGAGCTTTTACTTTTCCATGCCAAAGTGAAGGTTATTTTACTTTTTTTTGTTTAACTATTCGTAGGCTGAACCAGAAGTATTCTGTACCAATATCATTGCTCCAAACCAATAGCAACACCAACACCAATGCCAGTACCCTAAATATAATGAAATACCAATTTCACTACCATTACCAATAAGCAATACCAGTACCAATACCAATAGACAATATTATTACTAACGCCAACACTAATGCCAATACCATTACCATTACCAAAAATGTCATATAAATGCCATGAAATACCAATAGCAACAAACAATGGCAATAAACAATTCCAGTGCCAATAGTACTACAAATACCAATAGACAATATTAGTACCGACACCGACACTAATGCCAATACCATTACCATTATCATTACCAATGCCAAAATATTGTATCAATACAATGACATATCAATTAAATACCAATAGCAATAAACAATAATTCAGTGCCAATAGCATTAAAAATACCAATAGACAATACTAGTACCAATACCAACACTAATGCCATTACCATTAACATTACTAATGCTAATACTAATACTATTATCAATAAAATTAAATACCAATTTCAATACCACTGCCAATAAGAAATACCAGTACCAATACTGCTATCAATACCAATAAACGATATTAGAACCAACACCAAAACTAATGCCAGTACCATTACCATTATCATTACCATTGCCAAACTATTGTATCAATATAATGAAATATCAATTAAATACCAATAACAATAAACAATTCCAGTGCCAATACCACTTCCAATACGAATACCAGTACCACATCAACGTACCAATAGCAATACAACTAAAAAAAAAAGACTTTACTATAATCACTATGATAATAACAATATTTTGACCCCTTTGTCTTTGAGTTAGACATCTCAATCAGAAGATTTAGACTGTACACATTATTAACATGAATCGATCATCAGAACAGTACCCTCGTGCCTTATTCTCTACTCCTCACCCCCCTCCCCCCACCCCCCGTGAAATCTAAAACACTCTCAAGTCGGTCCAGGGCATATACCGGCAATGCACAACATGTCCACTTCTACACTAAGTGCTTTGTAAGTGTTACAAAATTCAACAAATGAATTAATATCTTAATTCATTTATTATATGTAGTTAGTCAGGACAAGGGGAAGCCCTTACCTAACCACAGAATATTAAATGTGTCAATTATCAAGAATTCAACCACATGTCGTGATCGGAAGTTGTGAGTATGTTGTCCAAAGTATTTAATAGTATAACATCACCATGGAAACATATAAAAAAAACATCTAGAGGATATATCGATGTCACACAACACACAAGGTATTCGTTACAGGAACAATCACCATTTATCACAAGAAGAGGATGTCCTTTACTAGATTTTAATTTCCTGTCATATCTTGTCTGCACGCGAGTTTGAGGTACAATTTTGCGAGTACATTCGCCTTTTAGGAAGAAGAAAAAAAAAACACGATTACAATTATCTCAGGGGTAATATTGTTTGGTCTGTCGTCATGGTGACGGGTACCACGTGACCTTGTAAAGCTACACATAAACGGTCAATATGAACACATCTTGACGATAAGGCAATAATTGAGTCATTTCGCCAGAGTGAGTGTAGCACAGTTTGATGAATCACCATAATTCTGGTCGGTGAATGGTGAAAGCCGTGGGCTTCCCACTCATTTGTGACAAATATGAAGGGTCGATTACAAACAACGCTTGGGTGATGCTCCATAATTACAAGTCAGTCTGCATTATTCCGTGGTGCACTTTGGTGCATTTTTTTTTTCAAACTTGAATTAACTCATTTTCAGTCAGACTCCTTAATGGCTAATGGATATACATGTAGTGTGTAAAAAGACAAGAACAAAAATGCTTGGATGGCGCAAATAACACTTCGTGGTAACAAGATTGAAAACATAATTCTTTTCTATATATTTAATTTTCGCATTCATTACTTCAAAAGAAACTGAATCCAACGTTTTCAAAATTAAATATGCTTAAGCCAGATCATGGAGACAAGAGAGGATAAGGCAGTGAAGCGGTGCAAGTATAGTTGTTTTAAATGAAATGCGCAAAAAAACTGTAATGATGATCATTCAAACGATAACAATAGTCATTTTGTGTGCCATGATACAGATTGATCACAACAACTCCATACATTGCCACAATTATACCTCCACATGAAATGATAGCTGGCTTGGTTATAAACACAACATTAACATTTCTTTTATTTATCGATAAATATTCCTTTAATCGGTCTTTATAACCAGGTGATATTCAAACAAAGATAACCTAGATAACATTCATCCAAATGACTCTGAAGAAATTCAAGTTGAGTGATCTTCACAGAAAGAAAGACGTTAAATATAAATGATGTGTTTGTTGACATCTTGCCCTTACTTGGATTAAGTTAATCATGGCCTTTCTAATCATATGTTTTATTGCTTAATGAAGTACAATCCCACAATTTACAAATAATTAGCAATGAATGTAGAAGCGAAAAGAAAAACAAAAGTTAGTTGGAGTTACAAGGGCATTGTTTTGTTTAAGTTAAGGACATGCTGGTGCCAGGTACGATCGAGACAGCGAGATGATCAAATCGATTTCACCATCCCTGATCTGACTCATCTTCTCATCATGATCTAACCACAGAGTGAGGACTGTTTGACGTAATGAATGGAAAGTCCAGCCTGAAGTTAAAGGGAAAGTTCACCCTGAAGTTTAGTTGGTTTAAATAAAAGCAGAAAAATAAAAGCAACATATTATATCAAATGGGCTATTGGTATGTATCAGACAGATTTTGGCCAGCAGTATTGGATCAGGGAGGTGTCAGGAAGGAGAAGAAACTTGCGCATAATATATTAAAACATCTGTTCGGGTTCTAAAGCGTGCTCATGAATGTCAAAAACATTCTATAATCATGGCAATGCTTTAATGTTCCATGTGTCGGGCCGACATTTAACTGTTGTCAACTTGAAAAGAAATTTCTTGAATTGCCCATTTGTCTCTAGAAGCTTTGTTTTTGACAAATTTGTTTGCAAACTTCAATGTATAAGGAAGTTAAGGGCAGATTGTGATATATCTTTTACTCTGTTTTTCTTTCAAAAAGTAATGAGGAATCATTAAAAAATCGGACATATTAAATATTTATATTACTTTAAAAATTGACCAATTTCTTTACTTTCCGACATCTTGTGCGTTTGTAGGATTCAACCATTCACAAAATGATATATTAAACTGTGTATTATCGTTTACGGTGTTTATGTACGTTTGCGTGCAGCGGAAATATTTTACTTGAAAAATTTGTTTGTTTGTGTTTGCTTATAGCTGTTATGCTCATTAACAGAACGGGACAAGCGAAATGAGACTACATTTCTTTTGTTCTCTCTGAGAAGCCGTTGCCACACAATCATGTTCAGAACAGATCATTTTCGATATGTATGCAAATTTTATTCACGTCGTTTAATCAATACATTACTAATGGTAATCCCAAAGCTTGTCCGAGGTTTGTCCGAGTAGCAACAACAAATATAAATTATTCAGAGTGCGTTCCATCCTTTCAAACTGAGTCACGAAATGCAAGTGGATGTAATAGCGCGTCACCAAGCAGTTAGAGGGAAAGTTGTGAATATATTACGAAAATGGCTTATTGTTCAAACACCTAAACAACACCAGTTCACAACATGTGACTTTTCAGCGGCGTGGCACATGGGTTCAAGGAATAAGACTTGTTTCATATCCTTCCATAACACATCCCTGATTCGACAACAACGTGGGGCATATCTTTGTGTTATCTGCTTGCACGACAAAGCAACAAGCACCCTTTTCTTACCTTTTCAAACCGAGTTGGTCAAACAGAACACAGCAATGGCCATTGTGCATCACACGTGTCAACTTCCTTTCAGCCAGAAGCACCATGAATTATTAATGACATTCTGATGCCAGTTGCTAGTGGATGGACTAGTTTGATGCACGATGGTCATCGTTGGGTTCTGAATTGATTATCTGATACACAAACCATTTTACGTCCAACTTTGCCCAAAAGCGATCATCTCATTATCACAAGAATAAATGATTTATGAAATATCACGAAATCTGCTATATGAGAAAATGTGACATCATTTGACTTTATGATATATCAATTGCAGCTTCATTCTAAGCTGTAACTATTATTCAAAATTGTAAAAAAAAAAAAAATTCTTACACCCAGTACGACTGCACAAACACTCTAGTACATGAAGTGGTTCTGAAATCTTCTGCGCGCGTTGTACATCCCAAAATGCATTCCAAATTTGTCCCGCATGTTTGACGGCGGATGTGCACGGTTCAAAGTGCCAAACGCGTAAAATCTTCCAATGTGATATCAATGAAAACGACTGCTGTCGGAATGAATTACTCTCGTGCTTACCCAGCTCTTACACGTCCCTGGTTAAAGGTAGTGATGATTTTGAAACTGGTGATTATTACTATGATGAGCAATCATGCTGCGCAAATACGGCAATGTTGTCCTCAACATTTTATATTGTTTTATAGCTGCATGGGTCGACACGATATAATTTCATTTTATTTCACATTTTATTTAGACAGGGTGGTCCCTTCAGTCTCGATGATTGCTTTCCAAAGGAGCTCTGTGAAACAAATCACATAAACATAACAAATCATGTTCATTTTTCATTTTCATGTTGAAATCAGAAGTAGCCAATGAATTTATGTGCTGAAAAGTTTTTCTATTTACTTTTTATCATTTCATGAATCAAAATATGCTGGAAAATGTTCCAAAAATATGATGATATTTATGCAAGTACAGACTACTTTCGTATTCCTTTCTCCAAGAGGCACCGTGTATGGCTGTAGATCTACATCCACACACGGTGCCTCTTGGAGGCTTCCATTATCCATGCATTCCACGTTGTATTTCAAGTAAAGCCTTTATTGAACTTAAAAGATAATTCTCGTTATGTAACAAACAATACATTACTAATGGTAACCCCAAAGCTTGTCCGAGATTTGTCCGAGTAGCAACAACTAATAGATTCAGAGTGCGTTCCATCCATTGTTCAACAAAATACAGGTGAAGTAAAAAAAAAACGCTTACGTCACAAGGGAGTTTGAGGGAAAATTGTGCATACTTAACGAAGACGGCTTATTGTCCCTTTATGCATTATTGTGCGTTTTACTCCCAATTTTGCATCTACGGCAAATCCGGCTAGAAACGCGAAATATTCATTGCAGATTAGCTCCGTGCGGGGGAAATGAAACGATTTATCGAACAAAAGAACAAAAGAGGATTACGCCTACCCTACCTCGTTGAGAGCGAGCCGCCGTTATGATGGCGGTGGCCGGCAACGCCATAGGCCCAATAGCTATAGAGCGTCTAATCATTGTCCTGCATTGTCCTGACAAAGTGCTAACAATCCACTATCCTGCAGACACTTGCGGGTTGGTCTTACCAACGCCGCTTTCTATACCATAGATGTTCTAGGTCAAGGGCTGATAATTTCCCTCTGGACGAAATAAAGGATTCCCCTATCGATCGTTCATTAGAAGCTACGTTTCAAATGATAGGCCTGGTTTCATTGAATAATAAATTATATCGGTATATTTCATTTCAAAAACGTCTCGGAAATCAAAATATCTAAAGTGTGACTAAATTAGAAAAATAAATTCCCACTAATTCATATGACCTCCAGTGACGTCAGAAAAGTCAAAATGCCATAAATGCCAACGGCGTGTACGGAAGTCAACAATAGACCATTTTCGTAATGTATTCACAACTTTCCCCCCTAACTGCGTAGTAACGCGTTATTGCATTCACCTGTATCTTGTCATTCATATTCAATGGATGGAATGCACTTTGAATCTATTAGTTGTTGCTACTCGGACAAACTTCGGACAAGCTTTGCGGTTCCCATTGGTAACGTATTGTTTGAACGGCGTGAATAAAATATTTTATTCACGCCGTTGGCATTTAGGACATTTTGACTTTTCTGATGTCACTGGAGGTGTGCGTTTTCTTTCTTCAAATTTTCGTCAAAATGAAACTTTATTGTGGCAAACGAATGTGAAATTCGTTTTTAGTAGATAATTTTGCATAGATACTGGGAGTTATTTTTCTAATTTAGTAGCCCTTGAAAGTAAATCGAAAATTTGCTTAATTCGCTCGGATGTTTCTTATACTTACGGTAGAATGACAGTCTCTTCACATGAAATTGCGATAAGTTGGCAGTTTCTTTATGGTGGTGAGGGCTCTATCAATGGTTACGATTAAACGGTAGTTTCTTCAGAGGGCACGTCGGGATTGATTAATAGCTGCAATGAATCGGTAGTTTTCTAAAATCTCTTTAAACGTTTAACATGCAAAATAGACATCTATGACCACGGAGCAAGGGCTACTTTAATCGATGCGTGTGTGCACTGACATAAGCGTAAAGCGTAAGGAGAAAACGTCCTTCTTGGTAAAATAACAATGGGAGCTGCTCAGTTGACTAAATCTATTGTCTAGGTACGACTTTGCGAATCATGCATTATGCATGAATCGGCCTTGCTCCACAGCTGAGCGGAGCAACACTTATTATCCACTAAACGATAGCAACAAGAGCGTTACATAAGTTTTGAAAAACCTCCTGCGTCAACAATCGGTCAGTTAGCTCAGTGGATAGAGCGCCGGGCTGAGGACGCGAAAGTCAAGAGTTCGATCCTCACATAGACCACACGCTGTCATTTTTGCTATTTTTCTTTCACTGATTTGCCTAATAGTCTATATGCTTATATTCCCCAGCATCAGCACCGACGTCTTGTAGCCGAGCGGTATAAGCGCCGGGACTACCTCACACTCGTGCTAGCTCGCACGGGTTCGAATCCAGATCTAACTCCAAGGTTTATCCAAGGTGCAAGGTTTGTCGGATGGCCCGGCAATGATTGGGATCTGCCTTGCTTCCTCCCCTAAAGAGTTGGGCCTCCCGGGGCTACTGGGTTTCAGGAGCGTAGGGAGGGATATGCGAATGGGCCGGTCGCCATACCAGAAGGGAACTAATGGTAGTCGGTAAGGGCGAAGCCCGAAGTCACGACACCTGAACTCCTGGCAACCATCGCTTAACCTCTTGTGTTTTTTTTTTAACTTCTGTAATTTGTTGTTTACCTCCAATCTCTAATGACAATAAGGAACGAACGTGTAACATCTTCTTTTTGTTTTCTTTCTTTGTTCGTTCTTTAGAAAAAAAAAATTGATTCGCTTTGGTAATGTGAATAATATGTATAAGACATATGCAACATATTACTACTAATTAGAGCCCAATGCGTAGATTTTACTTCAAGTAATATTCTCAAAATATAGGTCTTCGAATAATAACGTTTTCAGAGGTAAAATGCCTACTGACCTTCCATCAGTGACCCTGTGATGCACAATGGCCATGCACAATGGCCATTGTCTTAGCCGATTTTGAAAAAAATAAGAAGAAATCCCAGTGATTGGAAGGTAACTAGAGAAATTAATTCCTTATTCATAATTTGTAGTTAAGTGAATGTAAATATGTTGTCTGCAATGACGGCATGCGATACAAAAGATAGGAAAATACAGTATACGTACTAGCATAAAAATCTCCAATTATAACTTCGTTCGATTTTGGTGGGCACATAAGTACCCTAGATTGCACCTTTTTGTGTACACAATTTACTTTTTGACTTTTTTTTTGCACAACCCTGTATTATATTTTTGAAATGTTGGAGGTTGCTTTTGTTATGTTCAATGAAAAATACCACATAGGTTTTACGTGTGACTGCTTCTTCATTTTTGAGAAAAAGTTGCCGCAATTTGTTGTTTCGGAGGCTTCATTGTCCGCTTGTTATAAATTTGTGTAAGTTGTACATGTAGCCATTAACTGAGATGCAGTCTATGTGGTTGTGAAATTCCTCATTGGTTAAATCAACATTGCACAATTCCTCCTTGGTGAAAGCAACATAGCGCAATGTGTACTGCCTGGAAGATTCTGGATTTTGGGAGATATCTGGGCCAGGTGTTATTTACATAAAAGAATGTTACACAGTCTAGCCGGGAATTAATTAGCATAATAAAGGAGGCACTGGCTGAAGTGTGCCTGTGGAGTTCAGTAACCTTTTGGGCCAGTGATGACTCACCAGTGAAATCTGGGTCAGGTCACTCTGTTTATTGTTTGCAAGCATGAATAGAACTTTGTAGATGTACTGAGAATTTTCTAGAAGCACAGATGCTAGAATTTTCCAAAATGTACAAATGGTAATATATATATGCGAGCGGTTTGGGGGACATGAGCTGATCGAGAATTCGTCATCTTAGCTCCAGTCACCTGTGTTAATAGTAACCTGCGTTGAGAGTTTTATGTGACCTTGGCTCGATACACACCTGTGGATTTATACGAGGATTTTCTCCCGCGAGGATTTTCTCTGCGTGGATAAACCTGCGTGGAAAAAACCTGCCTGTTAACTAGTGCTTATGAGAGCCTGCCTGTGAAAGTCTTACATTCTGTGGATTAGTATTTGACCATCTTGGATCAACTATTTGGACTTGACTATCTGGAATACCCGCTCGTCAGCGTACAACAGTGGGATCAACATTGCGATCATAATTTGGGAATACTGGATCGGATTATCAACTGGACCATCACCGGGAGCCGTGGATTCATTCGACAACAGTATCCTCCAGCATTGTAAGCTAAATTTTTCAATTCTTTGAAAGCTAAACTAACAAAATGTAAGTTTTCTGTTAGCTGATTTAAAGCCTCCAAAATAAACTTTGAAGACTGCTCACACAAATATAAACAGAGAAACTTATCCAATCACAGTGGAGTACATGTAGATAGACATCTAATTCACCTGCCAATAAAAAGCAGAGATATTCCCTGCAGTTTGAAAATATGGATTTGGATTTCAGTTGGGCATTAACGCGCGCGCAAAATTGTAAAATGCTGCAAATCGGTTCAAAATTGTTTTGCATATGCTTCAGGCCATTTCAAGCATTTAAAGAAAAAAAATCCGCGCGTGCGCGCGCGTTCGTGCGTTTTTACGTGTGTAATGCAAACGCAAGATCAGAATACATGTACTGTTTTTTTTTTTCACTTAATCAATGTTTCTGACACAACATATATCATATCCTGTCATTTTGAGCCATGTTCATGCAAAAATGGTATACATGTATATCCTTGTAACATGTAAAAACTATACACCACTCATTGCAGAGTGTCTCACAAGTGACGTCACACAATAAAGAATGTGAAAATTCGTAACATTGTTCCTTTGACAGAGTTTTGTCAAACCTTTACTTATTTATTTCCTTCATGTTTTCGTTTGGATTAGAACCAACTTTACTTCAGGGCGGATTTTTCCTTTAATATGAGTGACGTACTTCCGATTCACCGGTCCGAACCTGTCTCCGCAAAGTACCAATCACGTCATATCAGTGGAAACTTTGAAATTATCTGATAAGATATTGAGCGTTTCTCTTTAACGTTCCAATTTTATCCAGTTTTATCGATAGGGAAATCATGACATTACATTTGTATTTTGATTGTGAATGGTGTTGACACGGGTTTGCTACAGGACGTCAGCTGACGTGACACTCTCTATACGGTTTTATAGATCTTGTCTGTGCCATTGATATACATATATTTCTGGACAATATCACGCATCATAGGAACTGTTTGGGGTACACAAGTGGTCAAACTATGTGACGTGATTTTGACCTATTTATTTGTTAAGGTAACATAATGAAGTAAACGGTTAGGGAGACCGTTAGCCCCTAACAACACTTGATCATAACAGTCAACATCACCACCATTAACAACTCTTCCTCTCACCACCAATTTTTATCATCGCATTCACATCACCACCCTCACCTTATCCTCACATTATCTTTATCACTAGAATCATCATCATCATTATTATCATCAACTGGGTTAATGACGCGACTGCTGTCCCAGTCGTTTCCCGAGAGTGTGGTCGTCATGTACTTCGCTAGGCTATATCACGAACCTGAATCCTATTAATACGGAACCGAGAGCGTTTATCAGAGGACATTTTTATCGTTGCCTATCCAAGACCCAGACAGTACAAGGTTTGAGTAATTGTTAGCCCTACTCATATAATTATGGTTCCTTGTCAGTTGGTCGACGTACTTCCATTTTGGTCCAGTGACATCTACAAGCACAAGCCTGATATGTATGTCATGTATGTGCTAGAGTACTGTTGTGTTGGGATCGTTTGAAGTATCGATATGGTATGTGGAAGCACGCAGTCTCATATTAAATTATTAAGTCGGAGATTTTATATATTGACGTAGTATCGTTGCATTTATTTTCAGCTTCTTCTCACAACATATGATTATGTGAAATATATTCGTGGAGAAAAAGTTTGGAATCAACTCCTTCTTCTTCCAGCAAACAACTCCAATTCCACTACTTAAACATATGAAATCTCTGCCTTAATCATTTATACTGTGTGACTCCGGCTCCACCGCTTCAATATATGAAATCTCCGACTCAATCGTTTACTTTGGGACTGCGTGTTTCCACATACCATGATATCGATATTACAAACGACCCACACAACATTACGCTCACATGGAAACGTTATGGCGATGCTGCTCTCCGCCTGCACTTTGAAGGGACGGCTTTCAAGCCGCGGCAAAATCTGAATATTTTTCACCTAGCAACGTATGAATGCTATAAGGTGATTTGGAGTTCTACGGAAATCTACTATAAATTATCACAAAGCTGACAAGACTGCCCATCTCTGACAAAAAGGAAGCAAGTGACAAATCACTTATATCTGGGTTATTGGTATTGTTAGCTTGTGCCCAGCATTCCCTACATACGGCTCAAATCTGAACAAGGAATATTCATCTTGCTGTGAAATATTCAATTCAACATGACGTGGTAATGCACTGATGCCAATGCAAGTGAAAGACACATTTTGCTCATTTACACGAAAAGTTTGTTTTGTTAGTTGCTTCCTTTTGTCAGAGTAGGGCAGGAGAAATGTCACTGATAGCAGCATTGATATCATTAAGTTGTTTACATTGTGATGTTCATAACACATAACAGTACAATGTTCTTCATGTGCTGGACAATATTTCAGACGAACCGACCAAATATGCATATCATATAAAGTTTTAATATAAATCCATTAAAAGTCATTTTCGATACCCCGATTTTTTTTTTCGAAGTTCTTGAACGATATTTCCTCCTGTACACTGTGGTATTTACATGATGTTTTTTAGATCTGCAGAAGGGTTATACCACCTCTAAAACTGCATCATGATCTAGATTAAACATTCAATTACTATTCGAAATGTTCAAACAAGATTTAAAAATAAGAATTGAGCAAATATCATTAACCCAAACTAGGGCGTTGCGAGGATAAAAACAACAACAACAACACGGGTCAACATGGTCAACAATACTTTACTTACAGTAAGTGTACGAGCGGAAGTGACTAAACTAATCTACTTCCGATTGGGTCACCATTATTAGAGACCAATGTACTGTTAGATCGTGATACTGATTACTACTAGCTTATACCCAGAATGGCCAATGCTATACTGATGGGAGAGTCATTGTCCGTGATGTTTATATACTCAATATTAGTACACAATAAATTACGGTGTATTTATGATGTAATTTTAGCTGTCTTTTAATATTTTCAGAATTTTTTTCTTATGATTTAAAAGTTCAAGGCCTGGTTCAATATATTTTTTTTTTGTAAACGTGAAGAAAAAGAGAATAAGTAGGTTAAGAGAACTGCTCCAACTATTGAGTAAAAATATTTCAAGGATGATCGATTCAAAGTAATTTATTTTTATTAGATTTTCGGAATTTCATTGGCAAACCATAAACGTATAACAGTTATGCATATACGGAAAAGTATGGGGAGGGAGGAGGTGGGAGAGAGAGTGAGATGGAGAGAGATAAAGAGGCAAAGAGAGAGAAAGAGAGAGAGAGATAGAGAAAGAGAGGGAGAGAGAGAGTAAGAGAGCAAGAGCAGGAAATATACAGACAGACAGACAAACATATAGAGACAGAGAGATAGGGGAGCGAGAGACAGAGAAACAGATAGAGTGGAGAGAGTGAAATACGGGGTACGAGAGGGAGAGAGGGAGAGAGAGAGAGAGAGTGAGAGAGAGAGAGCAATAGCAGGAGGGGTTGAGGGAAGGATATTGAGAAAAAGAGATAGAGGGAGAGAGGGAGAAAGAGAGAGAGAGAGAGAGAGAGAGAGAGAAAGAGAGAGAGAGAGAGAGAGATGGATGGAGATTGGATGGACAGAGATAGGAGGCGGTAGACGAGAGAGAGAGAGAGGGTGAGAGGAAGAAAACAAAATAAAGAAAGAGGATAGTAAAAATGACAAAGTGGAGCGAAGAAGATGAAAGGGCACAAGCATTAAAAAGGACAAATAAAGAGGATGTAAATGAAATATCAATTGTAGTATATTGAGGAAGAACTGGTGAAAGAGAGAGATAGAAAGAGAAAGAGAGTGGGGGACTGGTAGAAAGGAGAGGGAGTGGGAGATATGCTACCGATACAATGACACACACTTTGGCATGGTAAGAAGTGCAAACGGAATTATAACCACAATGACGCCACTACAGTCGAGTGATTAAGCATTAGAAAATAGAAACACATATCACACATTATGCACATTGAATGAAAAGGCGAAACCGTCAAGTCCTGAATGAACTAATGCGGTTATCAACGCAGAATGCCGTGATAAGATTGCAGACCGAGGACACTATCCATGATATCCCTGTAAGGAATAACGTTTCCTGTGAAAAGACCAGTTGAAAATCACAAAGGGGGAAAACCATAATGTAGCTACTGAAAACACCGCGGTAAATACAGCCAGCTGGAGTACGAACCACGCGTGAATAAATACGGAGGCTCTTTAACGGGAAACCTCTAACAGATTCGTCACCGTGTTAGCGTGAAGACTCTCTATTACATGCTCCGTTTTGTGACCTGTTTTTTTTTCTGTTGCCAGTTTCCTATCTACACGTGTGCGCATGTCAAATGAAACCCACACTGTATAAATTCATCAAGGTTAATGAGTGCTTTCATTAGACAGATATAGTCGTGCTGAAGCTTCATTTTTACCATCGCCAATCAGGTTAACAAGCCCTTTTCGAGAAAGAGATTTTGTTTATAGCTGACGAGTTTAAGTTTTGAAATTGAAAGCTATTCGTGAGCAACAATAATCACTACAACACTCAAAATACACGCAGTTTGGACTAGAAAAAAAATTGTCTACGGATGGGAGCAGGAAAGGGCCTCGCTCACCGACAAACCAAAACTCATTTTAACTTATCATGTAGAGAAGTTCATTATTTGCCGGCAAGTTTCTGTTTCTGGTTTGATGGTTATTCGTGGGCTCGTGTCCGAACGATAGACAGAGATCGACAACGCATGAATGTGCAAAAAATACCGTGCGACTCGCTTAACCAGATTTTACTCATCGGGCTTGGGAAAGGAGGTGGGAATAATATATTGATTTGTGCAGTGGAGCATAGAACAGGTAACGACCTGAGCTTTCTCGTGTGTCAAGCATTTTGATTTATGCTTGATGGATCAGAAGTTGAGCTAACGGCTGTGACGAGCAACATTTTATGCTTAAACAAGAAGGTGAGTATTTTACAGCAGATTTATTCACATTTATTCGTCAATTGCAACATAAGAAAATCAATTGATACAAACCAAAACTAATAGCTGAAGTAGTGAAACACTTTGTCACATTAGGTTGTCAGGTTTAAAGAAGGGAGACTTATTTCGTTCGTGGTCCACATACCCTCCTTGATTGAAGCGCTTTGTAATTGTTTCATAAGTCTTGCTTTTCAGTACCACGTTGATATAAATAGCTGTACATTGCAATTATGTTTATGATTTGGTATTGGAAGTATGATTTGTTTTTACACGAATAATGAACTAACTCAGTTTATTGTGAGCGAGAATTCGGACCCGTTCACTTTCTGATTGCAATATAGCATTCACTGACCTCGTAATATTCATTTATGATTTACAGAAATATTGGACGTGGAACGTGACAGTTAGTCCAAGTGTGTCCTATGAGGGCGCAGTGACTCCACAGCATTCTACTCACTCGCGCTCGCGATCAACTTCACGATACCCGCTCTGACATGTCACGTCCCGGGGAGGGGGCCGTGTGTTTGAATGGTTGTTGGGACGGCATCGCAATAGAAGGAGGTTAACTATAGGCTCAGCTAACTTCTCTTTCACTAGCTTAACTAAGCTTTACTAAGCTGTATTCATCAGGAAAGGTGTCGTGTCGTGTCGTGGAAACGGTCTTTAGGCCTATACACGTTCGAGTGTGAGCACCGGACCAAAGTGCGTTCCTGAATATGGGAACCACGTCGGGAATTCTGGGCAACGCATCTACATCAACAGACATGACAACAACATTTGAGACAGAAGATTCGACGTCGTTGGAGAGGAGAACCATGCCCGACGATATCAACATGCCGATGACGACGACATTGTCGACGACAGTGTCGAGGTTGACATCGACGGGACTCGACAACAGCACAATGTATTCAACGACCGCCAACGCCAGTGGAGAAGTCGTGTTTTGGAGCACCCCGACAATGATCGGTCTTGCCGCGCTGCTCGCGCTCATAATGGTCGTCAGCATCGTGGGGAACTCGCTCATTCTCCTCTCGATGATTATTTTTAAGCACTTGCGGACAAAGACGAACATTTTCATCGCGAATCTGGCTTTTGCAGACCTCGCGGTGACGGTTCTATGCATGCCGTTTACCATAACGACGGTCATTGCGGGAGACTGGATCTTCGAGGAGGAGGTATGTAACGTAAACGCTTTTTTCGAGGCGCTGTGCCTCGTCGGGTCGATCCACAGCCTCATGTACATCGGCATCCACAAGTTCTGCTCCCTGGTCAAGCCCTTCTCCCGCATTATCACGCACCGCCGCATGTGGCTGATGATCGGCCTCGCATGGCTCTCCGCGCTCTCCTGCGCCATCGGGCCCCTGGTCGGCTGGTCCTCCAATCAGTACAAGGAGGGCACGACCCAGTGCGGACCCAAGTATCCCGAGAGCGTGATCGAGCGCTCGCACGCCTACTACGTTATGGTGGTCGGCTACTCCATCCCCATCTTCGTCACCGTCGTCCTGTATTCATGCATCTTCCATACCGTCAACCAGTACAGTCACCGTCTCCGCCTGCACTCCTCCATGGACATCCAGCTCATATTCCGCCATCAGACCCGCATCATCGCAACGCTCTTCATGCTCGTTATCACCTTTGTGCTATTTTGGACGCCTTACTTCTTGTACGTCAGCATCGGTATGGTCATTGGCTTCGACAAACTGCCTTTCTGGCTTAATTCATTCGGTTATTGGTGCGGTTACGCCAATTCAGCCGTTAACCCAATCATCTATGCTTGGAGGGCCAAACCGTTCAGGGATGCTATCAGGGATTTATTCTGCTGTGCCTGCTTCCGAAGACCGAATAGACTGAGTAAGTCAACACATTTGCTGAAAATTCCTTCCTTCTTTCGTTATTCATCCTATATTTCTGTCTTTTTAAAACATTTTCACCCCCAACTGGCACTTTTGTTATATTCACACATCCTCCTCCTTCTCCTGGCACTAATCTCCACTCACTTCTGTGATCAAAGCCCCGTTGCATAAAACTTACCATTGATAGTAACTTTGCTACCAATGGCAATTTCTACGGAAGCCTCGAATTTCATTGGCTATCAATCTATTTTTCCATGTCAGCTACCATTAATGGCAGAGTTGCCATTAACGATAAGTTATATGAAACGGGTCTCTCGTTCTCCACTCTTCCATTTCTCTTTCCCCTCTGCCTCTACCTCTTCCCCCTCTACATATTCTCCTCATTCTTCATTATCCTTCTTTCTCATCTCTCCATTCCGTTCTCTATACGTATTTCTATCCCTCTTTTCATTATGCCTTCTTTTACTCATCTCCACTTCTAGTTGCTAAACTCCCTCCTTGGTCTACATTTCCCTATCAGTCGCCCACTCTAGCCCTCCTCTCATCCGCTTCCCCCTCCCCTCCCCTCCCCTCCCACACCCCTCCCCTCATCTTCAAAATTCGTTTTGCTCCTCTTCCTCCTTGATCTACATTTCCCCCATCACTTACTCTCTCTAGCCCTTCTCAACCGCCCCTCCCCCTCCCACACCCCTACTCTCATCTCCAAATTTCGTATTTTCATACGCATGTACACTACACGGATCAAAGGTTGAACACACTTTAGGGTTAATACCCATATCTCTCGTCAACAAACAACACTTCTCCTATATAACCTATTCTCCTATATCTCCCCTTCTGAGTAATAATATGGTTAAAACCACACCGCTCGGTAGCAAGAGCCCGTAGATTAACAAGAATGCGAGCTTTAATTGATATCGTCCCCCACGACAGAGGCATTTATGTCGCATAAAGCAAAGGAACTCTCACCGAACTCAAAATTAATATGTCACGCACCTTCATCGTGTGTCAATTGTGACCGCAATTCCTCTTTAAATAAATATTGACTGTGTCTTTCAAAGTACACGATTAATATCACTGTATCGCTTACCTTCGTGAAAATGGGTTAAAATTTACTCGTTCTGCCTTAGTTAAACACTGTTTATGCAGGATTTGTGTGTGTTACCATGGTTACACACAACCATGCGATAGTGTGGTAGATAGACAGATAGTTATAACATGATCTGAATTTCACAAGGAACGCTTAAATACTCAATCCTCTCTGTAAAGGCCATCATAAGTGAAAGAGAAAAGGGGGGTATTTTGAGGACATTTGGTATTCATTGACAGCAGGCGTTCTTGACAGGTTTGATTGCATTTAAGTTTTAAATAGTTTTTCAAATTTAGCTCCACGAGTACGGTATCCTTAAAAAGATTGAAACGTTCATCCCGTTTTCGAAAGCGATTAACATTCATGTACGAATGCTGTAGTCAAAAGGCGCATGTGCATAATACATGCTGCAAGACCTTTTCTGAAAGTAAATACTGTGGTTTTCATGGATTTGCCCTATCATCATGCACAAACACACACACACACACACACACACACACACACACACACACACACACACACACACACACACACACACACACACACATTCGTATCGTGTTTTACACAGGCATTCTTCAGGCTTGTCTGAAAAAATCAAATATGATCTTGATCTTTCTGCTTACCCATACTATCGATTATTTCCCTATATCAATAACAGACTTCTCGGCAGTCTGTGTCAATATTATATGGTAGCTGTTAAACTCATCATATTTCTGATTGAAAGAGTTTGCTTTCTCTGTGTAAATGTCTAGTCAGAATCGCCTATTTACTTTCTGTTCTTTCTCATTGTATTTCACGGTATAGGTGGTTCTACCAATCGTCTCGCTAAAGGTAAGAAAAATAGTCTGATACGTGTTGTTCTGTGTATCATTTTCCATATTCATGATATCATGTTACCAGCGTCATTTATTTATCTGTTCATTAATTTGAAATGAATACATTTTACAAGCCACCGACTTTTTGATGATACATGTACCTTAAATGCATTGTTCAGGAAAATTTTTATTTTGTTTTTAAATGAATAAGGAATTGAATTGAAATGAGTTGATTTTGTTTTGTTTAATTTAATGTAGTTTGCAGCGCAAAACTAAGTGGCAACATGTTTTTTACAGCAATAATAAAAGTCGATCCAAAGATACAGATGAAGATTTTAGAACATGAGCTTTCTTCCATCGTCACCCCGCCTCCAAATCGCCACTTGACTAATCATTATCATTATTATTATCATTTGCTTCATCTTAGATGCTTGGAACACTCGTCGCCCCGGCCCACCATTGACTAGGACGACGCCCAGGGAATCTCTGGAGGACTTCCCGTCGCTACCGACGGCTACCAACCTAAACAAGAAGAAGAGCAGCAGCCTGCAGAGTCTCAGCAACATCAATGCCCTCATCTTCCCCTACGTCATGTCATCCCGCCCCGCCCCGCCCCTCCCCTCCACCGAGGACAACAGCCTTGCCACGAGCCTCAACACACTGTATACAGCGACGACTTCGGAGCACGGTTACCATCGCGACGGGGACGGGAGTTTGTGGTCTATCGCAGGCGCGTCGTCGTACGCGGGTGGCGGCGACTGCGATGGAACTAGCGGCGGTGGTGCAGGCGGTCGCGGGCCGATCGGGCTCATGAACATGGCGAATAAGAACACGCTCGAACGAGGCCAGAGCCTCTTCGAACTCGCGGTGCTAGCGGCGGAGGAAAAACGGATGCAGAGCTCCCAGACGTCACTTGACAGCCAGGGCAGCCGGTCGGCGCGGTGCTTGAGCGACACGGCGAAGGAGAATCTAGAGATGGCGTACTATGAGGTGCGACCACGTCCCATGGAGATTATGTCGTCGTTCAGATCGTACCAGGGATCGGCGCTCGTCGCACATCTGTGCAGCCCCGAG
Organism: Arbacia lixula; assembly: GCA_963669155.1. NCBI lineage: Eukaryota > Metazoa > Echinodermata > Echinoidea > Arbacioida > Arbaciidae > Arbacia > Arbacia lixula. The sequence goes on along the minus strand of OZ022583.1, from coordinate 7,160,789 downwards.
AACGAGACGGGTCCCAACGGCGTCACCATGGTTACCCCGACTGAAGAACCCCCATTGCAAGTCTACGGAACCTTCGCGTTGAACATATAAGACAATTTGGACCTGTTCTACACTATTCGTTACTGTATTGTCAAAGATGTTACATTGAACATTTAGGCCGTAGCGGCGGAACAAATGGCTCAAAATAATGCGTTTTGGAACGTTTCCAATGTGTCATCTGGAACGAGGGACGAGTGTGAGGAAATGGCCCGTATCATTCACGAACGCGTGGTATGCCGTAGTATATATTGCGTTACATGTCCATTTTGCCATTCAAGTACTATTCAGTATTCCTGTACATTTGATTTATATACATGTATATATTGTTTTAATGTAGATATATCGTTTTACCAAAATTAACCAAAATATTGGGCGGCTCTTTACGCATGATGAGGGCCAATTATTCTTGGTCGCTATGCTGGCTTGCCACTTTCTAGAGCTCGGTTGTCTTTTAATAGCGAGAGCTTGCAAACACGAATCTTCCATAGAGAAACTTGGGATCATGCAACATTGCACACATGTTATCAACTTCACCATTGACAGCTTATATAATGTAGAACTTATTATGCTTGTCAATGTTTAAAATGTTATTGTACCTGAGATGTTCAGACAGATTCTTTACTGTAAATAAGACTAATGAAATCAACTTAATGTGTGCCGAGTGTATATATTTGCTACAAAGGGCCTCTACTTTATATTTATTTTCAATATAATGTACAAATTTGATAATTTGTTAAACGTAACTTTTGTGTTGTTCGTCATTTGTGAGATATAATGCAGTATATGAACGTGTACTTATCTATATTTAATATTCCATTTTGTGACTTCTCTTCTTGGAATAAACTTAAGATAATTTCTTACATTCAACAATTTTGAAAAATACATTATAAGATATGAATAACGACATCCGAATTGATTTCTAAAGCTTCTCTTTCTATTTTTTTTTTTTTTTTTTGGGGGGGGGGGGGTCTTTAACGCATAGTTTGAATTACGGTAACGAGTAATTTTTTACGATACTGTTGGCTATCATTCTTCATTCATTTTCTTTATATCACCCCGTTGTACCATTTGAATAATTTTGTAATACATTAGTACCATCGACTACCGAGGTGTGACGTCATTTGAGCATCATTGTCAATACAACTGGTTCTTAACAATGCGGGTAGAGTAAGCAGCAAAGATCACAGCGGGGACTGTAATTGGGAATGCCCGACACTAGCCCGATAGACAATATCGGCCCGCTAAACCTCTCACTGGAGCAAGTTTGTTTAGAACCAATTGTCTTGACAACATGCTCATATGACGACACCACTTTAGTACTCTATTGTGCATGGCGGTTGCGGGTTACCTAATGATGACGTCATAATCCAAGAACAATATCAATGGGGTTGGGGCAATACTACAGAGACGACACGATTCGACCGGTCGTGCAACTCTGTGGCTAGCGGAACTGCAGGACCCGGGTCATAGGATTTGTGGAAGTAGTGATTTCTAGGAATTGGCCAATGCGCCTGCAGTATCGTGGCAAAATCGCTTTCCGGGTCAATGTGGACGTTATCTGTTTCAAATTCATATCATTACGCACCGTATTGACGCGGATACCGCGCGACGGCCGAATTGTGATCAATTTTTAATTTGTGTGATCCACTTTCTCATACCGGACAGGCATGTGTTCTTGTTTTATAAATATCGAGGCATATTCATTGATATGAGAATGTGGGTTTTTATTACGTATTGTTGCCGCGTCAAAATTAAATTACAAAATGTTGAAAAAAGGGAAAATTTAAAAAAAAGCTTAAGACCTGCATTTCCCGCACCTTATAAAATTTGAATCTAAAGTAATGATTTTGAGTAACAAACTGTCAAAATTGAGCTAAAATACCTATACAATACATGACAATATACAACAGGTCGCGGCCTACTTTACAGAGCGAAGATATCGCAACCTTAATCTAAATAGTGATTACTAGTGATTTATCAGAAAATACATGTTTCAGTGAAACTTGTAATCTCATACTCTTGAGTTGTGGTATTATCGCCGTTGATATTGGTTTAATAACATTATGTTCAAATCTCCACGTCTCCTCTGTAAGTATGAAATGGACGTAAACTCTGTGTTTGGTTTGGTGATACGGGTCAAAATACTGAAATTCTCAAAGGACTTGTTCGTTTTTGTTCGTGGTTATTTATTACGAAAACAGCAGAATCATTTATAATGTTTACACACAGTTCACCAGGCAGGTTAATAGCGATTAACGAAAACAGACTAAATGTTAGAGAGATTGCTAAATTGATTTTATATTTATTTCAAAGTATGATGCCACTGTGGCCAATAAAACATGATTAAAGCGGATAAAATGATGTGGAGTGTACGTGATTTCTTGTTAATGTGACACTTATTGCGGCTTTCATGTTCATCTCTTCAGCTTTGAACTTCATTCCTCACGCATCCGTTTTGTGTGATGTGACCTAGATCACACCATTATTGGACGCGTTGCCATGGTTAGAATCAAATTTTAATCCCCATCAATCAATCTCCGTCACTCTCCTTGTGTTTTCTCTTTCCCCTCTCTCTCTCTCTCTCTCTCTCTCTCTCTCTCTCTCTCTCTCTCCTCTCTTTATAAATGCTATTTCCACCTTAACATCCGCACCCCCTCTCTCTTTACATATCACCCACCCCTCCACACACACACACACACACACACACACACACACACACCACCCATCCCACTGAAAATAGGCCTATTGCATATAGGGGGAGCACCTAGCATACCGTAATGTACGTATCCAACAAACTTGATGGACACACATTGTTCACATAACAATGAACAAACTTTGACAAACATTAACAAAGCTTTTTCTTAGGCGGAAAACAGATTTGAACGGATACAATGACATTACAGTGATACCCTGTTATTTCTCTTTTCTCTGTGTATATTTCCGTCTCCCTCACTCTTTATTTTGTTCCTTCTCGAGGCGTATCTGTTCTCTAAACCACTTATTAACCTATATATTTTCTGAGAAAGCCTCTACTCGGCTTAGCATGACTCATAACAAAGAGCCAACAGCTTCCTTTCCTTGCTTCCCTCTTACGGACTAAACTTCTTGCGTAAATTTGTTAATTACTTTGACATGATTTCTGCCCTATTTTGACAAAAGGAAGCAAGTGACAAATTACTAAAATTAGGATATTGGTGCGTTTAGATTGTAACCAGCATTCCCTGTATACAGACAAAATCTGGAAAAGAAATATTCATCTTGCGGCAAGATATTGAATCTAACGCGATGTGGTATTGCACTGATGCCAATGCAAGTGACAGATACATTTTGCTCATTTACAGGAAAAAGTAGGACAGTTTTGAACAATACGCCTGGCCTCATTGACTGGTTAGCTCTGTCACTCATGTTTGTGTTCTTTCTTGCTCTCCTTTCCATCTATCTATCTCCCTTTCTTCCTTCCTTTTCCCATCCGTTCTCTTCTCTGCTTTGTGCTTTGTCTATCTTGCTCTACGCTTATTCATTTATTTATTTATTTATTTATTTATTTATTTATATATTTCCAGTTTTATCTAAGCAGAGTGGCCTCTTCAGTTATAAAACTGTTGTTATTCAGGGCCATGACGGATAAAAAAATACATTACATTATACAACAATGACAACAATAGATCAATACAAAACATCAACAAATTCAACGGACAAGACATAACGCATAAAATCAACAGTATGCATGATTCAACATTAGAGACAGAATTTGAGTGTGCTGCTCTAGTAGGTTTTTAAAACAAATATAAAAAAATACATAAAAAAGAGGACTTTTCAAAAAGTTTTTTTTTATCAAACAAAACTTTAAAATCAAATAACTTTCTTTTCCTTTGACCAATTTCCGTCAAACCTTCTCTCATATGTTTCTTTCATTTGTCTCTTTTTATTGAAACCAAAATAATTTCAGGGTGAACTTCCCCTTTAATTCAGACAGACAGTGGTAATGGCATGAGAGTTCAATGCGCCGGACCAGCTTGCTATCTCTTCATGTCATGTCGTTTATTTACCCTTACACGAGGCCTTTTCCTTTTCCTATGTGTTACCTCGATAAGGCAATGTTTCGTCGAGATTGTTGTTGCATGTCGTCTGGTAATGTGATTGTCTCTAAAAAAAAAAAAGTCATGCACGTGACTGGGTGAATATTCTTCTCTCCTCCTCGTCTTCCTTCTCCTCTCTCCACCAACCACCACAACAACCACCACCATGATGACACCATCATCACCACCACCACAACCACCAGCATGATCGTCAATACCAACAACAGCTCCACCACCACAACACCCCCCCCCCCCCCCCCCCACACACACACACACACATAAACAGCTTCTTATCAGCTTTCTGGTACTGTAAAATCATGGAGGCAAATTACATCCATACATTTTTTTTATCTGTCAATGAGCTGAGCCTAGTAGGCAAACTACATAGTGTTGTACATAATTCGTGCCGTCTTTGAAACCTTCCTCACTTTTGAATGTCACGTAAGTTGGATTAAGTAAATCTTTATGGCGTACTTGTGACGATAATGAACATAGTGTTGTACATATTTCGCGCCGTCTATGAATTATACGTCACTTTTGCGTGTCACGGTGTACAAAGTGAATCGTAATAGCGTACTTGTGATGATAAAGAACATAATGTTGTAAATGTTTCGTGCCGCCTTTGAATTCTGAGTCGCTTTTGAACGTCACGTTTTGAAAGTGAATCTATATAGTGTATTTGGAGTTCATGCAATGTTGCATAGCATTGTATTTTAGTACATGAGAGATTCATTACCTCAACAGCAGAAGTGCATGTATGCATATAACACACTAGGTGCCTGCCCTTGCTAATCAGATAACTAGGGGAACAGGCTCGATTGTTACCAAGAGTTAAGCAAATTTATCGGGAGAATAATTTCCCGTTCTTTATCCTCCCGGAAATTCACAACCTTCACTATTCGGACAACATAGAGTGTTGCCATGCAGGTAACGCAGGATACCGCCAAATAAGTCTCTCTTATGCCGTTGGATCCACGGAGATGATGGAGATTGCATTTGGCTTCTCTGAACACCTTATCCGGGGGAATTTAAACAAAAACAACAACCGCCATTTCGATGAAAATTTAATAAAATCCCATGATGAGAGACAGTTATTCCTGTCTAATGACACTGTAACTAATTCCACTCCTCGAACACCAAGATTTGGTACAGACAACCAGGGCCATGTTGCATATGTTTTCAATTATTGTAACTTACTATCAATGGTAACTACCATGGCAACAGGTGCAATAATGACAATTCATTGACTGTTGCCATGGTAGTTACCATTGATGGTAAGTTACAATAATTGAAATCATATATGCAACATGGGCCGTGCGATATTTTTTTTCCGCATCGCGGTGTTATTCCCCAGGGTTATTCCCTTCCGCAAACACATCGTCCCATAACGAATCCATGCTAAAGCCCGATCTAGAACTTAAAAGGAGTTGCAATTGACCCGAATCGATCATGACGTAAATCGCAATTCAAGTTCGATCAATTGCATTTAATGATTTAATAATCTAATAATATTAACGTCAAACCATGGTCAAACATTCGAATCTACTGACATTGAGGGAGGGGAGGGGGGGTCTTTGCGCCGTACTCCCAACGACCTTCTTCACCTTGGTTCATCAATTCAAACCTGCTCTTTTCATGGGGATTACATTAACATCAGAGTCACGTTTCATTCAATTGCCTATAAATGTTTTACTGTAGGAGAACTTACTTCAATGTGATAGATCAATATTAAACTCAAACACAAAGGCGACGATTTTTCCCCTGTCAAATTTCATTTAATGTTTCGTGTTTAACATGCCCCAGTTAGTACCGTATTTGTGGGACTCCATCTTTCCTCTTTCCTTCCCCGGCCTTTTCATTATCCGTCACTCTCTTTGCTCTTTCCTTTCTCTTTCCTCTCTTATCTCTCTGTCTCTCTGTCTCTCTCTCTCTTCTCTCTGTCTTCTCTCTCTCTCCCTTCCTCCCTCGTTCTCCTCCCACACCCTCTTTTATCTCTGTCTTCTCTCTCTCTCTCTCTCTCTCTCTCTCTCTCTCTCTCTCTCTCTCTCTCTCTCTTTCTCTCTCTCGTTCTCCTCCCACTCCCTCTTATATCTCTCTCTCCTCTCTCTCTCTCTCTCTCTCTCTCTCTCTCTCTCTCTCTCTCTCTCTCTCTCCTCTCTCTCTCTCTCTCTCTCTCTCTCTCTCTCTCTCTTCTCTCTCTCTCTCTCTCTTCTCTCTCTCTCTCTCTCTTACCTCCCTCCCCTCCTCGGGAACAACCACATCTGCCCCCTCCTCTCTTGTCTCTTTATATTCTCCTTGAGTGTACATTCTAATCACTTTATGAGTGGCAATAACGCCTAGGGCTATTGTACAAAATAAAACAAGGCACACACTTTTGTTTAATACATGTATCATCTTATTTAGTATTTAATTCAGTAGAACAATACCAGATGTATTGTTGGATATACACTACAGCTCAAAGGAATTGGCATTAGGAAAGGGAAAGGAAAAAAAAAGGAAGGAGCCACAGTTTTAAACCGCGGTATATTTTGTCCAGTTCAGCATGAAACACAATGCTTTAGCCTAAAAAGCATTATATTCATGCTGAACTGGACAAAATATACTGCGGCTCCTTCCTTTTCTTCCCTTTCCGTTTCCCGATGCCAATTCCTTTGAGCTGGAGTGTACGGTTTATACCAATATACACGTACACATGTATATACATATTGGCTGCTGATCAACTATTTGATGATCTTTTTAGTCAACAAATTGCACAACTGTTGAGTGAAATCCGTCAGGCTATGAATATATCTATGATTAAAGGGTAAGTATCAATTTTGCAGTTGAAGTCACATTTCTTCAAACAGTACATAAACCACATGTACAACATATATGTCTGGTATTTCTGTACACCGAATAGACCGTTTTCAAAATGTATACACATTTTATGAACATAATTTGGACAATATACCATTTATGGTAAACCCAAAGCTTGTCCCAGTTTTTTTTCAGAATATCAACAACTAATATATCCAGACTGCATTCCACATATATTGAAAATTGATAACTACATAAAGGTGAATGAAAAAAAAAAATGTGTTTCTACGCAGTAAGGGGGAAAAGTTATGAATACATTACAAAAACAGTGTTACAAACATACAATTTTGTATCTGGGTCATGTTTGCAAGAAAAAAAATAAATTCACTTTATTGTTTTATTGTTTTGCACTCAATACCAATGGCACCGCCAGTGTCATGTTGCGTGGCAACAACATATTGAATCTGAATTCAATCAATCAGACCACAAATTCTCAATATGAAAACTGTCATTTATTGTCCAAGAAATTGCTTATTCATGGAATAAGGTAGGAATTGCAATTGGCTATGCATCTTTCATATACATGTACCTGTTATGCAAAATGTCAATTGTGTAGCACTCAATTTCATTACCAGTACATATTCTTGTTTATAAGACACCTAGATAGATCCCTGCCATTTGATTGGTTGTTTTATATCGATCATTCAGTCCATTTACACTGACGTCATCAACTGTGCAATACTGGATCCATACGATATTGTCCATTGCACTCTCACCAAGACCACCAGTACTCACGCGTATTGTGTATGCCTACCGCGACCGCTCATCAGCTGTACTTGTGCCTATGCATATCGAGCTAATATGGGATCTATCTTGGTGTCATATAAAACAAATAATAAATGTTTTTTCATTCTTGCAATGGACAGAATATTTCATTTGGTGAAAGATGAAATGAATGATCCATTCAACTCAACTACGCCTCATTGAAAGGATCTTGTCATTTTTCACCTCATGAAATATTCTGTCCACTGCACTCATAAACATTCATTATTTGTATAATACTGTATTATGATTTATTTTGTTCAAAATATATGTCAATGGACATGAATTCCTATCCAATTTTGAGAACGGAAATTATTCCCTGTTATTGTTGGTTAGACCCATGGTCTATGGTTAAGCACAGATTTGTAGGCAGAAACATATAAGTAGGATGTATGGTATCTATGTGAATTTAGCCTATAAGAGACATGTATCAATGAGATATGATGATTTACTGTACGTCTCCAACCAAACGTCTGCTTCACCATCCAAAAACACACAGCCCTGCTTCAAAACTTGAACCCTTACAGATTTATAACTCTTGCAGTCGCTTGGATTACAGATGCACCCCACAATGCCTAGCTAAGGTTTATTGTTGTTTAGATGTATAATACTGACTTTGTTGTGACTGGATATGAAAATGACACATAATTTACATATCTGGCTCAGAAAAGATTAAATTCAACTTGGTCATCATTCCTTTTTCTAATTTTTCATATAAGGTGGCCAAGTATCTTGGCTATTATCACATTGTTGTCAAATGTTTCAAAATATGTTTGATCTACATTTGACTGCATATCAACATGAAGAAGGGTGGATAATTATAGATATGTATATTTCTCTCTCATCCCCTCTTTGATAGTAGCCTCAGTCATAGGCTGAGGACCATTTCTTTGAGTTGAGCATAAAATCACATCCACTGTGGGGCTATTCCTGTCTTGTACACTACAATCATAAGTAGGTCTGCAAGTTCAGTCTAGCCCTCCTGCTGAGAGGGAGAGGGAGAACAGAGTGAGGTTTGTCTGTACATCGAGACTTAGTTGTGATTGTAGGGAACACAGAAGGAGCAGCCCACCTCCTTGAAACTAGCCTATGTAGCTCCTCAAGGGCCAATGCATGTCCAATAGTCAATGCCAAACTCTCACCAAAAGATCCTCAAATCTTCATCTGCAAGACATTTTTGCAAACTCTGCTTTCACATTATGCTAGGAGGCATCTTCACTCCACCTTGCAGGAAAGTTCTTTTTAGCAGCCCTCTGGCATTCAACAAAGTCCGAAAGCCCAATAGATGACAAAATACTTGGGTCACAGATGGCAGCCTTAGCAAAAAGTATTTCATGTGCAGCTGTTGTGACGTGATCATGAGGAAGTACCCCAAATGTTCTCCTTCGCTCCATGGGATGACCCGTTTGCCTCCAGTTGCAATCAATGTCACCACCGATGTCCTTGCTGATGTCATCGACCACGGTGAATACCCGGTGTCAGTGGAAGCTGAAGTAGTGGTCGATGGCAGCCGAGAAGGCAGCAAATCCCACACATCCTGCTACCGCTGGTTTCAGCCCAGCTGTGAGATGATTAAGAAGAAACAAATTTGAATGTCATTGGTGTCCATCATTTTCAATGCTACATGTAGCACATTTCAGATATCTAGTCTCACTTATGATGAGAGATACAGTATCATGTCCTGGAAGCAAAGTAGTGGTTTATGGTAGTTAAAATTTCCCTAAATCCCCTACACCCCGCTACCGCCAGCTTCAGCTGAGACGACTTCAAATAAAGTCTTAACAATTGTCACATATGTCGTTGAACATGCAATCAAACACACCCATTCTCATATCTGGTAAAAGATATTTGGTATCGGAAGCTGGAGAAATGGTCTCTAATAGTTCAAAATTCCCTATGCCGCCTACACTCCGCCACTTCCGACTTGAGGTCAGATGATTACATAGAAATTCTGAACAGTCATCATTCAGATACATCATGGTACATACTATCACATTTCAGATATCCATTCTCATATCTGATCAAAAGATATCTGGTATCAGAAGCTGAGGGATATCTTGTATCGGAGGCTGAGGAGGTAGTCTACATGTATGGTGGTTGAGAGCCCCCTCCAAACCCCCTTCAGGTAAGATGATTAAACAGAAAGTCTGTACAGTAATCACTTGTATCTAGGTCATTGTATTATCACAATTCAGATGCATTCTCACATACGATAATAAATATCTAGACGTGCAACTGAAGTCGCGGCCTATGGCGACCAAAACTGCTGTGAATAACATCCAGCCACCCACTTCCGGTTCTAGCCCACCTGTAAGGCGATTACAAGGACAGCCTTGAGAGTACTGCACTGTGTGCATAAGTATCCACCCTATCACAATGGAGATATCAACTGTAATATCTGATGAAAGATATCTTGAAAACCCGAAACTAGTTCTGCGGCATATTTGGTATGATTTAAAAATGTAAGCTTCTGCGCACATGCCTGAGATGCACATACCACAATGGCCCGTATTCGGAATGGAGATTTAACGCAAACAGTGTCCTTAACCTAAAATAACTCTATGGGATGCCAAATAAAACAAAATGAAACATTATTATTGATTTGATATAATTGATTTTGTCCTCAGAATCACTATGATATATTGAGTTTGTCCACATGAAGTAATTACAGCGATTTATTGAAATCGACCACTGTTTGATTCTGTGATGAAAATCTATGATTTGGGGGTAGCATCAGATGATTTATTTGGCGTCCCATGATCTTAGTCCAGGTTGAGTACACTATTTGCATTAAACCTCTCTTCAGAGTATGAGCCAAATACATCCAATGTATTATACATACACTCCAGCTCAAAAAAATTGGCATAGGGAAAGGGAAAGGGAAGAAAGGGAAGGAGCTGCAGTTTTAAACCACGGTATATTTTGCCCAGTTCAGCATGAAAGGGAAGGAGCCGCAGTTTTAAACAATACATATTTTGTCCAGTTCAGCATGAAAGTATCATGTTTCATGCTAAACTGGACAAAATATACTCTCAAAACAATGACTTGCATTATAGAGCTGTTAATCGCTATCAATAACAATGTATTATGTAAAGTCTATAAATGGTGAGTAAGTACATGTACTTGACCAAACATCAGATAACACAAACAGCATTTGACAGTGTTCCAGCAAATTCAAGGTTCTTTTGCTCAAACAATGAACTATTTTGCTTTCCCACAATACGTGGCATGCAAACATGAGCTAATGAAGAACATCTTACAGAAAAATATGCATCAATGCTCTAGGCAAATTTGTGAATTCATAGAGTCAAATGTAGAAGACAGTTTTCAAAATCTACTCTGTAAGTCATTCTCAGTTAAAATCTTACTTCCCAGTCAAGTGCATATTAGCAAAATAAACATGATCAAGCTCAACTTGTTAAAAATGCCCCGTTTTAAATGGAAAATGTTTCAAATTATGAGAAACATGTAATCCTAGCCTCAAGTAATGAATTAGTAATCATGATTTACAAAAAGTTTCTAGGCACACGTCAATGATGCACATAGTGCAGAGTACTGTTACGCTCAGTGAATGGCTTTGCTGGAAATATGCCTTAGTGTATCAATTTAATTTTTAAGATATATGATGTATTCAAAAAGAAAACAAATATTTTTACACTCTAAAGACAATGACTTGCATTACAGAGCTGTTAATTGGTACTGATTACATTGTAGCATGTAAAGTCTATAAATGGTGCATAATATTATACTTAATGTACTTAATGTGTGTGACAGAACATAATCAGATACCACTTCAGCAATTGAGAATGTTTCAACAAACACAGGCTACTTTGTTCAAACACTGAACTATTTTACTTTCCCACAATTTGTGATAGCAACAATCAAAAGTGGTATTATCGGTCACATGAACCTGGAAGATATAAACGTAAAAACAACATTGGGAAATTGGTTTAAGATTAGGATATAAAGCTGATAATACATGGACAACATCAGGGACCTGGAAATAGCGAACGATAACAATTGTTAATTACATTTATACCAAAAGTCACAAAGCCAATAGACTGGTGCAACCAGTAAAATTGCACAGGAAGGCAACTCCCTAAAAAGTCAACATTATCGTCGGAGGGAGTATAGCAAAATATATTTTGGAGGCAAAAAAATTGTGCTCAATTCTCTCATTAACAAATAATCTCCTAAATTCAATTTGACTTATAACCCAGGTTTCATTGCCCTTATAGCTTTATGTGAGACACCACACTTAGTTTGTTCATAGGTATCCAGGAGGGATTGTCGTCAATCAAATCGGATGCGATTATTGTATGAATGAAATTATATCAGTCCTACATTCAGGCAATGGCTCTAAAAGGTTTTCAACTATGCGCTCATGAATCAAATTGGCATCAATCTGGTAAAACGTTGACTGTTGGGTAACCCGCCAGGCACTCACTAACTATTCCCACATTATTCAGAGCCGCAGTCCACTTGATCACCTCCTCCTTCCTTCCTTCCTTCCTTCCATCAATACAAGAAATGGCCCTTGCATACCAAAACATAGTTGACAGTTAATTCTTTGGTACCATATGACCTTTTTTCCACAAATCATACACACAAATTGAACAGAGCAGCAGTTTATCTAGCATACAAAGGGTTAAAACAGTTATTAACTGGACATAAACCTACGAGTTGAAGTAACAAGACTGGACCAGTCTTATCAGGATTCAAAGACCCGTTTTCCATGAAAACGACCCTTTTCCTTCCTGCCACCGATATACAAAAACACCTAAGGTTGTATTTTGCTGTAATACGAAGGGAAGGAAGGGCTACTTTGTGTTGACTCTGAAATCCACAATTACACAAGAGCACTGTAATACATGTATACGTAGATATATTCCTAAGTAGTGCAGTATCATTGTGTAAATATACTTCATTACGCAATGGACACCTCAACAGAGAAAGGGGCCATATAGCCATACTAACAAGTTAATATGCATAATCAGCAAATATTACACTAGCAGAGCTGGTGATGTTTTAAAGGAAAATCAGAGATCGATATTAGTTTAAAAATCATGAATTGATCACTTGCCCTGAAAACATCCATTGAAAATACAGTGGTCCCATACAGTTTCACACTGGACAAGCCACAACTTTTCTTCATTGTGCTTTGAATCTATACCTAGCAGACTGGCCCTTGTGCAGAGTACATTTAAAACAAAATGCAACATACATAAAAGGGGATCCATCTAGATATGTCTTCTAAAGCACTCCTTCATTTGATATTCTGTCAGTGTCAGTATTTAAGGGTTTTACTCTCCTTTAGAGATAGCCCGTCCCTTTTGCAGACCTAATTCTCAAAGTTCCCTGACTTTGTCATCATTTGAGAGAGAATGGCTATATAACCTTTCCCTGGAATCGACAAAGCGTAATATTCGTTTTTGAGGAAATACTCTTCGATGATTGATTGAGCTTTCTTTTTTTGTATCACAAAAACAAGTCAAATCTCTTGAAAAATACTTAGATTTTCATTTATTCTATGGGAATTATAGTACCTCTGACCTTAACATTTCATATTTGGTATCCCAAAGATACATGCTAAATATGTGCAAACTTGAATGAAGTTTGTAGATGTTTGTAAAAGGGACGGGCAACCTTTAAGGACATGTGATGAATGTAAAATGAGTAATCAAAATGAACTAAAATATTCCTCGTTACGTACCTCTATATCCAATGAGTCCTCCGACTATACATCCAGCGATGGGACTGTTCTTCTTATCACTCCTTCCTCTATACTGCAAAAACAAGTTTAAAAAAAGTGAGAAAAGAGTCAAATAGCATTTATCTATAAATCTATTTTTCATTAAGAATTTCAGACAAACACATTAAAGAAATGTACATGTAATGTGGGATTAAAAAGAGTTACACTGGAAGCTTGAGGTGCATTCAACTATTCATGTCCAAATATGTAACAAGATACAAAGATCGGTTGACAGAACAACATAAACAAAAACAATACAAATAGCTGACATGCTTCAGTAGTCAAGAGTAGGAATAAAGGAGTGATGTGGAGCTACTTACAACAAACAGTGTGTTCTGTAATACTATGCATGGTAGTTCATTTATTCCTTCAAAGTAAACCCTAATTAAAAAAAAACATGTATTTGTGGGGGATATTTCTAAAATCTTTGTTTCATTAAAAGGAACACATTGGAACATGGTGTGCATTTATACCCCACATGTACATGATGAAATCTTCTTTTCTTCTCTTTTTTGTTTTACAGCTGGACGTTGTTTGCATTGCGGTTGCTAAGAGGTGCCCAGAGACTAGAGAGAGTGTATTTGTTTTTTTCATTCTGCAAACTCTGCCACTCTACTCATGAAAGATAATCCCACGCTAAAGTGAACATAACACAGACATAACCTATACATTGCAGCCCTGAATCTTTCTTATCTCTTGGTTCAGATCCATTGACAGGTTAAGAAAACCCCTTCATCCTGTTATTCATGCAAACACCATAAGAATTGGTAAGTGTGAGCACGATTAGTTATACTTTTCAGGACTAACACATTCATAACCCTCAAGCCAGCACAATAATTTACTGACGCCATATAATTAAATAACAACCACAAGATCAATTAGTGGTACTTATACTTATTAGACAATTAACCACTATGTCCTTGTCTCAGTGAACTTTCAATTTGAATTCTACAGTCAACACTGTAAAGATAATACAACACTGAACTAATTGTTCATGAAAGCTCGCCCTCTCTCTCTCTCTCTCTCTCTCTCTCTCTCTCTCTCTCTCTCTTCCTCAAGCACATGCACACACACAATTATGTAAGTGACGTACCATGACCATTGGATTAATGTGATTTCCATACAGAAGTTAGTCAATCAGTTAAGAAACAATCCTGCCAAATTATTTTGCCCAAAACCTCTTCGATAAAAAGTTAATGTATGCTATTTTGCTTAGGGGGGGGGGGGGGGGGGGACTTACTTTTTTGTTGTGTTTAGTTACCCGCAGTAAAGAAGACATCTTTCATAACTTCATGTAGCTAGTTTTAAAAAGTGTACGAGTAAAGGGGAATGAAACTTTGGTAGATTGAATTGAATAAAAACAGATAAACTGCAGAAACACATTGGCAAAAGCTTGAGAAAAATCAAATTTTAAGGAAGTTGTCAGTTTTCACAAATAATTATTACCATTACCTCCACTGACTTTTAATAAGTATCTTCATAGCCAACTGCATATTGTCTGCAATAAAGTACCATATCTCCTTTCAAATGTTTTTGTGCCCTGTGTATGAAAAAGACAATACTTAAATCTTGGCTTCCTTTGACTTACAGGGTTTGATTACAGGATAAGTAATTAAGATTTGACACAAATAACTTATATATAACATATAACATATTTAGCAACTTATATATATGTCTGATTTTCTTCTCAAAAGCTTGGCCAACCCATTTCTCTGACTTGTTTGTCTCTTTTTAATTCATCTCTCTATTTTTAGAGAGAGATTTACTCCTCTTTAAATGTGATTTTTCATTCTCCTAGCCCCTGCTTTCCCACAATAATTCAGAGCATTGTGACCTCAATGTACCAATTGCCACACATAGACCCATATACATGACACAATCTGCAATGGAAACAGAGAATCAACAGCACCACCTAGTGTTCAAAAGCAGTACATTGAATGCTTCTTGAGGGACAAAACATGTTTCCATGATTGTTACTACTATGTGAACAAATGCACAGCACAAAGAAGTATTCCTTTAGTTTACTGGTACTCCCATTCTGTTTAATTCCTATTTTCTGCACATTCAAGATTGACTTAAAAGACAGAGCAGCCCTTATGCAGTTCCAAAAAATAAAATGTTGTTGAAGGAAGAAATAGAAGAAAATACTGCATTTCCGACCCAACGATTGAACTGTAAAATGACTTTGAGCGGAATTATGTTGATTGTTAGATTTCAAGTAGGTGTTGGACGGGTCTTCCAGAACTTCCATAGTTCCTATAGCCGAGAGACCAAGAATGCAAGCAGCATATATCGCAGCTCTCTGCCTTGCACGCTGCACGGTGAATGCTAACAGTGTGAGCAGTGCGAGCCCCGCACAGCTGGCCACTGCAAGACTGTACATGTATGAATATAGACTATAGTCGGGGCATTTCAAATGTTAACAAGAACAGTTTTCACTCTTCCTAAAAATGTTTGCGAAGCAATAACTGTGAGATTTTGTACTGTACATATACATGTATCATCATTAATATATAGTAATAATGTATGTCAATTGTTGTGAATTTTGTATAAGGGTTCCCTGTCATTTAGGGTTAGGGTTTAGTGTCAAGATTGGGTTTAGGGTTTAGGATTAAGTTCAGAATCAACTCATCTAGGGTTTTGGTATAGAGTTTACTTAATCATGAAGGCTAACTCCCAGTAAAACTGCCAACCAGACAGACACACGCACACATAAAACACAAGCTCACAGATGTTCCATTGTTGAGGTAGCTCTTTTGTTCTCTCTATTGCTCACTATCTCTCACAACCTTGAAGCTGTACTCCAAAAATATTACTGAATTTCAAACTATCACTGTGCTATACAATAAAGGTCTAGCAAGTACAATGCATGTGTACAAATATGTAAGTAAATACCTAAACACACAGAGTATACACATCTTCACATAAATAAAGCACACTGTGACACATACATGTACTTTAAAGGGTTACTAAATTAGAAAAATAAGTTCCCACTAATCTTTGTAAAGTTATCGACTAATAACGAATTTCACTTTCGATTGCCGCATGAGAATGACTTTCTTTAAAAATATCTGAAAGTAAATGAAACCAACGGCGGGGGTCCAGGGGCCCGCCTTAGGGCCCCTGGCGGGGTCCAGGGGCAGTGCCCTGGCGGGGGTTCAGGGGGCAGCGCCCCCTGAAGCTCCTGAGTTTTAGCATTTTAAGGGGGTATAGGAAGCCATTCTGGAGTACCAATGTGATAGAAAAAGGAACCCATAGTGGTGTACCTATTTGGCGGGGGGGGGGGGGGGGGGGGGGTGCACGTGCACCCTGGCCTGGGCCCCAGTCTAGACTATGCCCTTGGGTACCCATCAATCATTCATGCCCTTACAGACCACCCGATGGCTTGGTAGTCTGGCTCACCCCTGGGGCTTGTGTCACTCCATACCTCGGACCATCGTGACTTGCCCCAAGGGTGGTGGCAAAACAATGATAAACTTAAAACATAGACTAGTCATTGTCATTGATGAAGCCCAACATCAAATTAATAAGATCAAGATCTAGACTTATCATTCAATCATAATCATCAATAAAGATAAAGTTCACGAAGTTAGTAAGCTTAACTTTAAAATGAATGTCATGTACAGTAATTATTCACAAACAAAGTATTCAAATTACCAAAGTTTAGGCAGTAGTTGGTCCTTCTTTCACGGTATCTCTTCTTGTGTTTGTCTCCAGTGGCATGCTGACGCAGTGTTTTAAGACCTCCGTTGCCATACCTTAATCCTTATGCCGTCATTGCACCATAAGCACCAAGCTTCACCGGGATTGTACAGCTTACGAAAACAATCCCCAACTAAATGTTGATCAGGAGTGCCTTCCAAAAATACACGGTCACACCACGACCAGTTCCATCTATTTTTGACGGATTTATCTATCTCTTTCGGGTCCGCTTCTCCCCCATCGCGATCAACGAACTTCGGCTTGGATGCCGCCATTTTGATACTGCATAGTCTGAAAGACCAGCCGTTACGATGCTGTCAATTTCTCTCCAAGATGCGAACATTGTGGAGTGTAACGAAACAGCATCATTACGGCTGTTTATGAGACTGAAAGCCACCGCACACATGCTACACGATTTTCGGTCGCGCTCGCGCGCGCACCAGAATCAGTTCAGTGGCTCGCACGATCAGTGCAGCAGTGGTGCGACCGAAGCTCGTGTGGTGTGCATCTGCGGTGCAATCTCGCGCTCCGTGCGAACAAATCGATCAGTGAGGCGCGTTCCCGGGGCGCGGCCCGGTAAGGATTCAGCCTCGCGGTGACTCGCTACGCAATGATTTCACTCGAAATGGTGAAGTACTTTTATAGTTTCTGAGTGTAAAAATGACTTGACCCCCCAGACCCTACCCCCCAAATATTATTTCAAATTCACATCGAACTCGGCGACCACAGATTTTGATGTAAAAAAATCGGAATTCCGATAAAAATCGGAAAATTCTCATGCCTGAATAAAGTCTCATTTTAACGAAAATTTGAATAAACGCACGCCTCCAGTGACATATGAGAAGTCAAATTGCCATAAATGCCAACGGCGTAAATAGAATATTTTATTCATTCCATTCAAACAATACGTTACCAATGGGAACCCCAACGCTTTTCCGAGGTTTGTCTGAGTAGCAACAACTAATAGAGTCAAAGTGCATTCCATCCATTGAATCTGAATACATTACGAAAATGGTCTATTGTTGACTTCCGTACAATCTATGGAATTTTGACTTCTCATACGTCACTGGAGGCGTGCGTTTTTTAAAATTTTCGTCAAAATGAGACTTAATTGCGGCAAATGAATGTGAAATTCGTTTTTAGTGGATAATTTTACATAGATTAGTGGGAACTTCTTTTTCTGATTTAGTAACCCTTTAAGGTATACTGAGAGACAGACAAGCACATTGTGACACATACATGTAAATAAAGGTACACTGAGAGACAGACAGACACCCGTATCTAAACAGACAGCCGACTGCTGGATACTTACAGACTCTACCAGGCACTCTGTGCAGGCAAACATTGCTCCGATCATGGCAAAGTTCTTGGCGTGGAAGTAGCACTGCTTGCCCATGTCCTTGAGGACATCTCTGGCCCGCTGCTTGGCTGCGATCTCAGGGTCGACCGGGTTCACGCTCGATGTAAAGAGGCCAATAGCTCCACCAAGGGCAAAACCTGTACATGTTCATATAGCATATAATTACATCTCACACACATAATCAATTAAAATAAGACAGGGTACCGGTAGCTCTTTTGCACATGAACACAATATAATTAACAAAAAATATGGTAGAAGAATTTCCCTCCAAATGACAAATGTGGAAAATTACTTTGAGCAGAATTATATTGATTGTTAAATTTTTTGTAGGTTTTGAATTCCTGTCTACATCTATCTAGGGTAGCCTCAAAGAAAATAGAATTCTTCTATCAAGAGTCCACTTCAAACGTAAATCACATGAACAAGCAAACTACAATTTTTTCTTCTTCTTTTTTTTTCAAATCAGAGTCACCATAAAATCAAACACAAATTTGATCAGGAAAAGCCCATTGACAATACACGTAAAAGCTGTGGCGTTTAAGGGACACAACTTTATCGTCGCCAAATAATGACAGGCTAACAGTTTTGCACTGAAATACAATTATTTGTAAGTGTTTGCTCAAAATGTCTCAGTAATATTAGTTTGAAAATATAAAGCATGAAAGTATGATTTGGTGCAATGCAAGAGTTTATCAAAATATGTATTTGTTTTGTCTCAAATCGAAAGTGCGGCGAGAATGCCCCCCCCCCCCCCCATCATACAAATTATGTGATCATGATGTCATGATATTGATATTATATTATTATTGATATTATATTATCTCAGCTCAGTGAGCATTCTTTTAGAAAAAAACGTTTTGTCATCAACAACAATGTGAATTACAAATGAGATGACACTGTTAATGTTATGCTAATGCAGAAACAGGAGCCCCAAACGCAAAGCAAACAAGCTACTAACTACATATAGCATGTACCGACTGACGCAGGTCCGTCTTCAGCGAACAGTAGAGCTTAGCTAGCCCGCTGGGTTCGGCCCAATACTCACCAAGCACTCCACTGATGGTCGTCTTGAACGTGCAGCTCTCCATAACTCGTTCAATCGTCTGTTCTTCTGGAGATTTTGGTGGAAGCGGGAGCCCAAATTGCCTCATCTCTGTCATATATCGTTTCTTGTTTTCTCCAACTAATGCTTCCATCACTTGGACCAAGCCAAGTTCTTGATTTTCGGGGTCACGTCCCGGGGCGAATGTCGCCTGCCCCTCATCATGTGCGTGACTTGTGGGTGCAGCCATTTTGAGTTTCTTGATTAGCCTAATATTCAGACTGTTTAGAATCGCACTCTGTCAGTCCAAGTTTAATCCTGGGCCCTCTACGTAATTTCTATCGTTGACCTGCAACTGCATTTGGGTTATGATGGACTAATTATGATAGCTGACTTAATATTTGAAAACTTCTTTGAGTATTGCCAATTGCCCGTAACAACCCAGTAAAAACTATAACAATTATGAACGGCTGCAACCACAGGCTGGAACTAAGTAGATGAAGTAGGCTCTATGACCCCACCGGGCCTATCACCACCATGTACCCCACGAAAAAACACCGACCACCACCGCCCGACACTTTACCCCCACAGCCATCAGGCCCATCACAACCACTACCACACTAAAAACAACAGCGGTACCACTGCAACTAACAACACGACGACCACGACCAATACCACCACATCAACAACAACACTGGGCCTGTGTAACCAATACACCACTATTAACAATACTGAACTATCACCATGCACTACCGCCGCCGAAACTTTTACCACCAACACCGACAACACCACTGACAACAGCACTAACAACAGCAAAATCAATACGCCTACCACAACCACTAATGCTACCACCCCCCCCCCCCCACCACCACCACCACCATCACCAATAACAACATTACTAACCACCTAACCACTATTAACACTACTACCATTATCTCCACTACCACCGCCGAAACCACCAACACTACCACCGACAGCAACAACATCAACACCAATGCGCCTACCACAACTACTAATGCCAACACCCTCCCCTCCCTCTCCCCAACCACCACTACCAATACTACCACCACCAACATCAACAAAAACGCGAACCACCCAACCACTATTAACACTACCACTATCACCTTCACCGCCGAAACTACCACCAACACTACCACCGACAACAACAACATCAACACCAAGGCGCCTACCACAATCACTACCCCTACCCCCCCCCCCTCCCCTCCACCACCACCGTCAACAACTCTTACCACCCAAACACTATAGTATTAACACTAAACTATCAGCATCACCGCCGAAACTACTGCTACCACCAACACAACCATAGACAACAACAGCAACAACATTAACACCAATAGGCCTACCACAACCACTTCTCCTACCCGCCCCTCCCCCTACCCAACCACCACCGCCATCAACCACTCTAACCACCCAAGCACAATAGTATTAACAGTACACACCATTCTCGCCGCAACTACCACCACCAATAACACTACCACCACCAACAACAACAGCAACAACAGAAACAACCCAGATAGCAAAGTATCTGGGGCCCATATGTACCATGTTCAACCCATATGGGGCCATATGGTTTGTCCCACCTAGAACCCAGATAATAAAACCATATGGGCCCCATATGGTATGTATATGGGCAATGTGGTCTTATTTCTGGGTCGACTGAGCCATATAAAACCCATATGGGGCCCATATGGGTTTTTTCCACCTTGACCCCACATGATAACTGAGATGCTCATGAATATTCATGCGTGCATTACCCCTATTGAATTGTATCATATTTGTGTACCTTTGAATAGATAACCGGCAAATAACTAGAAGGAATATTTAAGCATACATTCCAATGACCGTTCTATTAAAAAAAATAAATGCCACCTAATTGAGTCCAGACAACAATGATTACCACAAAATGTTCATCTTTAATTGTACTAACCATTATTTTTCAAAGTAAATTTTCGTAGTATTATATATATATGAAAGTGAGTGTAGTGAGGAATACGATAGGATCAAGTATGATAGGATAGTAAACAAATAATCAACGTTGGTGAAGGTGATGGGATGAACTATCACTTCCGAGGCCATCTGGATGTACCTATCTTCCCGAAGCGCAGCTGAGGAAAGATAGCGTATACATTCAGATCGCCGAGGAAGTGATAGTTCGTCTCATTGCCTGAAACCAAAAGTTGATTATTTGATTTATATTCCACATCTGAAACCAACTATCTACACCAAAAATGACAATTTGACGTACAAAAGTAATGTTTACTTCTCTACCTAACCCCGAGCCGCTGCCATGGGGAACACGCGTTAGGATGCGCGTTAATTATGACGTGCATTATGACGCGCGTTTAATTAGGACGCGCATTATGACGCGCGTTTGGGCGCGTTAGTGGGAGCTGATAGTCCGAATGTAACGCACTTTTATTTCGCGCGTACTCAAAATATTAATCACGCATTAGGACTGTGAAGAGTGAAGAGATCAGCGAAACCAAAAAGTACTATCACCTAGAGTGTAACGAACTTTAATTCTCAGGTGATCTGATAGGAAAAACTACGCCTCATCATGTGATTAACTCTTGACCAATCATACAGCAACATTCTTAGTATGTGGAATATAAAATAAGATAAGATAAGATAGGATGAGGATAGGATAGAGATTGTGTGTTCGTAAACTTGATAAGTCATGTGAAATATCATCCCTCCATTTTTATTTCTTTTTGGCCCATTTGGCGTATATGGGCCCCAGTTGGGGTGTACGGTGCAAAATATAGGTCCCAGATGGGCCAAATGGGGCCCATATGGGCCCAGATGCTCCCCATATGGACAGCCCATTTGGGGCCCATATCCAGGCCTAGGTCAACCCATATCTAGCCCATATATGGGCCCCAGCTATTTTGCTATCTGGGAACAAGAACACCAATATGCCTATCACCACCACTAACGCTTGTTCCCCGCCAGCAATACCACCACCACCATCATCAATAACAACAACAACAACAACAACAGCAACTCTCGTTTACAGAATTTATGTTGTGATAAATGGAAAAAGTATTTTAAAAAATTTAACAATCATTCGTAGCAACTGACCGATGAGCTGGGAGGGCGCTGTTTCATTAATATCACAGCCAGTGGCAGTTACCATAGAACTGGTGCAAAAAGACAACAACAAAAAACAAAACGAAACATGTACCAACACCTCACCCGCAACCTACGCGCACCTCCCACCTCGCATAATGTGTAACTTTAATACCCATTTTCACCAAAATCCATTAGGAAGGCAACAAATACTGCAATGTACGTCAAACCGTCCCTCGCGTTTTACGACAAATATTTCAACCTCCAATGAAAATGCACACTGCTCAGCTTTTCTTTAGTAACTTGACCTGAAATGCTACTGTATTGAAATACACCTTGACATTTCACTGCCAGCTTTTAAAAACACCGTTCAGTTGTCTTGGCTTCCTTATAACGTGTGCCCAACGTACGTTGTGGATGCATTATGACAATTACGCTATACATGTACTGCCGTTGACGTCATGATCACTTAATTTGCACAATGCCACCAAGCACGACATGTCACAATGTGTCAAGCCAAATTGGGTGAGAGAGAGTGAGTGTGTGGAAGGGAGAGAGAGGGGGGGGAGAGAGAGGGAGAGAGGGAAAGATACATACATATAAAGAGTGATAGAAATAGAGAGAGAGAGAGAGAGAGAGAGAGAGAGTGAGAGAGAGAGAGAAAGGGAGGAGTGAGTAATATATACAGAAATCGAGAGAAAGAAATAGAGATGGGGGACGGGAGGGAGAGAGAGGAGAGAGAGACATAGACAGATAAAAAGAAAATGTGGGTAAGAGGGAGAGAAAGAGAAAGAAATAGACGTAGACAAATAGAATGAGAGAGAAAAGAGACAGACAAACAGAGATACACTCAGAGACAGAGAGAGAAGGACTGGAAGGGACAGAGAGGGGGGGGGGGATTGACAGTTGGAGAGAGAAGGACAGAGCTGGAGGGTATGAGGGAGAGAGAAAGAGCGCGGGGGGAGAGGGAAATGAATATAGACGTGATCGATGAGCGCATTTTCTCGCTGAATTCATACGTTGATTCCATCTTACTAACGAGATGAAGAGCGGATAACTGGACGCGAATGTTTACTGTTTAACAAGACAGGCCGGACGACTATATACATTTTGGGAACCTATTGGTTGTGAGTATGTTCTTTTCTTTGTCTGTGGAAAATGACATGGAAAAAAATTTCCTTCATATTTTGCGTGTTTCATGCGATATTGACGCATAACGTGTCTTAGAAATATGCGGATGACCTCACGATCCCTTTGTAGATAGAGGCTCACATCCTGTATGCATGACGTCACTTCTCTTAATGAATGACATGAATATTCAACGCTCTGTAAGCTGGTTCAGGGTTAGGGTTAGTCATTAAGAGAAGTGACGTCATAAATGCAGGATGAGAGCCGATATCCTTACCTAAAGATAGTGTGTGCTTTTTGTATAGCTGTGTAAATACCATGGTAAATAAATAAATAACATCCTTTTCTCACAGTAGAGGAACTCAACGGTAACTTTGAATGACTTTGTACTGGCCCGTATATTTCGTCTGAAATTTTGACTATGTCGTCTAAGTTTAAAGCGTTGTATTTGAATATCATGTGATATATTTTTCACACTCTATATGAATTCTGCTTTACTATTGTGGTAAGGTATGATATTATTATTATCTTAGCATGTGTAAATTGGGCTAGTGATTTTTTTCTGGCGCGGTTTTTTTGGTTGTTTGGGTGAAAATTGTCTAGCAACTTACACCCAAAGATCGAGATCTTAGAAAAATCGCGGTTTTTGCTGGACAGTGTAAATGGCGCCTTTGATTCCTCATTATAACAACTGTGGGCAGCGCATGATTGATAAATGATTTAGACTCGCTGTTTGATTTCACCTGTTGGCACACGCTACGTTGATATTACCTGCTGTTTTGCCGATCAAATTGCATTTTACAACTCCTTGACGATACGTGTTTACCTTGAGGACGGCTGTGCTGACCACCTATGCTTGCCTTGGGGCTGTTAGTTGCCGTTAATCAGAGCCATATATCGGAGCCGTATCTGAAAGAACTAAAAGACTGTCTGCTGTCTCTTTGCTGATCGTGTGGCTCATCCTTTCACCATCAAGTTTCATATTTCACGAGCTGGACTTTCATGATTATTCACCTGTTTTCCCATGCAATGCTAATTATTTTATTTCTTTTACATGCCGCAGCTATCAGTGATTTCAATGCACTATTTAATGATCCGCAAAAACATTCCTTGCCTGCTGTTAACCGAGATGGTGCGCATATTAATGAAAGCACAAGTAAAAAATCTCAGCTCTGAAACAATACCATTTTCTTCAAACCCACACCCAAACGGTCTTTCATTACAAATTTCAGATTCTAAATGAATTGATAAAAACCAAGACAGCGTCAAGCCATTTCTTGACCGCCTTTCTTGTAAATCATCAATCCACAATCCTACGAAAATAGGCATATGGACGGAACTGGAACGTGTGTTTATGTTGTGTGTGTTCGTGTGTATGTGTGCGTGCGTGTATGTGTGTGTGTGTCTGTCTGTGTGTCAATTCCTCTATGCAGAGCCCCATGTGTATAAAGGGCTCTGCCTATAATGTGTGTTTGTGTGTGTGTGTGTGTGTGTGTGTGTGTGTGTGTGTGTGTGTGTGTGTTTGTGTGTTTGTGTGTGCGTGTGATGAGCGCGCGTGTGTAATTACGTGAAAGAGAGAGAGAGAGAGAGAGAGAGAGAGAAACAGGGGAAAGAAAGAGGAACAGATAGAGATATACAGACATACAAATAGAGAGAAACACAGAGAGAGAGACAGACGGACAGACATACAGAGAGTGAGATGGGGGGTGAGACATAGAACGTGATGACGTTTCCTCGCTGAATGAATTCGTTGATCATTCTGGGATGAGAACAATAATTATTTGCAAATGCCCTGCGTCCTTGATAAACGCGAGGACTAACGTCTAGGACACTCCTGCTGAGTGCACGGATCTACATCTTTTCTTTAACCCTTCCCGTGTCAGATTAAAAGCTGCTCTATGGGATTTCTGTACATTAGTGGTCACAAAGTGCAAATAAAGATTAAAATTATTCTCTCCATGGACACATTGCGACCGCCTTTATTCCCCTTTGGGATTGTGAGGTAGCGATAATGGGCCAATTTCGTCTTACCGTCGAAGTTATGATGGCGTTCAGTATGCAGGATTAATAAAGCCCTCTGGGCATGATGTAGATAGATAGAGAGAGAGAGAGAGAGAGAGAGAGAGAGAGAGAGAGAGAGAGAGAGAGAGAGAGAGAGAGAGGGAGAGAGAGAGAACGAGAAAGAGAAAGAGAGAAAGAGAAAGAGAGAAAGAGAAAGAGAGAAAAAAGATATAATTTATAGAGAGAAAGATAGAGAGAGAAAGAGAGGGATAGAGAGAAGGAAATAAAGAAAGAGAGAAAGAGAGAGAGAGGTAGAGAGGTAAAGAGAGAGGGAGAGAGAGAGCAATTATCGAAACGCAGTCTAACTGTAATTTACAGTCGCCTTTCCTATATAGCTGACTATTCCTGGCAGGATAAGACTGGTTGCACCGATCGGAACCAATCCAATTGAGCACCGGTCATGTGCCGCATAACAACAACTTCCACTTGGATTCTGAAGCATTTCTCTTCATATTGACAATTGATATATATTTAACGCGAGAAACCGGCACTTGCTGCAGCATTGTATTTGGAGGAGGATTGATTTTGTTACCAGGATATACATCAACGAAAGTCAGTCACACGCGGCGGCAAAGTTCAAGCACCGCTCTTGCTTTTGCTTTTGACTTGGATAGTATACACACTTCTACCCCAACAATGGTAATGTATGTGTAGATGTACGTGATTATGAGATGTACCTGTATATTATGTATTTCTGATAATGCGGGTAAAAAGGAGCAAAATATGGCAACGGTTGTGGTTTTTGTTCTCCGATCCGTTGAATTATTATTATCATTATTTTTTAAGATTCTTCGGGTGGGTTGGGGTGGGAGAAAGAATGGGGGGGGGGGGGGGGCGGGCGTCATTATACCCTTATCGTTTTGATCGCATCATACTTCATAATGCTCATTGTTATATCCGGGAAGGGGGAAAGGGAGATTTTGAGTTAGATTTCAACAGCCAAAAATCACAAAAAAGTGGCTTATTGTATACCGATATGTTTATATTAAAGAACTACAATAAGTAAACTTACAGTCATTTAGACTTTCTCTCTTCCTCTCTCTTCTCCACGTGTAAGTTTATTGTCTGTCTGATTTAATGTGATCTTTATAATTAATTTGGAAGGCTATATTGAACCTGGGAGGCAGTCCTCTATCGGGCACTACTGACAACAATGAAAGGGATAGTTCACCCTGAAATTAAGTTGGTTTCAATAAAAACAGAAATCTAAAAGAAACATATAAGTGAAGGTTTGACGAAAATCTGTCAAATGATAAGAAAGTTATGATCTTTGGAAATGTTAATTTTGTGGCGTCACGTGCGAGGTGTTCTCCCATACGGTGTGTGTTGTATGCTATTTTTCTGTTTTTGATGAAGATTTTTTATTAAGATTGTTTTCTTCATAGAGGTATGTGAGTGAATAAATGTATCCATGGCCGTCACCGGGGGGGGGGGGGGGGGGGGGGTGCGGAGGGTGGATCTATCCATTTAAAATTTAAAGGTTGCATATTATATCCCTTTAACA
This sequence comes from Arbacia lixula, assembly GCA_963669155.1. Lineage (NCBI taxonomy): Eukaryota > Metazoa > Echinodermata > Echinoidea > Arbacioida > Arbaciidae > Arbacia > Arbacia lixula. Next base: position 7,133,414 of record OZ022583.1, on the reverse strand, counting down.
TGTAAAATTATACACCTGTGTAAATACCACGTTAACATGGAAGAAATTATTACATAACTGCCCTTGAAAAAGACTTTAAGCGGAATTAGATTGACCATTCGATTTCGAGATGAATTTTAGATGGGTCGTCAAAATGTCAGTAGTTTTTGAGGCTCTGATCTGAGAACGCAATATATCACGCCCATCCGCATCGCAGTTGCTGGTAAATATCCACCGGGTCGGGTACATTCGCAAAAGGGGCGTCTGCATTAGCCCGATGTGGCGAAATAGCTAGGTGTAGGATAACCTTGGTAAGCCCAAAATGTGGATCGAAAACTTTTTACTCCATGCAATTTCCATTATATAAAACTCATATCTGACATTTTATAACGTGAGAGAATCTATACGTTATGCTTTCTGTTAGGCCTATATGTAATTCCAATGTAGTGAATCGCTATATATGAACATGCAATAAAACAACATATGAATATAAATAAGAAGCATTAACGATCCTCACGATTACCGAAGCTAAATCTGCACTATTCACCTTATTTTGTAAAAAAAAAAAAAAAAAAAAAAAAAAGACAAAAAAAAAAACCACCTGTCACTAATAGTCCACCTCATTACACTAGTACACCTCACAGATACTATGAAGAGAAGTTATTCATTCCCACTAATACCCTTAAGCTGTACTGAATAAGTAATCGATAGTACGAAGTGATGAATACTAACTGCGTGGGATTATAAGTAATTCACTATGGCCTGTTGCTCAAAGTGATTTGAGTACTAGTAAACCGCTGTATACAAAACGAATAATCATTATTATGAAAATGGTTCATCGCATTTCAAGGATGTTGGACTGCAATTTTTTTAGAGTCGTGTAATTGTGCTACGAAGCAAAGCCCTCCAATGATAAGTTGTAATAAGACGTAAAGCCAGGCTCGATCAAGAAACCGAATGTCATGAAAATGCTGTCACCGATGAGAATTCCGGATAATAACGGTTTTCCGTCATCTCCTTCATCCGCTTTGCTACAAAAAAAAAACATACGTCGAAAGGCTACGAGGCTAATTATTCGTTTAACGCGCTTTCTCTGACGCTTGCCCTTTTCAGTCAGAGCGCTGCACTGCGAAAAGCCGTTGATGTTTTCAACCGAGTGACAAGTTTAGCGAAGGAAATATTGTTTAAATGTATGTTTTATGTATGTATTCTTCTCTGATGGAATGGATATGCCATGACTAGCGACAAGTTGTTTTTCACAGGGGTATTCCATGATGTATTGTTTTCCTCTATCATGATTATTTTTTGTTTGTTTTTAAAGTCGGTTCTGATCACTCTACAATATGATGTTGTTTTGTTGGTGACCATTATTCATTATGAAGTAAATATTACGCAAGATTACGACCAACTCTACAAAATATTGAATTCATTAAAAGCAATTTGCATGCTTTCTGAGAATGACGTGTTGATAGTTTCTACTTTGAATCAGTATTCTGTGTTGGTGAATAAATTGGGTGTATGTGCATGTGTTTGTATGTATGTGTGTGTGGCTTTGTATCATTGTGTGCGTATGTGTACGCACACAATGATTGTGTGCGTATGTGTACGTATGTGTGGGTGTTTGTGTGTGCGTAAGTGTATGTGTAAGTATATGTATGTGTAAGTGTTTTGTATCATTATGTGCATGTGTATGTGCGCAGAATTATGTATGAATATTTTTGTAAAATCATGCCATAAAATTCAACAAATCAGAATGATTCTTAAAAATCATCATTTTCATTTTAAATTTGTAACCATGGTAACGAAACTATACTTATTCCCGTCGATCGTTATCTAGGATTGATCTCCAGCGGATGAGAGAAGGTTTGCAAGCAAGGATGGGAGGAGCCAGTGAGGAGGAAGAGCTATACCGGATCAAACTTCTCCATCTTGATTCTAGTGAGAGGTAATCATCACACCCTTTAACCCCTTGCGTGCCAGGAAAACTGCTGCTCAATGGGATTTGTGTACATTACTGTATTTGTGCGAAAATGCATCAAAAGCACATCCGTTCATGAAATTAACCACGATTCACTAAGTTTTTTCATATTCCTCCATCTTCACTGAAGCTCCATTGTCAAAATATTGCGCATCGTTCATAAAAAAAAAATTATGGCGGAATAGCGACACATGAATGTCCAGCATGTATTATTTCCAGTGAATTGCTTTTGAATGCATTGATGGTGAGTCAATATCACTAAAACTGGTAAAGACGACGTAACGAAGACGTATATCTGTTTAATGTGACATAAAAGAATGCAGTGAAATATCTATAATATTATCATAATCCTGTTTGAAGAGGCTTGAATGACTGTGAGGGAAATAATTATGTACAATTCACAATTTTGGTCGTTTCTCATGCGTCCTTCTGACGTAAGTTAGCAAAATGAAAATTCGTTAACAAAATACCGGGTATGATTTAAGCTCGAAAGTATTGAGAGTTCTGAAAAGCAATCACGTTCGAATAATTCGTTGCGTAGTATTTATATGCAGTTCAGAAAACGTTCATTGCCGTATAATGTAAATCCTACTAATTAGTTAGTTTGGTTAAATTCTTATCAATAATAGTTAAAAATCCTCTGGCATTTCCAAGTACCACAAATCAGTATTTGTATCGTGTCACCCCCCCCCCCCAACACACACACACACACACCACCACCACCGCCGCCACCACCACCACCACCACCACCACCACCACCACGTATTCATCCGTTCCATGTGTCTTGTCTTTCTCTATTACAATGTTACCTCTTTTTTTTAATGTGATACCTTATTAAAGACCACGCTCTGTTAAAACCATGTGTCAAAACAGCAACAAGTCCCCCACCCCGCCCCTCTTCCCATTCTCCGTGCAAAAAGGATTTTGAAAAAAGTAAGACACACTAAGGCCTCAAATATACGATAACACTTACAAGGCAGTATAGATGCATCCCTTTGCAGACATTATCAAACCCTGTGAAACTCTTCATGAAATACAAACACAATTAGAGACAGATAAATCAAAATAGTTGCGTAGGATTGATACAATGCAGGGGAAAACCAATGCTCTGTATCCTACTAAACAGAACAAAAAAGTAATCTCCCCCCCCCCCCCCTAAGCAAAATAACATAACTTTTTACCGCAGATGTTTTGCGCAACATAACATGGCAGGATTGTACCTTCACTTATTGACAAACTTCCGTGTGAAAATCACATTAATCCACTCTGTCATGCATGAGTGAGCACACATTGAAGGCAAAATTGTCACTTTTCAAAAGTCACAAGGGTAATTGTTTATGCCGTTTTAACAGTACATTTTGGCATTTCTTGTGCGATTTTTAAAATGTATTCACTTAACTATGACATGAAAATGGCTTCTTATGTTCATATAACAGGACATGTTACATCTTTGTCAGAATATCCAGAGTTTTATTTTTTCACAAATATAAATGGTTTTTAACATTTTCAAACTCAAGAGCGAGGAATATTTTTCAAACTGTGCTCACTCAAGGTCATGTTGCAATTATTTTTGCGTGTTATCAAATCCTTAACCCTACAGTGACTCGCGAAATTCATCATGTTCATGGGGGGGGGGGGATCCTCGCGAAAATAAGAGTTTATTAAAGTCCTCTCATGTTCAGCCTCCTTTTCAAATGCAGATAAAGGTTGCAATTAACGATGTTAACCATGTTACAAAAAATGTCTACGTGATCATGGTGATGAGTAGTGAATAAAGGACATCTGAATGAGTCGCTGAGATTTGGCTTTTCAAAATTAAGTTGTTGATACATTTTCAAGACTATACTTTGAGTCGACCAAACAATAAATACGTTTTAGGTATAGGCCTTCCTCCCTGGTCATATCAATTCCACATGTACATTCATTTAAAAACATGAAAATATAAAAATGGTGAATAAAAATGTTCTCAAAAAGGTTGGTATTTTATTCAGACTCAGGCATTTTTTCCCACAAAATTTATTATTATTGTTGTATCAAGGGTTAATTCAACCACACCTTTCATTGAAGTGTGGGGAAGTACCTACGAGACGAACTTAAAATGCATTATGTATGCCCAAAAGATGGCAATGAGAGCAATTACCTTCAGTCCATGGAGAACTCATTCAAGACCTTTGTTCCACAAGTTAAAGATTCTGGATGTTTACAATCTACACTTTTTTTAGTTTCAACTTTTGTCTATGATTAAGTTAATAACAACCTTCCTTACACTCTGATAGAATATTGTCAACTGAGAGATCACAGGTTTGCCACTAGAGGAAAAGATCAGGGTCAGCTATATATACCTAAGTGTAAACAACACAAGGTCAATTTTCAGTATCATTCATTGGAGTGAAATTATTGAATCTTATCCCAAAAGACATCCGAGAAATAAAAACTAGAATTGCTTTCCGAAAGCTACTCATTAAGTATTTAATGGAGCTTTCTGTTTCAACAGGAAACTGTTAACCTGTCAACATGTTGTGTTTCCTGTTTGTGAGGTAATCAAGGTTGTATGAGATGCTCATATTTTAAAATATTTTTTTTGTTTTGTTTACATCAGTATGATTTAAAGTAGTTGTCAAAGTATATTTGACAAGATAGTACTCTTATATCTAGGAGATAATATTTATTGTAAAAACATGTATACTTCTTCTTATAATATTCATCATTATCATTATTGTTTAAGCAGCCACTAACCAAAGATATTTTTCCTACCGTACCAATTTTAAGGAATAAGGCTCAACTAACACTTGTGCTAACTTCTGATTCCTGTTAACAACTTCATTATCAACGTTTTCACTTTTGTACAAAATTGTTTAAAATGCTGCATCACAAGTAACATGCCTTATTTCTCCATTCATTGTTAGATTCTTGCCAGTTTTGTTTGTTTATTTTTTTTGGAAAGACGTGTTTTCTTTCTTTCTTTGTTAATTCAGTCATGTACATACAATTTTTTCGTATTGCTATTGTTGTTGTTGCTGTTGTTAATAAATTAAGTTCAATTCAATTCAATTTTCAGTCAAGTAGTTTGGGGGAAGTTTAAACTACATTTTCTTCTGCTTAGATTTTTATTTTTAGTGTGCAGAAGTGAATCACTTTTTGATTTAATAGGTCTATATTTAATCATATTCATTAATGATTGAGTATTAACACTTAGCATGTACAAAGGAACACCAGTAACAACGACCACGCCCACGGCAGGGCACGCCCATCCTGTTTGAATGTTTGATTAAGGTGATTCCCCCATTTTCATAGTTCATTGCCCTCAGTACGGATACACAGTTCGATCGCGAGCTTTCCTTTCGGTACTCATCTACGCTCCACAGGTTGGAGCCTATACCGGAACTTTCAACGATGGCGGCGGAAAGCGACCCACAAGTCCTCAACGAGTGTTGGGTTGCTGTGGTCGTCTTGGACAGACAACACAAGAAATGTCTTATTGTGAGGGCGAAGGACACTAAGAAAGAATGGTGGCTGCCACACAAGAAACTCGGTGACCAATCGAGCAGTTTCGTCAGTTCTGCGCGTACCGTTTTGCAGGTGAATATTTACGTTGTCCCAGGTACCGGGTATCGTGTTAGTATGAAACTAACGCGCAACGGGTAGCAACAAATCTTCCTTGACCTTGTTCTTGAAGTTTAACCCTGAAACTGTCATTACTGACATGTATTTCCAAAAAAATTGTGATGGTCGAATGCTGAAGGGCCTAAACCAGAGGGTTGTTTAAAGAAATTATTCATCTTTTTTAGTGGAGATGCTTTTAAATGGGCACTGATTCGATGGAGTTATGTCTGTTGTTGTTTTTACGTTTCAAACCCATGTCATGTTTTATAAGGTAGAGTATAGAGGTCTCATCATAAGTTTTCATAGGATCGATTCACATAATTTATTTTTACAAGCAACATTCCAGTTACATCAAAGTGCCAAACCCGTGGTAATCATGCTGTTTATGGGGATAAATCATCCTTAAGAACATTTCCTCTTGTGAGTTATGACGGCCACCAAAAATGAAAATAAAAATATGGACATGGCTTGATTAAATCCTAGGCTAAAGGAGTAAAGGTTAGTTGAGATATGGTTAGGATTACCTGTATATATTGATTGCAGGTGGCTTTTGCAAACAGAAGTCTTTCCAAATTCTGTGATTATAGTAAAAAAAAAGAAAGTCTTGTGTACAATTAAACAACAAAGTGTTTTCTGGCATAACTAGAAATGCATACCTTCAGATATAAAAAGAAAAAGTAAATGATGATAAACATGACAATCATGTACATGTAGTTGTTGACTGATGAATAACAGAAGAAAAAAGATTGTCATTAATTAATGGGTATGAAAGTAAAATAGATTGAAATCATCTAATTACCATATATATAAAATGTTGAATACTCACGACCTTTTTTTTTTCTTCAAACAGGAAACTGGAGTGTCTGCCACGCTGAAGAGTTTCCTGAAGATTTCCGTGTCTGTAGTGCACAAACGGGATGGAAATCAACTCAGTCCAGAAATGAGGAAGAAGAGGGTCTTTATTCTCTCTCTGCTTGCAGAACTACAGACAGACAATGCAGGTAAATTGAAAGGGAAATTCACCATCAAGTTTCATTTCTGACACTGAGCCATAAGGTGTATTTTGTTTTGTTACAATCCTTACAACATGAAGTATCCATTAAGATTATTTAGTGTGTTCTTGATGTAATAAGTGTACATAATGACAACCCTGTACAATGCATGATAATAATAAACTTAAAAGTGTCTAGAAATCTGTCATGAATGTTATGTTGTGACTGTAGTAAATTGAAATTATAGAAATTGGGAATACATTCCATATTAACAGGTTAAAATTGAGTCAAATCAAGTCTGTCATACATCGCTTTTTTTCATCCATCTCCTCCTCAGAAAGAAGAAAGTATGGATTTTGCACATATTTTTCTGCTCAAACATGTCTATACTTTAGCAATCCTGATCCAGGCTTAAAGGTATTGATTCAGTAGTTTGAATTGATAAAGTGCATGAACAAGAGCAAAGACCACCTGTCTATAAAGACCAAATTTGTTTCAATACAGGTTTGACTGTATACATGTACAGTACACATGTTGACTATGTTCATGTCATTGTGTACTGTAGTGTACTGTAGTGTAGTGTATAATTTGTACACAGCCCCCCCCCCCCCCCATGTATACATGTACAGTACACATGTTGCCTATGTTCATGTCATTATGTATTGTAGTGTACTGTAGTGTAGTGTATAATTTGAATGAATGAATAAAGTGAATATATGTACATTGTAGAGTATACACGCGGCAGTTGTACCAATAGAGGTCCTGTGCATGTTTGTTAAGGGATACCCTCTCGAAAAAAAAGTGAATAAATGAATTAAATTGATATATGTACAATACGTTGTATAGTATACTTCGAGCAGTTGTACCAGTAGTGGTTCTGTACATGTTTGTTATCTTCTTGCAGGAACAGAGAGTTTGTCGCAAACAAGCGACAGCAGTCCTCGCCTGGCTTTGCATAAATGGGTGACACTGGAGGAGGTGAAAGCCTTGGCAACACATGGCGACCTAAGAGGACGGGAACCATTGGACCTGATGGAGGCTGTTGAGAAGGGTGAGAACTCTGCCACACCTTCAATGCTTAAAAATTACATCATTCTATTCTATTCTTCTATTTAGCCTATTTCTCTCCACTGCTGAAGGAAGGCCTCCTCATCATTTTTCCATCTTGATCTATCTTGTGCCGTTCGTTTCCATGTGACACTACCATATTCTCTAATATCGTCGATCCACCTCCGACTTTGTCTGCCTCTTCTTCTGGTGTTAGCTCTGGGGGTCCAGATGGTTAATTTATATGTCCATCTATCATCTTTCCTCCTGGCCAGATGACCAGCCCACCTCCATTTCTTTGATTTAATTTCATGTACTATGTCCCGTACTTTAGTTTTCTTTCTCAAATCCTGGTTTCTAACTTTGTCCCTCTTTGTAACACCAATCATAATTCTTTCCATAGCCCTTTCGGTTACTCTAAGTTTTCTCTCCAGTCTCTTAGTTGTGGTCCATTTTTCTGCTCCATAAGAGAGCACAGGTATGATGCATTGGTTGAAGATCTGTTTCTTGAGAGAAAGAGGGAGCTTCTCATGACAAAAGATAAAGTTGAGCTTGCCAAATTCAAAATTACATTATTAATAAACACAAAACCCATAGCGCAGCAGTTTGTCTGGCTTACAAAAGGTTCATGTCAATATATTGTGTAGGTGTCCTGATGGAGTGGTTGTTAACTGTGTGTGAAGATCTCAAGGTTCAATCCCACCCACGGCTCTTGTGTCCTTCAGCAAGATACTTTCTCCACATTGCTGCTCTCCACCCAGGAGTATAAATGGGTACCTGGTAGGAGGTGGACGATTATGTGAATGATCTTGACTCAGAGCTGATATCGGGCAGGGGGAAGGAATCCTCCCCAATGAGAGGAGAGAGAGGGAGAGGAGATGGTGCACATATCTGTGCATGATATGTTCTTGTATTCATGACCAGGGCTCTAATTGTAACATCCCATTTTGGACTGCAAAATGGGAAAGACCCTCAACACCATATTGTGGGAATTTGTGAGCTCTTGACTCTTGCAGAGAGATCCTGGGTTCGAGCCCAGCCCAGTGTGTACACCTTTGGACAAGGTGTTTTCCTCATTTCTGTCCCTCTCAACCCAGGTGCAGTAAATGGGTACCTGGCAGGAACTACTCCTGATCTAATTAGATCAACTAGCTTCTATCGCTATATACTTGGCTGCTTGGATAAAACCAGAGTGATAATTGAGCGCTTTGGGTAATACCTCGCACTAGGGAAGCGCTATATCTATACAGTATATATAAAAGCTGATTATTATTATCACTATATCACTATTATTATTATTATTATTATTATTATTATTATTATTATTATTTTTATTGTGGTATCACATATTAAAGCACATATAGATAATGTTATGATATGGGTTGAATTCCATAATGTTATTATTACCATTCAGTGAACTGTTTATTTTCTTCTTCTTCTTTCAGGAAAGGAGTATCCTTTAAGTGTCCTCTCTGAAAGAAGTCTACTGCAGCTTCCTGGGAAGGAGGCTGGTAGCCACCACACCGGCACCCAGTCTGCATTCAAGCACATGCTGGAGGCCGTCAACTTTGGAAAAGAGGGTATGTTTTACCAGTCTGTTGTTTCCTTCCGTAAACTGAGAATTAATGAAGAGAGTGAGAAGTGCACAAAGTGTGAATCTGCAAATATGATAAATTGTGTCGAAGGCAGTGAATAATCTGAAATCTCAATGCCTTCTACTATTGTAATGGATGTCAAGAAGTATGAAAGCTAGTGTGCGATTGGTTAAAACCATGTCCTGTATCATACCTAAAGTCTCTATATATCTCACATTCAAGCCTGTCGAAAACAAATTTGGAAATTGTTCCATTGACTTCAATTGAGGAATGTATCTTAATATATATAGCTATTTTAAGAATTTGGTCAAAACATAATTTTTTGCATTTATTTCCAAAAGGATTTTAACTCAAGTACCTTGCTTAAAATTATATGCTTGCTTTTTTTGATGACATTTAATATGAAGCTTGATTTGTGTTTCATTACTGTTGAGGTTTTATACGGCGGGAATGGAGGAAGAATGTGAAGCATTAAATCATCAAGGACTAGAGGAATGATACAAAATTGCACGATAAAGCTGAATAAGATGTATTAAAAAAACATACTGGTAAAAGGTTTCATAGACCAATAGTGTATGAATTGTAAGAAGAACAGAAAGACGAATGAAAGGGAAAAAGGGAGAAATGAAACATAACACTAGGTAAAGCAAATATGAAACATATCATTGATATTTTATTGTTCAACGTGTGTATTAATGCAGGGCTCCCCTGAAAAGCAAACTGAGGAAACAACCCTGGGTAATAAAGAAAGAAAATAATGCTTGGCAGAAGCTGTAGTGCAAACATACTGTACTGCCAAGCACAGTCTTTTTGGATTCACTTCACTTTCCAAATTAAATTTGCTATTTCCTATGTACTGTGCATTGAAAGTTAACTGTCTGTACAGTGTACAACCAAATTATATTGAATTACAAACAAGTGTAACTCATTCTGTCCATTGTTGTTAAGCAAAATTAAGAGCCCTAGAAAAAAATCAAGTGAGAAGAAATAACCCACCAGTAGAAATTTGACCTAATCTTTTTGAGAGAACACATAAAATGTGTGTGAAATTGTGATGGCATTTCTTACAACACATTTTGAAATTTTGAGAAATTGGGACCTGGTATGTAATATGGTTTCATCAATTATTTGAAGTGCATTTAAAATTAGCTCTCACCCAGTTTAAAATAGGTCTTGTAAATATATTCGTGCGTGTATAATGTCACAGTGCTCTATTGGAATACCGGTAAAAAAACCCACAAAAGACGCATAGTTTTACATAGATGTACATGTAGATGATTACAATACACATGTGTGTATGCTCCTCTGATGAATTTCAGTCAAGCACCAAAATAATTAAGCCATGAAAAATCAAACCTGCCCAAGTTATGTTCAATAATGTATATGTGGCAACTTAATGCAAACTGTATTTCATGCTCAATCTAAAATTATATTTGTGGGAAATGTTTATATTATACAGTATGCTATATGGCCACATCAAACAAACTGCATTTGATTCTCAATTAGCTTACCTGCGAATGTCAATAACTATACACTACATTGTCTGGGCCATCAATTGAAAAATGTTGTTGCCATAGTAGCAGTTTGCTTCAAGGCATTCGTAAATCTGTTTCCCTTTTAACTAATTTATTGGTGCTTGCTCCTTTAGCTGATATCTGTTTATTAAACAAATGGTGATAAATAGATTATAGTAATATGTAGTAACTTTCTGTTCAATAGGAGCATTTAACTTGTTCCTTATCAATACACAAATTTAGGTAGTATGACGGATTTCAGAACTGTAATTTTACCCAACATAGTTAGATTTCTAAACCCCCAGATATTTAGAAGTTCCTCATCCACATCCACCTTATCCACAGTAGATTCTAACTTTACAATTCAAAATTACTCACCACGGCATTTCAACAAATTAATGGTTCTGGTTAGGAATAAAAGCATCACCTATTCGTAAAGTTTTCAATCCTGAAACTCAAACTGTTCACCATTTGTTTGTTTGTTATTTCATTCTAAATTTGAACATTTTTGGAACAAAGTAAACTTATGGCTTAAAGGGAATATACTGTGCTGGAAAGACAAAAAAGCCTTCAGAAAGGTAGTCGTAAACAATCTTCTTACCAATGGTCTTGAATTCATTTAATTTGTATTGTCCATTTTAGAAACTTTCTGACAGTTATTTGCCCTCAATTGATCCAAATTTGGAATGATAAGTGGTTAAATCACAAAACCTCAAAATGTTTGGCCCAGACAATTTGAGGATTTGGGATTTAATCACTAATTCCTCCTAACGTGGATCATTTGAGGGCAAATCACTTTCAGCAAGTTTCTAAAATATTGGCATGAATATTGCTCACAATGACCTGTTTGAAAGCTTTTTGTCTTCCCAGTACAGTATGTTCCCTTTAAGAAGAGCAATGTGTCTGATGTGTCATTTACATGGTTCCATGTTTTGGGTATTAACTTAACTAAAATGCTGTTGAATATATTTATAATTTTTTGAACATTAAATTTTCAGAAACAAATGCCTAATTATTTCCAACAGTGTGGAGATATTTCATTAAGACAGAATTGAAACAGCCATAGCATCCAGAAAGAAGACATTGTGTAGATATTCATATTGAGAAATGGAACAGTGTTATCTAAATTTTGATTCTTATCTTTTAATGAATTATATGTCACCAGTCAACAATAAATCTGTATGCACATTTCATCATATTCTTGTGCTAAATGTTCCTCTGTATTCCGTCAGAAATGTTGCAATGAATGAAAACCTTTAAAAAAAAATACATCAGTTAGACATGTCTGTGTAACAAGTGTACCAGTAGTATTTCAGTAATTATCAAAATTAGGTTGAGTGACAGTCGCGCATAGAGACATTGGGATAATTCCATTGACATGAAAAGACATGAGCGCTTGATAACACACAGAAGGAGAAAATCGTGTGGGGGGCAGAGTAGGCACATGGTGGTATTGATTAATAAAACACTTCAGGTTTCAGGATGATCAATCCCAGCTAATGGCAATAGTGCCCCTGTGAAAAAAAAGTTGGGTAAAATGCAAAATTATAGTTTATGGGTGCTTGTTTCATGATATCAGGCTGGATTATCATGGGAAAAAAAATAATTCTTTCCTTAGAATCATTTATATGGTTTTGTTTGAGAATCTGGTGTGACGTCATATGACCACATGGCAACTGGTTCTAAACTACATGAAAAGAGCAAACATCGGTGATCATAGTGGGGACTCTTTGTGGGAGTGCCCAACACTAGCCCGCTAGATAAATGTTGGACCAGTAGAACTCTCAATATTCATGTAATTCTTGTGGTGCTTTGCTTTGTGATTTCCCTTAAATCTTCATCAGTCTGCTCACTAGCCTTTTCCACTCTAACTCCAATCAACACGTTATATGTACTAGGGTTTCATACGTTCATTAATTCCTCTTTATAGGTCCCATCATATTAGCGAGTGTCTACAAACGAGGATGCCCAAAGAGATTGATGACAACACAGATTGAATGAGACAGACGAGCGTCCTTAAATAAAGGCCACTCCACTTTCTACCTCATATTGTCACTCCCCTCCCCCTAATCAAATTAACCACTTTGAGCTAGCTCCACCGTCAGGGCAGAATGCATAGAAAGATAGATCTTCACGTCTTGCAAACAAGTGTGTTTGCAGAATTATTATGAATTCCTTTCACTGTAACCAAAGAGATGGTTATCCCGGAGTGGTACGCCAGTCCTCTTTACGAGTACTCCATCGCATGTAGATCAATGACAATTATTTTATTTTGTTCAAGTCACTTGTGTAGGGAATAGAGTACCGAAGTGGTGTTTCATCATATGAGCATGTTGTCAAGACAACTGGTTCTAAACAAAATCCCTCCAGTGAGAGGTTTACGAGCTGATATTGTCTAGCGGGCTAGTGTCGGGTATTCCCAAGTGAAGTCCTCACTTTGATCACCGCTGCTTGATCTACCCGCTTAGTTTAGAACCATTTGTCTTGACATTATGCTCAAATGACGTAAACGTCGGTACTATGTACAGGAGAAATAAAAATCAGATCATTTTCAAATTTTCAAATGAGCTGCAACATACAGACTCACAACGCCAGTCTCCGGCAATGGACCATATTACAGTAAATCTTTTTTTGTTTTTGTGATTATATGTGTAAAGATCTATTTCTGTTTTTTATTTTGTTTGTCATCACCCCCCTACCCTTTTTCCCATCGTGGTACCCTTTCCCCCCACAGATTTTCATGTTTTTTAATATAGGCAGCAAATTTTTCTTAAGTTTTTGCATATGTTACTCTGTATATTTAACATTTCTGTTATCCGATAAAAACTCTTTTCATGTTTTACCCCTTGCAGAGCAGAGTTACCTCCTGGCAGAGTTCTATGAGTGGTGCTCACCATGTCAGACGATGAGTCAGGCTGTCTTCACAGAGTACATGTGTGAGAAGGGAGTCACACCAGTCTCATGTCCACACCTATTCAGGTACAGTTCTTACACTCAGATATTGCCATAGCCTATAGCCTAAACTTTTTGTAAGCCTATCAGTACCAAGCCAGGAGAAGCCCATTGACTGTATTACATATTACATGCACCTTTGGTACTGAGAGGGTTAACTCCCTCAGTACCAAGCCAGGAGAAGCCCATTGACTTATTACACATTGCACAGTTTTGACAATGGTTTATCTAAGTTAATTTGGTTAAACTGTTGCCTAAAAATGGCTTAAACCATCTGGAATCTTGCATGAATGTAAGCACCCTACACAGACTCGTGCATTCATTAATGGTCCTTTCTGAAATGTATGCACTTTAAAGCGTAATCATCTGCTACACCCCACAAAATTTGCTTAACCCTGTGACTGCCAGGCAAAATACTGCTCTGTAGGGTTTTTGTGTATTAATGGTGACATAATCCTGAATGGCATGTTAAGGGTTAAACAGTAGACTGAATCTCAATCTCCTTTGTAAATTTGGGCCTAAGGCTATGAATGTTTTCGCTCTCTGGCTTTGCAAGCAGGGATGTATCCACGGGGTGTTTCACCAAGCTGTTCGTAAGTTACGAACGACTTTATGAACGACTGGTGATCCCTTCTTGTGCTAAATGCAGTGCCACACTCTGTTCACTGAGAATCTGACTTAGCAGAAGAGGGGATCACCAGTCGTAAAGTCTTTCGTATCTTACGAATAGCTTGGTGAAACACCACCCAGATGTAGTTCTGATACCAATGCGGCCTCATTTGGTCATGTCAGAAGCTGATGCTGCTGTCCATAAATATCATTAGTACTGGAGTAAAAGTATTCTGGAGATGGAGAAAGCTTGATATGCTCACCTTTGTGGAAAAATAGGGAATATGTTTCGCTACTTTAACTGTACGACCTTTACTCAACAGGCAAGAATGTGTCCTTCCTACCTGTAACCTTGTCAGAAGAGTTCTTGCCTTTCTGTCGTCATGTGAAAGACTCTCAGCCTTATTAAGTACACACAAAGCAAATCCCAAGGTGGACTCTGATAAGACGAACGTAGTTACCATAGTAACAACGTGTAATTCATTTCATTAGGCTGTCTCTTTTCATGCGAGCCTGAAGATTAAATGATGTGAAAAAACTTAGCTAGCCATTAAATTCTGCCAGTCTTGAATTTCTTGTGATCAAAATGATTGTCCCCTAGGATATGAATTGTGAATTTTGTATTTCATTTGATGTGAACAAAAGACACTCTTTGTAATGTCATGACATGTGACAATATGGATGAAGAGGAATGGGTGTATAGTACTGTTTTTTTCCTTTTCATTTCAAAAGTCTGTATTTTGCTTGATTTGTGTTTTGGGCTCAAGTGGTATAAATTCACTTACATGTACAGTATGTTTAATCTTTTTAACATATATTTGATTGAAAATCAAGTTTTATATGAATTACAACTGACACCTTACTACAGACTTATCAAATAATATCTTGATCAACCAAACACTATCAATTTCATTGTTTTAAGGTATAATAAAGGCCCCGTGATAAATGTTTTAAGTGCTTCAAATTAATAAAGCAATTCATCTTTGTGATTGATTGTTTTTTGTGAAAATGTTCGTTGCATACTTTGTTATCTTTGATATCTTTGTTTATGATATTTATGACCCAAGAACAGGAATGGCTACAGCTGTACTAATATAACATGTACATATATAACTTTAACTGAAAGTAATAACAAGTATTCCTAAAGGTAACTATGAATTAAATTATTCAAGATAGACATGTAGATGTGCTATCAAACATGATTATAATTATAACTGAAAGTGGCCATGAATATCATCACATATGAGTAGGAATGTACAGTTGTCATCAAATATAGTAATAAATGTTATTAAGCGTTATTATCTTTGAAAATAATTGTGAATGTAATGACTATCTGACATTGCACAAGCATTCCTCTGCAATTGAATTGAATTATTTATCATCCATTTATGGACATTCACTTTACTCACATAAAGAAATACATGTACTTCAATGCAAATGATATTAAAAAAACATGCAGGATTTATACCTACACCTGTACGTTACATACCGGAACACATCGTGTGAAAAACGAAAAGTCAGAAAAAATGGAATACCGGTAGACACAGGGTGATCAAAATGGAAGAATGATGAGGAGGCCTTCCTTCAGCAGTGGAGAGAAATAGGCTAGAGATAGAGATAGAGATGGACAGGGTGGTCACGAGAAAATCTTTTATGTGGGCTCAAAAGGGCAGAATGTAAGTTTTTGTCAGATATCTGTGCTGGACAGGTGGCATACAACTGTGGAACATGTGGCCCAAAGAAAGTAAAAACAATAATAATGATTAGACTGATACTGTTTCAAGGGGTGGAGCGGTGAAGTAACGTGTGGCTCACACTCACTTTTTGGACCAGACGAACTATGTTTGCACTTGGAACCAACCTGGATAAACATTATTTATGTATTACATGAAACTTGCTTCCATGTTTAATTCAACATTAAACATTGAAAAGGAACATACTGTCTTTTAAGAGGATTTGTGTCAAAATGATAAGGGGACAGTGTAAAAAAAAAGAGGTACAACATTCCCCCCTTTCCGCCCTCCAGAGCCTTTGACAGCAGACGACAGGGGCACTTAGAGCCGGATGACTTTATCAATGGTTTGGCAGCCATGCAGCCCTCCGCCCCTCACGGGGGTCTGCCCGCCGAGCTCAGGTGCAGGTTCATCTTCCGCTACTATGACCAGAACGGAGACAGCAAGATGGACTTCTCAGAATTCAAGTAAGGAGAATGAGGATGGTGATGATGGTGATGATGGTGGTGATGATGATGGTGGTGATGATGATGGTGATGATGGTGATGATCATGGTGATGATGGTGGTGATGATGGTTGTGATGATGGTGATGATGGTGATGACGGTGGTGATGATGGTTGTGATGACGGTGGTGATGATGGTGATGATGGTGATGATGACGGTGATGACGGTGGTGATGATGGTGATGATGACGGTGATGATGGTGATGATAGTGGTGATGATGGCGGTGATGATGGTGATGATGGTGATGATGACGGTGATGACGGTGGTGATGATGGTGATGATGACGGTGATGACGACGGTGTTGGTGGTGATGATGGTGGTGGTGATGGTGGTGATGATGGTGGTGATGATGGTGATGATGGTGGTGGTGATGATGGTGATGATGGTGGTGGTGATGGTGGTGATGATGTTGATAGTGGGTGGACTAGAGCGGAGACAGCAAGATGGACTTCTCAGAATTCAAGTAAGGAGAATGAGGATGGTGTTGATGGTGATGATGGTGGTGATGATGATGGTGATGATGGTGGTGATGATGGTGGTGATGATGGTGGTGATGATGGTGATGATGGTGGTGGTGATGATGGTGATGATGTTGATAGTGGGTGGACTAGAGCGGAGACAGCAAGATGGACTTCTCAGAATTCAAGTTAAGAGAATGAGGATGGTGGTGGTGGTGATGGTGGTGGTGGTGATGGTGATCACAGTAGTGATGTTGTTGTTAGTGATAGTGATGCTGGTTGTTGTTGGTAGTGAGTAGACAAGAAGGAAGACACAAGATGGAGATGAAGTTGAATTAGGTGACAGCAGTGGTGACGATGATGGTAATATTGTTGTTGATAGTAATGATGGACTTCTCAGATGGATAGGAGGAAGATGGTGACTGTGGTGATGATGGTAGTGGTAATAATGATGAGGATGTTGGTAGCTAGTGGACCAGAATGGAGACAGCAAGATGGACTGATCAGGATTCAAAAGTAAGGATGAGGGTGGTGGTGATGATGGTGATGAGTAGGAGGATGATGACGATGGTAGGGATGGTGAAGATGGTGATGATGATGATTGGGATGAAGTTGTTGTTAATGGTGATAATGATGTTGATAGAGAGTGATCTTGGTTTCTTTTGTATGGCATTTTTAATGCCTGTGTGATACCATTTGCAGACTGAACAGCCTTTTGGTGGGAACCAGTGCAGGCTATCTGTCCGCTTCACTCACTTTACACCCTGCTCTTATATGAAAAGTAGAATAGGTTCTCTAACCCATCCAGTGCCACACAAAATGTAGCTCAATTGGATTTATGTGTATTACTTGTCAATAAAGTCACATGTGGCAAGTTACGGGTTAACATGCATAGAGTGTGGCCCTACGATATGCACAATCTTCATTTACATGAACATGCTCATGACAGATCTGGGGTGAGTTAAGTACATTTTTTACATTAAAAAAAACATTTAAGGTTAGATCAGAATATCACAAAAATAGGTCTTTAGATCAATTCATTACTCATCAGGCGCAGAATAAAAATGAACCTGTTTCAATATTTCAACCACAAAACCCAGCAAATATGACGTAGACTAGGCACTTTAAAGATGATTTTGTCAAGAAATATTATTAATGAAAGTAAAGTTCTGCAAGGCTGTGAATAGGTGATTAATCTGGTAATATGTTGTTTAGGTGTGGCTTGTCAAACCTACTAGACAAATTAAAAAACAGTTTATGAATATGCTATATATATTTTTTTTTCAGGAAGAGGGTGTACCCATTATGAGTATGAGTCTGATTCCGCATGAGTCCGCATGGTTGTACGTAATGGTCTGATTGTACGTAAAATGTACTTAAAAGACAAAGTCCACTCAGTACCAACGTAGTGCTGTCCGTGCACACACCGGTGCCTCTATGTATTTTCCAGTTTCAGTTACATGTGTCCATAATGAAATGCAGTCTGCGGAAAAATTGTGATTTGATTAGAGATATCAATGACAGTGGCAGAGTGAAATTAACTCCTCCTGTGGCAGACCAAATGCTGCTCTGTACTGTTCTCTCTCTCTCTCCC
Organism: Arbacia lixula; assembly: GCA_963669155.1. Taxonomy (NCBI): domain Eukaryota; kingdom Metazoa; phylum Echinodermata; class Echinoidea; order Arbacioida; family Arbaciidae; genus Arbacia; species Arbacia lixula. Next base: position 7,114,855 of record OZ022583.1, on the reverse strand, counting down.
TCTCTTCCTCTCTTTCTCGGTATCTCTCTTCATATTCTCCCCCACCCCTTTCTCTTTCTCTCTCTCTCTCTCTCTCTCTCTCTCTCTCTCTCTTCCTCTCTTTGTCGGTATCGCTCTTCATATTCTCCTCCCCCACCCCTTTCTCTTTCTTTCTCTCTCTCTCTCTCTCTCTCTCTCTCTTCCTCTCTATTAGCTTTCCATTAATTTCTTCTCCCTCTCACCGCTCTCTCTTCCTGTTTCTCTCTGACTCCGTGATGTCTCTCCTTCTCTGTCACTACATCTCTTTCTTCTCTCTCTCTCTCTCTCTCTCTGCCTGTCTGTATCTGTTTCTTTTTCCTCTTTTTCTTTCTCTCTCTATCTCTCTCTAACACTCCTCCTCCTCCCACCTCTTTCTCCTTCTCTCTCTCTCTCTCTCTCTGCCTGTCTGTCTGTGTCTCTTTTTTCCTCTTTCTCTCTCTGTCTCTCTCTAACACTCCTCCTCCTCCCACCTCTTTCTCCTTCTCTCTCTCTCTCTTCTCTCTCTCTCTCTTTCTTTCTCTCTCTCTCTCTCTGCCTGTCTGTCTCTTTTTTCCCCACATCTTTCTCCTTCTCTCTCTCTCTCTCTCTCTCTCTCTCTCTCTCTCTCTCTCTCTCTCTCTCACTCCTATCCCTTTCCCTTTCCCCTATCTCTGGAATGGTTTCTACCACACCATTCAATCATTTTGATTACTCCCCTGTCATACTTCTCCCAACCAGCCATCTCTCAAATTACAGTTGAAAAAAAAACTCTCTGCCTAATTAACAGATTTGAGAGAAATGTTCTGAATTGCATTCAAAGAAATGTATGTCTTCTGTAATGTTATTCACTATTCACTTAACTTTCAGTTTAATGTTAATCTAGATGTATAACACTGATTTTTACAATTCAAAATACATGTTTTATTTTCTCCTTCGTGGTGTATGCTAATTTCCATGCTTCATTTTCATTTTAGTCTTCTTTAAAGTATGCAGCCCTGCTTTATCATTTTATTATTTCAATTATTTTCACAATTTTTCTCTTGTTTAGACAAAGAAATCTCTGCCTATAATATGATCAATGGATTACATTCTAATGAGAGATGATATGACACACATGTTTTAATATCTATCTGACATATTAAAAGCCTCAAACCAATTTATTTCTCCATTGCGAGATCAGCCAGTCTATTAGTAGATTGTAATTATCTTGATCATCATTGCTCATGAGATTACAGTGGTGTATATGGGACTTATGCCTCTGCCAATAAATCCAAAGGCATTATGCTTTGGTATTGTGAATCCTTCCACATATACAGTACATGTATGCTAGTACTAAGTGTCTTGAGAACCTTTGAATTATTATTCACTTCCCATTTGCTGCCAATACATGTATGTGATTTATGGAAACGATAACGTGATAGCATGAGTGGTCATATTCATCCAGTGGTGAAAGGTGAAAAGTCAATGAACTTTGCCAAATATTGCTAGAAATTCATGAGTAAATTTTTTAAACTGTGAAGCATATATGGCCTACCACATAATTTTTTTCTATGATTTATTTTCTCAAACTGCTGTCAAGCTATCTCTAAGTTGTGTGTTTTTCTTTAAAGCAACTTGCTTCCACCAAGTTTTTCATCTTAGGTCCTGATCAAAGCTTTGAAATATAGTATACAAATATATCATGATCATGAGCGATCTTGTGGAATCTATTGGTCCCCTTGAGTTAAAGTGGAGGGCTTGCGGTACCGCAGGTCGAGGGAAAATGGTACCGCACGCCCTCCACTTCACTGAGGAGACCAATAGATTCCACAAAGATCCAAAATGAAGATCATGATATATTTATTTTATATCCTTCATTTATATATTCTTTGTTCATTAATTGTATCCTTACCATGGACCTTGTGATAGTGTCCATTCTCAAAGCTCCGAACTTTAGGAGCACGATTCATATGTTTTTTTTATTCCCTGCGGCTTGAGCAAATCAACAGAAATTCAAGTTGCACTTTGGCTGCAACACCGCGGAGTTCCCCTAGTGCACCCAGTGATTTTCTGCTAAAACTTAAAAAAGCAGCTGGAAAAAATGTATCGCGTAGATTTTGCGTGTCGTGCATTTACCAGGGATGAACCGATATCAAGACGTAGCAAAAAGGGCAGCTATATTTGTAATGACATCATGAAAAAGTATACAAATATTTCATGACCATGAGGGATCTTGTGGAATCTATTTGCACCGAGGTTAAGTGGAGGGCGTGCGCTAAAATGGTATCGCACGCCCTCCACTTCACCGAGGGGACCAATAGATTCCACAAAGTTCCCGAATAAATTCATGAAATATTTCTTTTATATCCTTCATTAATATATTCTGTGTTCATTAATTGAATCCTTACCATGGACCTTGTAATATAGTGCCCATGCTCTAAGCTCCAAACACAGCTAGGAGCCCGATTCAGATGTTTTGCTATTTCCTGCGGCTTGAGCAAACCAACGGAAATTCAAGTTGCACCTCGGCCGCAACATCGCGGGAGTTCCGGCAGTGATTTTCCGCTAAAGCACCAAAAAGCAGCTTGCAAGAAATGTATCGCGTAGATGAAAATTGTATCGATCACCGATAGCCCGGATATCGATAGTCCAGAGGGAAAAAAGGGACTATTTTTGACATGACGTCACGAAATGCTGTAGTACTTTTTTTCCCTCTGACGTCACAAAATAGTACTTTTCTTCCCTCTGAGCTCTCTTCCTTCTAATGGTTCATCTATTTGTGGTCATGTGACACCCTTTCAACCAATCAACGAGCTGGAATATACTAATGAGGGATATAATACTTTTTTTCCCTCTGACGTCACAAAATAGTCTTTTTCTTCCCTCTGAGCTTCTTTTGCTCTATATAGTTGAACTATTTGTGGTCATGTGACACACTTTTAAGTAAACCAATCAACAAACTGGAATCTATTAATGAAGAATATAAAATTGATTAGTTCATACATCTTTGCCACCAATGCTGCCATTTTATTGTACAGACCAGAATGTGGCCTTGTGTTTCTGTAATGCAGTGTGCACAGAATTCCAAGAAATGTGACCTTTGGACAGAGTTATAACGTAAAAATCAAATGAATGTTGCGTCTCTTTGCAGACAAATGGTTGCCGACATCAGACAATTAAAGGGCCAGACTACAGACGCAGAGACTGTGCACAAGGAGGCAGAGAACTGTGCAAAGTGAGTTTAATAAAGAGAATGATATGATGATAAGTACTAAATACTAACCTTTTAAGTTTTTCACCTTAAAAACACTTTACTAAGCACGATGTAAATGTTATATAATATATTCGTAGTATTACCATTATTATTTTATTTTTATCATTGTTATATTATTTTTTTATTTTTTATTATTATCATTATTATCATTATCAATATTATGATTGTGATTATTATCATTATTTTCATGATCAATATATTAGTCTGTATATTCATGTATTTTTTATGACTGAATAAATTTGAATTGAATTGAATTAAATCAAATATTATGATTGATATTATTATCATTATCATTATTATTATTTATTCAAAAATTGTGAAGTTACATTTCTGTAGCACCTGAAGGTAAGGGGAAGGAGTGGTGATGATTACATAACCATGGTGGAACCTTTCTGTCCTCATCACAGGCTTTAGTTTTTGTGGTAATTTTGAACGATTTTATCATTTTGAGACCATTCCTCCCTGGTATCGTGAAATCATGGTCCTGGCAGAATGACATCCCATTTATCCTTTATGAGCCACTTGTAAATTTTTCCACCATTAATACACACGAATCTTGTAGAGTTGCATTTTTCATCAGCACACAAATGTTAATGGCAGGTCTAACCAGTTCCTTTAATACAATGTTACTATGCGCTTTACGAGAATAATATTTCATCAGCTATGCAAACGTCTGGCTATTCGAACGTGTGTGGAATACGTGAGTCACGATATGCAACAAGTCGCCAAGTTGGAGATTTTTCGCTTGCTTGCAAGCTTTTAATATTATACTGGCCAAACATTGTGGTGTTTGTGAAAAATGTTAGCAGAATGACAATCCAGAGTAGATGCTGTAAAATAAAAAAAAAATCAATTGAGCAGTGTTTCAGGGGAAGTTGCATTGCAAATTTCACTCTACGGTAGCTATCACAATCTTTTACGTCTTGAATTGAACCATGAATTGATCATATCTTGATCGAGTATTGTCCTCAAATTTATTTTTGCATATATCTGTGCTCTCAGAACGCATTAGACATCAAACACATATATATTAACATCAGCAAAAACCCTCTCCAAAACACATGTGAATTGTCCATAATGCTTCTGCCTTGCGTTAATTTTCACTATTTTGTTGACATTATTCATTACTCATGCTTTAATCACAGAACCTCCACATTTACAAGAAAGACGAATATTTTATGCTCTTGCGTGTGCATACGCCTTAGCCATTAACATGACTCTATCTATATTAATATACATGTATGATTAGTTTACAGGTGAGTTCTTTACTTTCCACTATGTACAGTGTAAAGTTGAAAACACTTAAAAAACTAACCTTGTCTTAAGGCTGTTGGATATTTCAAATTCAAACTATTCAATAAAAAGGTCTGACATCAGGAGACTAATCATACTTGATTTCTTCTCCGGCTTACTCAAGACTGAGAAAAGAAGAAGCGAATAGTTTCGTGAACAAGAGACTTGTTTTTTTGCTTTGTGTTGTTTTGTTTTTGTTTTGTTTTGTTGTTATTGTTGCTGTTTTTGTTTTTTGGGGGTGGATTATAAATATTCAACAGCCTGAAAAACAGACTATATCAGCTGTGACAATTCCAAAATAAATTAAAGCCCCTGCATCCTTATCTAGGCACTTAAAACTACAGACCATCTTACAAGGATGACATTGCTCTTCATAATTTGCTTATAATTGACAAGAGGCTGTTCAATGTCAGTGCTGGACAGTACTGAATTAACTGGATTTCATTGTGAGCATTTGAATAGCTCTCAGGAAGTACGCCATTGCTGCCACTTTTTGCTATTGTGGGGGCATCAAAGGACATTGAGTCAGAAAAGAATATGTGAAGATATATCGGCACAATTTACTCAGAAGACTAGATGAGGTGAAGGTCAGGCTTTCACTGGAATCCAGGTCTGCCGGTGGAGTTGAATGTCGCCCCCAAGGTCCGTCCACTGGGTGTTGTTTTGATTGAGCCAATCATGCAATCCCCAGTGTACCAGACTATCTGATGCCCTGTAATGCGATTTGTTTGTATTACTTGTGCAAAAATGTATCAATAGAGGGCAATGGGTTCGAGACAGGAAATGTAATACTATGAAGAATTGCTGATGACCTACTGAACAGTACTGTATGTAAGTAAGAACTGCAAATCAATACTTCATATAAAGACAGTTAGGCATATAGATTCAGTGCTGCCTTAATGTGTTAACTATAATGTTTCATAGCGTACAATTACATTCAAATGGCAACAGTTTTAGAAACCTGCCTGATCACTGCCCCAATTCTTACCATTGGCATGATGTTATGCACAATAAGTGCAAACTCAATGGACATCTTTCTCATCAAAATTCTCTTTGATGTTTTCTCAAGCTCTTGCCAAATCCTTGTCTGATTTTTTTAGCTGTTATTGAATTGAACTGATAACCAGGGTTTGAATTCTCATTGAACACTCATCACAGTACCAAGCCTTGAAAGCCCCATGAACTTACTCCACATCAACATAATGAGAGGGGTGATTATGTGACAGGCAGTATGCATGAGCTCGATAACACATTAGAGAATAAAATCATTGCATTCATTTTCGGACTGTACAATATTGCACTTGAGCAGCTGCTGGTCTAGTTACATTAACTGTACATCATTCCAGATGCTAAAATTACAAACACATGTGTCAAATGTCATTTGAATGTTTTGTAGGCTATTAAACAGTATAGTCAACACATCAAGCATTTTCTTGCACATCATGTTAAAATTCAAATGGTAATACACTCCATATCCATATTGATCCATATTCAAGAACAATGTAAGCATAATGACAGAAACTTATTTTTACTATGCAGATGCATGGGGGACAATATTGTTTGTTAGATAATAAATCTTTGACATAAAGCAGGTTACAATAATTATAGTAATTCATTATTAATTTACCAGACCATAAACCATGTACAGATAGTACTTATTCAGGGGGCTTCTAAACCTGATTAAAATTTGATTTAAATTTGCAGGACAACTTTTGATGACAGGTAAGAAATCATTTCAGTTCAATGTCTGATCACTGCCCCAGTTGTCATCATTAGCATGATGTTATGCACAATAATTGAGCAAACTCAATGGACATTTTTGTTTAAAGCTCACATTCTTTCTACATTACTGCAATGTTTTGATTCATAATTATGTGTATGTGCAAATTGATGAAGAAAGTGACTGATCAGAATACATTACTCCTGGAAACAGTGGTATTCATGTGTAAATAAATTGATCCTTTGTATGCCAGATGTAAATAGTGCCCTATGGAACTTGTGTGTATTGATGGTGAGGACGGAATGATAGGGGTTAATATATATTTTCCCAAATAGCTCTTTGATTTGTACCAAATCATTGATGTTTACTGGCATCATGCACGAAGCTCCAATAACCTACATGTATGTGACTAATCCTTTATTATATAGCACATAAATGGATTTAATACCACAATCCTAGAATATGGTTTTCATTCTCAAATTCAGTCAGTTCTGCTATGCTATTATTTTCATTTCCGATTCTAGATTCAAGTGCAAAATCCTCCTGTATGCAAAACTTTGATACCTTGCCAAACAGAATCACCACCAAGGAATTAAACCTCACTTGATGAAGAGGTTTCATCTTCATTGTCTCTCATTGTCACTAACTTCACTTCCATTTTCACGGGTTGAGGAGGAAAAAAATCAATGCTTGCGAGTCCTCGATTCCTTTAATGTCCAAATCATTTTCATGCCTTCTACTTGACTCTGATGGTTATATGCCCCTCAGAATAAAGAACAATCAAAGCCACCTCATGCAGATAGATTCCACTGGCTGCTCTCGACGGTATTCATTTGTATACATTTGTATAGCAGCAGGTTACTAGCAGTATGTAACGCTATTAAAAAAAGATGTATAGGTTTTGGAGGACATTGCACTTCATAGAAGCATGGTGCCTGTCATATTAGATGGTTATGTGAAGCAATCAAAGATAATTTTACACACTTTTATTGTCTCGCCTGAACAAAGTTCGGTAGAGACCTAGTAATCACTTTTCCTGTTAGTCTGTTGGTCTGTTACAAAAATGTTAAAGTTTTTCTTTAACTTGCTCTTATTTCTTTATTTCTGCATCAATTGCAATCAAACGTGGTACAAATGATTCTTGGGTAATACCATATGTGTCTTCATGAGGATAATGGGGTCAAAGGTCATTTAGGGGTCAAAAGGCCAAATGATATGAGGTCATGTGCATCATTTTCTCAAAGTTTTCGTTTGACTTGCTCTCATTTCTTTATTTCTGCATCAGTTGTGATCACACTTTGTACAAATGATCCTTGGGTAATATCACATTTGTCTTCATGAGAATGATGGGGTCAAAGGTCATCTAGGGGTCAAAAGGTCAAATGACATAAGGCCATTTGCATTATTTTTCTCAAAGTTTTCATTTGACTTGCTCTCATTTCTTTATTTCTGTATCAATTGTGATCACACTTGGTACAAATGATCCTTGGTTAATACCATGTGTGTTTTCATGAGGATGATGGGGTCAAAGGTCATCTAGGAGCCAAAAGGTCAAATGATATGAGGCCATGTGGATCATTTTTTCTCAAAGTTTTCGTTTGACTTGCTTTCATTTCTTTATTTCTGCATCAATTGTGATCACACTTGGTACAAATGATCCTTGGGTAATACCACATGTTTTTCTTCATGAGGCTGATGGGGTCAAAGGTCATCTAGGGATCAAAAGGTTTGAAAAAAATATTTGAAAAAAAACTTAGCACTGTTTATCGATTGCGAAATCAGGCGAGACTCGTGGTTCCCGAACCACCTTGTTTCTCATTACAGTGAGTGTGATTTCTGCTTGTACAGAGCTTTAAAAAAATCACTTCCATTTGCACCACTCATTTGTATCACGTCACCCCACATCTTAAACACTACCACCATCACTACCACTAAATAACCATTATAATGCCTACCATTCACTGTGGTAACTATTTCTATTAAAAAACACCACAAATCAAATATCCCCTATTCTCACCACTTAATGGATCAGTTTTTAAGTACACCATTGTTAGACAATCCACTGAATCAAATACTACTGGACTGCAGACTGGGATTTTTCTTGAAGCTGTGTTGAATGATGGATGTAAAGACATTGAAGAGTACATATACGCCCAGAACAACAATAAAAGCAGGTGCACATGGTGGAATGTACTTTCTATACCTTCTCCGAGCTGAATATCTGTTGTCGTATCTGCTTGATAATAAGTACAAAATGGTCAACAATTGAATGACCTCATGTTGTTTGTACCAGTATCAATCTGCTCATGCGCTCATTGCAACTTTGAACTGGCTCATTGATAAACGCTAAAATTATTACGCCATCACCACTACCACCACCATCTTCTGATGCCATTTCTATTCAAGCTTTGGGATCACCTGCAAATTCATTTCATTTGATTCATTTTATAACCATATTGTGCATACATAATATTCATAGAGTCTTGAACATGATTGTATGTACATCAAATCGATCATTTGGTAAAAATATTGCAGTATCTACAGAGAAATACGAACATGATTATGTGTGATACGACACCTAAGTTATATAATATGAAATGAAGAAGGGCAGAAGCATGTGTTTGAGATGCGTGCAGCTCTTCAGGGAAATGATTATGAGTAGTTATGTAAGCAAAATAGTGCAAAAGATGGGTAATCAGAGAATACCCAGACAAAAACATCAGCAATTAGAAATAACTGATGAGTTTTTATAATAAAGGGAGAAAGTGATGGGGATAGAAGAGCAACTGATTCTGCTTCTTACTGCAAAGAATATGTTATGTAATATTATGCAAGGTAGCTCAATGATGCTTGGCCTTTCTTCTTATGATATGGATACTTGTATTTGTTTAGATTCAATTGAGTTCAATAATTGTTGATTCAGATGATACATGCATTGAAATTGTTAAGATATACACATTCTAAAAAGCATATTATATGCAGCAATGAATAGGAAATGTAAATATAGAAAAAGAGGAATATAAATATGGTGTATGTAGCTAGGATGTAAAAGAAACAAAATAATGAATAATGGTACAATCATGATAAACTGACAAAAGTTACATTCTTGTGTGAAGGATAACCATTAACATATTACCGGTAACATTGAAGTTATGAGGAGCAGTACTTTCAGAGACAGTTGGTCGCATCAGTTAAATGAGAATACTTTGATACATTTAAAAGTGACGGTCCTTGCATATTATTTTCTTTTCTTTTCTGCACCTTATAACCATTACGAGCTTGCATTCATGTTATGAATAGAACAACGACCTTTACTGTTTCATGTATTGTGTTAATGTATCCGTCAAATGTTTTGTCCAGAAGAAATACAAAGTCAAACTGGTATTTAAAATTGATGTACAGCATGTTTGGGAGGAAGTGCATCTAGAGCAGTGCTAAATCTGATACCAGTGTATGCGCAAACAAGAGTGTTAAATGGTGCTAAATCTGCAATCATTTTCTGCTCATATCACATACATGGTGTTTTGGAGTGAGTGTAAAGTGGGGTTAAAATTTGAACCATTTTGTGTTCAATATACATGCAAGGTTTTTATAAAAGTGTATAAATGGTGCTTAATCTAAAACTTTTTCTTCACTTGCACAATGAAGGTGTTTGGGAGTGAGTACAAAATTATGGTGAATTTACAACTACATATTTTTTTTCTGCACTATCCTTTTTATAGAGTACTTCAGAATGAGTGAAAAGTGGCATTGAATTTCATGCATAATTCACATGCAAGGTATAAAGAGTGTGAAATGGTGCTTCATTTTCAACTATTTTTTACTCCATCCTTTACACAGAGTGTTTGGAAATGAGTGTAAAGTGGCGTTGAATCTGATGGACTTCCTGAGCGCCGTCGGCCAGCTCAAGTTCCGCGGGACCTCGGGTCTGTTCAGAATACCACGCTCCAGCATTCCAGAGAAGTGGGGCGATGCCACTGAGTATGAACACCTCTTTGTACCGTATCTGTTGTAACTTGTAACAGAAATTTTCTTTGAAAAGCTGAATCTTGCCAAGCATCCTGGCTGGTGGACATGTCTAAGCTAAACTATTGTGTATATTGCGAAGAGAACGAGAGAGAGAGAGAGAGAGAGAGAGAGGGAGAGGGGGGGGGGGGAGAGAGGAAGAGAGGAGTGAGATAAACAGATAGAGAATTGGGATGAGAGAGAAAGAAAAAAAGCAGAGAGAGAAATATAGACTGTGAGGGAGTGATAGAGAGAGAGAGAGAGACACACACACACACACACACACACAAAGGAAGGAGTGAGAGAGAAAGGAAGAGAGAGGTGTAGAGACAGAGAGGGTGAGAGAGGGAGAAAAAGAGAAAGTGTGAGGTAGGAAGGGATGGTGAGAGAGAGAAAGAGACAGAGGGGGGGGGGGAGTGATCTGCTTTGCTATATATCAATGAAGAACGTCTCATTATCATGGGCATGATATTGTGTCATAATTCAATAACCTCCTTATGGCTTGGTAATTCAAGGGTTAAACCTCTTATCACGCCTCCCACTTCTTCTCACCCTCTCTCAGCTCAGAGCATTCCCTCTCCGAGACAGAAGACACCGCCTGTCTCAACCGACCCCAATCCATCAAGAGAAAGAAGACCACACACCTGGGAAGAACGCTCAGATTTGGCAGCCAGCCAAGTGAATGTAAATACATGTACAGTGATCCCTGTTCAGAAAGACCACCCATCTATAATAGCCTGATTTGGCAGCCAGCCAAATGAATGTAAATACCATGTACAGCGAATCCTATCCAGAAAGACCACCTGTCTATAATAGCCTGATTTGGCAGCCGGCCAAGTAAATGTAAATGCAGCGAATAATGTTCAGAAAGACCACCATCTATAATAGCCTGATTTGGCAGCCTTCCAAGTAAATGTAAATGCAGCGAATAATGTTCAGAAAGACCACCCATCTATAATAGCCTGATTTGGCAGCCGGCCAAGTAAATGTAAATACATGTACAGTGATCCCTGTTGAGAAAGACCACCATCTATAATAGCCCGATTTGGCAGCCGGCCAAGTAAATGTAAATGCAGCGAATAATGTTCAGAAAGACCACCATCTATAATAGCCTGATTTGGCAGCCAGCCAAGTGAATCTCAATGCAGCAAACCCTGTTCAGAAAGTCCACCCGTCTATAAACACATCTCTTGATTCCCTTGAGCAATGCCTCTCGCTAAAACCATACTTCAATTAGTGAACATTCTGCAAAATATTTGTGTTTTAAATTTGAGCAAAATGCACGTAAATTGAAAGACTGTAATATAAACCATGTTTACAGAAAGCCACTATGATACACATGATATTGGCTGGAAAGTGGAATGACACTGAAGATGCCAAGAAGAAGAATGAAATAGAGGACAAAATAGTTTTCTAAAAGCAACTGATGGAAAAATTATATGGGATAGTGGTTTGGAAGTAAAACTGATCTCTGCATTTCGAGCCTCATTCATAAAAGGGATAGGCCTCCCTGAAATTAAATACAGAAACATGAACAAAAATACATTAGTGAAGATTTTATGAAAATCTGTCAAAGGATAAGAAAGTTATGACTTTTAAAAAGTTATGATATTGTGACGTCACATGCAAGATGCTCTCCCATATGTTGTGTGCTGTATGATTCCATGAATTGCTCTCTTTCTGGATTTGATGAAGGGTTTGTTTTGTTCAAAGAGGTATATGTGTGAAACCTGTTTTAAATGATGCATCAAATGCACAGGCATATCCTTTTGAGAAAATCAACATTTTCAACAAAATTAGTACACAACATGAGAGAGCATCTCGCACCTGACGCCACAAAATCAAAACTTCAAAATATTGTAACTGCCTTATCCTTTGACTGATTTTCATCAAACCTCCATTTATATGTTTCTTTCATGGTTCTGCTTTTAATAGAACCAACTTTATTTCAGGGTGGAGTTTGTGGTTTGTGCCTGCAAATAAGTGAAGAATGGGGAGAATAGAAGGAAGAGAGTGATAATGTCTTCTCAGATATCTTTCCTGTGTATTTGTCTCCCTCTTTGACCAGCTGGGACATCGGGGGACAGCGAGAGCGACTCTGTAGCTGCAATATTCAAATCACCGGAGGTCAGGCGATCAACGGGTCAAGAGTACGAGCTGGCCACACATGCAGTGAAGGTCAAGAGAAGCGGCACTCTGGCCGATGTGAGAACACTATGGGAGTTAGCAGGTACCTATTAACCAGTTTAGAACTTTATTCTGAATGGTGCTTAGTTCCATGTTCCAAGCTGTCAGCCAGTAGCATTTTGTTCGGTACGGTTTCAGTAGTATAAAGCAGTAGGGCTCTGTCTTATAAAGATTTGCGATTACTTGCAGCTTGACTTATGAGTAATGTAAAGTTAAACTATGTAAATAAGAAATAGATGATTGAACTTGCTTCAGCTGCATCTTTTTTTAGAAAAAGAAATACTATTAGTATTAACATCAAATTGCAGAATTGGAGTGAGTATTTTCTGGTGTGTTTTTTCATTGGAACTCCCTTGTTTGGGGGGGGGGGGGGGGCAAAGAGTTGGAATCCCTGCATTTTGTGTTGAAAATACAGAGTACAATCCATGCAAATAAATGTGATTAAAATATTTGAAGGTATTTTTAGATTTACTAATATTATCCAATTTTGAATCTGCAGACACTGGGGCGGTGTCAAACAGTGTTGGGTTTCACCTTGATGGAGATAAGAACCGCATGCAGAGGATATCATCGGTGGATTCCTTCAATCAGGTCAGGAAACGTGGATCTTTGTGTTATGTCTTCATTTGCACAAGAAATGTATTTGTGTGTGTTGCTCTTTGTAAAATGTCAGAAATGGAAGTATGATACAAATTCGGAATCAGCCCAGGAAATATAGATCTCTTCATGTCGTGTTTTCATTTGCATGAGAAATAAATTTGTTTGTTGCTCTTCAGAAATGAAAAAGTGATTCAAATTTAAGATATGTGAATTTTAAAACTATTTGGAAAGAGAGGACTTCCAGCTTGTCATGTTTTTACTTCATGCTGCTGCCTAGCAAAATTTGATATCTTTTGCTGTGCTTCTCCTCCATCATCTGAGAGTTGAGATGTAGCAGTATGTACATGTAATAACGTTCTTTCTTGTAATATTCTGTTTTCATCAATATCCACAGCGGTCACACCCAAACGAGATGCTGACCGGTCTGCGGTACTTTGAGCGTGCCATTAAGAGCACTCCTGTTGCCGCCGGCGACGGGGGCAGGGATAGCAATGGGAGTAAGACCGTCCAGGCCAAAGACCACTTCAGCTGGGGCACGGTGGAGATGCTGTCCTTAGCCAAGTGTCTGTTGGCGCTATGTCGGGAGGCGCAGCGGGTGTTTGCCAATGAGCCCAGGCTGATACGGTTGAGCGCACCAACCTACATCTTAGGTGAGCACACAAAATGGTTTTGTGGCACATCGAATTGCTGTCACATAGTGGTTGAATTGTATGCAGAAACCCGTATGGATTCCCAAAGACAAATATTGAGTGGTAAGGAAAAAAAAATCAGGTGATTTACATATCAATTTCCAAGATAGGGTGCATGTTTCATGGAGAGTGTATTGTAACTCTCCAACAAACCATCACTGCTCCTTTCTCTAAATGATTTCTACCATAATATCTACAACGTTTGTGTTTTTTTTTAAATCATCCCTCTTTTCCTGGGTTCTCTATCCCCTAACTTTAGAACTCTGTTTGCTTTATGTGTTTTTAAAAAACCCCAAGAGAAACTGTGAATATTCATGATCTGTAATCATGAGCAACATTATGCCCATATTTGTGCGTCAACCTTAATACAGTAGTTCCTGGCACGGAGAGTTACAAATACACATATGCGCTGTAGTGCCTTCATCATTTTGTGTTGGAATTGCACCAAATACCGCATTAACACGATCTTTACTGAACCTGCATATATGCGTGCTGGCTTTTCTCTCCTGAGATAATGGGCAGCATGCTTCACTTATAATCTACTATAGATAATAGATGGTAGGCTATGAATAAACTTCCTTCTTGGCTGCTATCAAGCTAAACCCTTTTGGTTACTGCAGGTCTGGAAAATTCTGACATCCTCAATTGACCAGGGTTTACAGAGCCCAAAATTCTAACCGTGTGCAATAATATAGAAATATTTCATGACCGTGAGGGATCTTGTGGAATCTATTTGCACCAAGGTTAAGTGGAGGGCATGCGGTACTATTTTCCTGAGACTGCAGGTCGAGGGAAAATAGTACTGTGTGCCCTCCACTTCACCGAGGAGACCAATAGATTCCACAAAGTTCCCGAATAAAGATCATGAAATATTTGTTTTATATCCTTCATTAATATATTCTTTGTTCATTAATTTAATCCTTACCATGGACCTTGTAATATAGTGCCCATGCTCTAAGCTCCGAACACAGGAGCCCAATTCAGATGTTTTGTTATTTCCTGCGGCTTGAGCAAACCAACGGAAATTCAAGTTGCACCTCGGCCGCAATACTGCGGGAGTTCCAGCAGCGCGCCCAATGATTTTCCGCTAAAATGCCAAAAAGCAGCTGGAAAGAATCGTATCGCCTAGATTTTGAGTGTCGCACATTTACCTGGGATGAATCAATGAAAATTGTATCGATCACCAATAGCCCTGATATCGATAGTCCAGAGGGAAAAAGAAGACATTTTGACATGATTTCATGAAATAGTACTTTTTTCCGTCTGCCGTCACGAAATAGTTCTTTCCTTCCCTCTGAGCTCTCTTCCTTCAAATAGTTCATCTATTTGTGGTCATGTGACACCCTTTCAACCAATCAACGAACTGAAATATATTAATGAAGGCTATAATGATCTTTAACCCTTGCTGTTTAAAAAACACCCAACACTCCATGTCTGTGCTCTACAGGCGATTTACACGGTAACTTCCATGATCTGGTGTGCTTTGAGAAAGCCCTGTGGAGGATGGGCCCTCTCCTCACCCCCTGCTCGTTCCTCTTTCTTGGAGACTACGTCGACCGAGGAGAACATGGTGTCGAGGTAATGCATACTTTGTCTTTGTGAGCATTTGATATGATAATGCTATGCTCTTATTTACCCACGTTAGCCTCAACAGTGTGAACACTGCTTTTCATGAGGGCCCTGCCTTATCACCCCTGTTACTAGATCAAAGGATCGTACCAGGTCCCCAATTCTTACAGAGGTTTTGTCATAAAACACAAGTGGCAGCTGCTGGGTCGAACGGGGCCGCCTCCTGATCGAAGGCCAGAGGAATGATCCACTCACCATGCCACTTCCACTTTCTTTGCAGTCAGGTCCAGTCTGGTTTAGCGTAAGGTACAGTTGGGCCTGAGATCAACATCACAGCTGATTGCAATCTGTTGCAGTCAGACTGCAGTCAATGTATGGAGCTGATTGCATTTGATTGCAATCACTGTGCGTTTGATCTCAGGCTCCATTGTACCGGAAGCACGCACAAAAAATCTGGATACAAGGTGCATTGTGGGATGGCTTCCCGCTGTATGCGGTGTGGAGCTTTGTCCGTGAGTGGAAGATGAAGGACGTGTGATTCCCGTTCCCAAGGATTTGAAAAAAAAGGAAAATTTATTGTGTTTTTTTTTAACTCTTGCTTTCAGGTGGTGGCCTACCTCCTCTCCCAGAAGATCCTCGCTGCGGATAAATTCTTCCTCATCAGGGGCAACCATGAGCTCAGATCCGTCCAGAAGATGTTCCACTTTGAATCGTAAGTAGATACATCATGCTCCAAAGGCAGGGTAGTCTTTTTGCAAGTCAAAAAAGTAAAATTGTCATGAAAAATCAGAAAAATTACTGCCTCAGAACTTCTCTCACAACATTGGAATTGGAAACTAACTTTGAAGGAATTTATGTTGATTCAAGATTCAAGACATTGGACATTGACATTTGGTTTTCAGACATTTTCTAGATTGAGCTAGATTACGAGTAGGTTTGGGATAATCTGTCAGGGTCAAGGTCAATCTTTTAGTTCTGTTTTTCCTGGAGACAGTAGCCAAAGACCTGTAGTTGATACATTCTGATTTTTGTCAGGAGCTTCCTTTTAAAATTTGCTGTGAATGAAGCATTTTCATTATCCAAACTTTATGTAACATTCTTCTGAGAATCCACATTAAGTTACTTGATATTAAAAAGATTTTGAGGGTTTTTCTTTGGAGATGAAACAAGAATAGACTACATTGCTGTTAATCTCACCCATATTTTGTACTCTCCAGAGAGTGTATCCAGAAGTTTGGTCCTACGATAGGCCAGCAGGTCTGGGAAGCAGTCAACTGCTGCTTTGATGCAATGCCCATCGCTGCCGTGGTCGATAACAAGGTTAGTATGGAAGTCATTCTTGTGTATAGAGTCACGAAGTGTGACATATATATGAGCATGATTTCAAGACAACTGGTTCTTGGATATGTGGGAAGAGCAAGTAGTGGTGATCATAGCTGGGACTCTCATCAGGAGTGCCTGAGACTAGCCCGTTACACATTGTGGGACCAGTAAATCTCTCTCTCTTGAGGGATGTCGTTTAGAACCAGAGATCTGCGTAACAAGGAGTATGACAACGCCACTTTGGTTCTCTATGAAGAGTACATGTTGCCTACACAATGCATCTATGAAGACTATCCCAAGTGGAACATTTTTTTTTTTTTGTGGACAGGTGGTCTTTATAGATTAGTGAAATTACATGCAAAATGCTCTGAAGGTTTAAGATTTTTTTCCATCCTTAAGGGTTGCAGTAGAGTGTTTGTGGGTTGATACTTTACTCTTACATCTTGTTGTTTCATATAGGTGTCTTTAATATTTATAATTTTGCAACTTCTAGTATATGCTGTACTGTCACTGTTCTCCAACTCAGTACTTGCTGTAAAAATTATAATTTAAGTAATGATGATATATCACAGTATATTGCTTTCATACAATATTTTAAGTGCATTAGAGAGAAAAAAGAGGACATGGTGGAAAATAAATTTACGATAGCTTTGCAATGATTGCCTAAAAAGATTAATCTTGAAAAGGGTCTTCTAAGAGTCTATATAAAGTAGAAGAAGTTCAAGAAATTAATATATCCTCCCTTCATTTGAACTCAGATATTTTGCACGCATGGCGGTGTACCCAACTCAGAGGGCGGTGTTTGTTCGCTTTCCGAGATCAACAAGATTCCTGTCCCTCTCAAGGATCCAGAGAATGAAAGCAAGCTGGCCTGGGAGCTCATGTGGAACGACCCAATCAAGTAAGAGGACGTTACCCTTACATTACCAAGTGTTGATGTACATATTGAATTGCTACACATATACATGCCAATGGGAATGAGATGGTTACTGAGTTAGTGATCATAAGGAGTCAGAAAGATTTGTTGTTATTGGTTTGGTGGTTTGGATCCTCAAGGATCCGAAGAACGAGAGCAAGCTATCCTGGGAACTCATGTGGAACGACTCAATCAATCAAGTAAGATAACGTTAACCTTTTCAGTCCCATAGGCATTTATATGCATAACACACCAGTGGAGTTTTCATAGCGTGGTACGGAGAAGATAAAAGAGTGGAAAGGTCAGCAATCATGAGGATTCAGAAATATATTTTGTAATTGGTTTGGTTACTTTCTTTGTATTCAAAATGTTGGTTTATTCTTTGTTTATATTCAAAATAATATTAAGTTGTTGTTGATTTGTTCTCTGTATTTATATCGGAAATAATGTTAAGTTGTTGTGGGTGTGTTCTCTTTATGTACATAGAAGATGATACTAAGTTGTTGTTGGTTTGTTCTCTTTGTTTATATTGGAAATAATGTTAAGTTGTTGTTGGTGTGTTCTCTTTATGTACATAGAAGATGATACTAAGTTGTTGTTGGTTTGTTCTCTTTGTTTATATTGGAAATAATGTTAAGTTGTTGTTGGTGTGTTCTCTTTATGTACATAAAAGATGATATAAAATTGTTGTTGGTTTGTTCTCTTTTTTATATTGGAAACAATGTTAAGTTGTTGTTGTTTTGTTCTCTTTTTTATATTGGAAACAATGTTAAGTTGTTGTTGGTTTATTCTCTTACATAGAAGATGATATTAAGTTGTTGTTGGTTTGTTCTCTTTTATTTTATTGGAAATAATGTTAAGTTGTTGTTGGTTTATTCTCTTTGTTTCCCATTGCCAGGCGGGAGTGGCTAGAGGAGAATCAGGTGAGTGAGATGGAGATCACTGATGGCTTCATCTTCAACACACGGCGAGGCACCGGTCACATGTTCAGCTGTGAGGCCCTGGAGAAGTTTCTTCAATGCAACAACCTGTCTCATGTGATCAGGGCACATGAAGTACAGCAAGCAGGGTTTCAGGTGAGAAGATAGAAGGAGAGATAGATGGATGGATAGATGGATGGTTTGATGGATTGATAGATTGATTGTAAATTGATGGTGGAGCGATGTATGGATGTATGAAAATGTAGATAGATTGATATATCAATCATAAACAAATAGGAGATATATGTTATTAGATAAATAGATAATGGAAGAAAGAAAAGTGGATGGATATTTGGATAGATAGTAAGATGACAATAAGAGAGAGAGAGAGAGAGAGAGAAAGAGGCAGGCGCTGGGTGCAAAGGGAACATTAAGAGAGAGTAGACATCTCCAATTCGGGTAAATTGAAATCTTATGAAGATGTGAAGCTTGGGTGCTATATGTTGGCACTACATATTAGTCAGATATATAATGGCATGTAGCATCTCATAACTTGGCTTTATAATCAACGCTTCCTTCTTTCTCATTTATCATTAATCAACAGGTGCAGCAGAAAGGCAAGCTGCTGACCGTGTTTTCGTCCTCACACTACTGCGGAGGGTCGAACGAAGCTGCCTGCATCCTTGCTGACCGCCACAAACTCAGAACGATACGACTCGATACGTCTTGATATCAAAACCAGGCGCTGTTTGTTAACACCTTTGTGTACCAGAGGAATCGTTGTTCCACTGTAGTGTGCAAGTGGTACATGTGCAACACACAATTCGATGGCGCGTGCCGAGTTTGTATCACAGATGATCAGCAGTGTCTTTGAAAGACTTTCGAGGAGTATCCCAATGGATGTATCTGTGACATGCAGTACAAAGGAGACATCGTCGTTGCAGAATGAGTATCAATATTGGATGCAAATTTGCTGAGAATTGCAGCGGAGCATCAATGGTGCTGAGTGTTGCCATGAAAACGCAGCAGGTCCGCACACTGTGGATGATATCATACTACAAATATTTGCTTGCAACAATTTGGTTTGATAAATATCATAGACGGACTCCTGTATTTGTGTGGTTCGGATTGAATACCTTGTTGGCAATGGGTAATGCTACCAGTGGTGCCCTAGAAGTGATTAAAGCACGTTTATGCATCAAAATGACTTGGTGCTGGTACTGGTTTTAGTACCGGTAGTAGTTACCTGGTACTGATAGTGATAGCGGTGTTGTTACTATTTGCTGATACTGATAGTAGTTGCAGTACTGGTACTAGTTACTGATAGAAGAAGTAACCGCACTGGAGATGTGTATGGGTACCGGTAGTGGAAACTGAATCATACTGGTATTGGGACTGGTTATGGTAGTGGTGCTAGTTGCTGATACTGAGAGTGGAAGCAGTACCATTATAAGTTCCTGGTTAGTCTATGAAGATAGCAGTGCTGGTACTAGTTACTGTGTTAGGTACTGGTACTAGTAGAAACTGGTAGAATTAGCAGTACTGGAGATATGAACTTGCACTGGTAGTGGATGTGAAACCGTATTAGTATTGTTACTAGTTATGGTATTGGTTATGGTACTGGTACTAGTTACTGATACTGGAAGTAGTAACAGTACTGGAGATTTATATTGGTACCAGTAGTGGAAGCAGAACTGTACTGGTGTTGGTACCAGTTATTAGGTGTACTATAACAGGGTTCCCACAGTCATGGAAAATCCTAGAAAAATTTGTGGTCAGGGAAAAAAAGGTCAGGGAATTTGGAACATTTGTGAAAAGTCATGGAAAAGTCATGTAAATCTGTCAGTTCAAGAAAATTACATGAGTTTGTGTTCAAGAAAATTTTGAATTTTGGGTGTTGGTGAAACGAAAATGGTACCCTGGTCAGAAACAGCCCATGTTCTGATGATAATAGATGTACATGTCATGAGTAAGATAGCGGGTGGAACGGATGGCTGTGAGGGGAGGTGGAGGCCATCAAAACATGTCTGATTTTGGAAACCGTGGCAGAAATGAAGTCATTGAAAGCAGCAATTTAGGCAGCACTTGTCATGGAATTTCATGGAATTCTGTTTTCAAATTTCTGTGGGAACTCTGTAAAAATAATGCAGATACTGGAAATGATAGCAGTGCCATAACTGGTTGGTCTAAGAAGTTCATCAGAGAGCTTATTTATGCCTTGAAGGTCACATGGCTGTAGCATTGAAAGATGATTGGAGCAGCCAGTTACTGGTTGAAGTAGTCTACAAAGATCAAGAGGTGCACAACAGATTAAGATCCCAAGCAGTGCAGAATTATCTTTATTGAGACAAGTATTTGATGCTTGTCAAAAGGAAACGTTGTTCATTGGTGTTCCGCAAATCCGCGGCAAACTTTCAGACTTATTTCATCATTATGTGGTGCTTTTCTAAGGAAATACAAAATGCTGTTCCGCAAGATGATTTACAGTGGAGGAATATTTATTGCAGTGTTGGTCTGAGAAACATTTTCATGAAATGTGCCAAGATATTGAAAGACCTGAATTATATTTTTTTATTGAAGAGAATTGTTTCACATTTCTAACCATAGTTTATCTTTTATCGGGTAACTAGGTGACTAGATATATTCACATGCTGTAAACGTGGTATATTTCATGGTGTTTTGATTTCCAAGAATGATTCTCACAGCGGGAAAATGAAAACATGCAGCAATTTTACACTTTGTTTATTGTTCTGTTGGGCTGCGCATATATGCTCCATTGCTGTAAGCTACAATGGGCTGCAAATGGATGGCCTATACTATGCACTGTAATTAAAAGCGCCGCAATCTAGCTAGCAACCCGAAGGTGCAGTTCGTCTTTTGACGGTTTACTAGTATGATGTTTTTTTGGACTTTTCCGACTTGTGATGTATCACATTGTTGGCCTTGTGTTGGGCCTGGAATTGGCCCCCAAAATTAAATTCTTTCTGTACAGAGTGAAATTTACCACGTTTACAGGATATAAGCTATCGATTATCACCATCTGGGACTAGTTTGCTGGGCGGCTTCCCTTACGGTGTTATTCATGGCTAATGCATGTGTGTTTATGTATGGTTCTAATTTTAACATCGATATTTTGTTGATTGGAATAAGTTTTCAGTAGAGTTCTTATACGGATATTCCTAATAAGTTTTTGGAGAATGTCCATGCAAACTTTTGCAGACTCTCTTACTGAAAGATGTGATTTGATTAATGGCAAACATTGACAAGAGCTTGAATCATCTATCATGGAAATTCCATTTCCAGCAGATGAACTATTTTGCGCGCCAAACAATCACAAGTGTTGGGTTTCGGAAAGATAATTTTCTACTGATTAATTGTTTGAAATTTTGAACTTTACGTCCATGTTTAGACTTCTCGAGGCTGCTTTCAATTAGATAGAACTATTTTGTAATACAGTTTGATATTGTACATTTATGAGGAGGAACAATGTGACAAGCTATATTCTATCACACATTAATTTGTCTTTAATACTTTGATTGATATTACAATGTATGTACATTCAGAATGGCATGTCTTATGTATATATCAAAACACAATTTTGTATTGGACTTTTTGCTTATTTTTTGATAGGCAGAGGAAACACATAAGCAAGTTTAATTGAGTGTACTCCCATTTTTAATTTTTCTTGGGAATGATGACCCTGATAAAGTGATACTTGTACTTTTCATTTCTTATTCAAATCAAAAGTATGGATAGTCCGGGAATGCGCTGTTCTTTATTGTATTGCAAATGTGATTTAATGCCATCTTCATCCATAAAAGTTAGTGTAGCCCCTTATGTAGTTGAATAAGTTAAATTGTACCAATACCGCAGAAAATGGAAGAAAATATTGTTTCCAAACTTCCCTCACGATATTAGAACTGGAAACTGACTTTAAGTAGAATTTCATTGACCGTTAGATTTTGAGTTTACTTTTGGACAAGCCGTCCCAAGCTCAATGGTTCCAGTAGGCTAGAGACTGGAGACTGCAACAGTGACCTCACGGCTCTCTGCGCTGCAGTTGTCATTGACGTGAGCAGTTCATTGCTTAACAGGACAATACGGTACTTAAATGTACAGTATGCTCACAATGAAATAGGGCGTCTCAAAAGGAAACTGATAGTTTTACACCTATTGATTAGTTTCATGAAGTTGTGACTGTGAGGTTTCATATGTGTTATCCATGCAGAGTTTTGTAATGTTTGTATAAGGGCTACGCTTTCTTTAAAGGGATGTAAGACAACAAACTGTTTTCAATGATTTAAATCTTTCTGTGTTCAACGATAAAGCGTGTGTGTGCCACCATGATTCAGAGTGTATGCATTCTCTGTGCAGTCTTTGTGCAAAAGTGCAAACGTGCAAACGTAACCAACCCACGGTTGTGTATTCAAGCGAATGAAACGCACAAAGAGTAAACAGGATGCATGCCAATTGGCTATTTACTTAATTGTAGGTAATCGTTTTGAAAGATTGGAACTGATCGAGGGTAGATTATTTGATTTGCATCTTTACAGTACATATAAAGACAGAGATGAGAAGTAAAGGGCTATGCCATGCAGACAGGAATAAAATCAACGAAATAATTTCCATACAAAATTGAGTGCATGTCGTGACAATTTTGCATATGCCATATGTGGTTCTCATTTATGCATTTTTCATATGCATGGAGGCTTTGTACACATGTTGTTTCAAATTATAGCAGAGGAGAATATGCATAGCAAAGAAGGTAATATTTTTGTTTACAATTGATAGAGCTATTATTCAAGTTATGAAATTTCAGCATATGCTATTTTGTATCTTTTACACTACATACCCGTAATCTGTATTTGTTTTACAGATGGGAGTATCGCAGAGAGTGTGTGGAAAAAATAGAAGTGTTTTTATCAGTTTATGATGTTTTGGATTCATTCATGGAATGTTGATTTTGACAGTATTTTATTTTGGACCCAATTAAGTGTTTGGTGCTCTGAGTTTATTGTGTATTTCAAATTATTTTTGAAGTAACGTGTTGTGCAATAATTATGGCTCAAGGTTGGGTGGGATGTGTATGGTTTTAAAGATGATTAAGTTCATTATCCCTTTGTGTGTCAGAGAAACACTGACTCTATGGGCTCTATATGTATAACTTATGAAGAAAGACATGTGGCACACTAGGAGTTAAGACATTACGATCAATACTCTAACTTTTGATTCTGCACTCGGATGTACTTTTTTGTTTGTAAATAAGAGAGCATGTACTTAATATATCGAGCAATGGGCTTGTAGATAATCTAGTAAAATTGCACGTTGTTTTTTTATACCGTAGATAACGAATGTACGTTTTGATAGCTGAAATATGTTGTCTTTAGTAAGATACTATGCCTTGGATCTTTGAATTAGGTTTAAAAATGATGAACATGCACAACATGCCTCACATATACATGTATATATAAAGAGGTGGCCTTAAGCCTGAGTTGTTCCTTTTGTATTTGTCATGCAAAGAAATATCAAGAAATGGTTAGCCAATATTACACCAGTCAAGTTGGAAAGAAACCAAAAATCCAAGAACAAAAATGAGTTTGCAAAAATCACCTTCGGAGATGAAAAGAGGTGTTCCTTTTGTATTTGTCATTTTTTTCCATTTTGATCTATTATGTGTCGTTCATTTCCATGTCACACTACCATATTCTCTAATACCATCCATCCACCTCCTACTTTGCCTGCCTCTTCTGGTGTTAGCTCTGGGGGTCCAGACAGTTAATTTATGTTTCCATCGATCATCTTTCCTCCTGGCCAGATGACCAGCCCACCTCCATTTCTTCGATTTAATTTCCTGTACTATGTCCCGTACTTTGGTTTAACCTCTCAAATCCTGGTTTCTAACTTTGTCCCTCTTTGTAACACCAATAATAATACATGTAACAGGACTGAAATACCACTGTATGTGTACTTGTGAACAAGGTTCTGGGTATTTGTTACTGTATGTATTACCTTGATTCGTCTTTGAATGAAATCAAGTGCGCTTGAACTGCTGTGTTCTCTCTGTATGTGCCTTGCTCCCAACATGTGCCACTGAAATAAAAAAAAATGGTAAGCGAGCTTCTTACTTCAGTTTCTTATTATGTTGCACAAAAGTATGCTAAATGTCTTTTCTAGTGTTTTAGGTATAAGTCATTGACTGTCTGTTTTTAAAGTATAATAAGCTGTGTACCAGTGTGTAATGTAATAATACATAGAAATATCATTTGATATTTTGGCAGGATAACAGTCTATAGAAGGAGTAATAAATATAAAGAGTGTATCACACTTATCATCCCTACCTGTGTATTATTCTTCTGGGCCCTGTTGCATAAAACTTACCATTGATAGTAACTTTGCTATCAATGGCAACTTCTATAGAAACCTTGAATTTGATTGGCTGTCAAGCGATGTTACCATGGTAGTTACCACTGATGACAGACTTACCATTGATGGTAAGTTTTATGCAACAGGACCCTGGAGCCCATATCACAAAGAGCTATGATCGTTTATCGTAAATCCGTCAAAAATAAAAAAAAATCCATCATAATGGACCTATGATCGTAACATTCAATTACTATTTATTGTACCTTGTTTTGACCTATTGAAACCCTACGATTGTTTGCAAAATCATGCATAGGCTTGAATGTACAATTTGGATAGCTGTCATTGTTTTGTGATACCGCGAGTTGCAATACAAAGCACGTTTGCAATTGATTGCAAAGTCGCCATGTATTGCAAGTTCCTCTTTGTGATATGGGGCCATAATCTTTCTTTCTCTTTGTCCCTTGCCATCTTTTTAGATTTCTATTTTTTTCTCACATATTTTTGTGTCTGTTATGTCCATTAATTTATATTTTCTTTTGTGTGTGTTGCTTATAGCTATATTGGTACTATTTACGCAACTCCATTCAGGAATTGTTGAAAAGATTAGTTTATGAAAAATCAAAAATGTATCAGGAAAGCAGATTTGCTGCTAAATTACAATTTTAGCACTGCTAATACATGGAAATGTATTGATTTTTGTCTTTGGAAAACGAATTTTATGTAATTTGGAGATTTGTTCTTACAATATGCACAGTTTTTTACATTTCAATGTGTCCTTAAGCCAATGGGAAACAAACTTAACTTGTGTCCATATTGTTCACAGAGTGTGTATTATTTTATATAGAGGTGTTCTATGTGTGTATTGTATCTGTACAGTTTTAATTGTTATTAGAACAGTGTAACTATGTTTATTTTGTTAAGTATTGAATATCAGATGTGCTAAATGCAATGCTCTAAAAACATGACAAAACGAAATAAAGTTTAAAGTTAATTTAAGTGGGTTCGTGTGTGTGTGTTTTTTAAATGTGCCTTGCTTTCATCATCTAGGTTTCTTTCATCTTATTATTTCGCCTATTTTTGTTGGATTGTTACTCAAGATTATGTCTGCAAAGAACACGCCAAATTTAGTATATTGAAGCTATTAGCAGGACGAAAAGCAATATGCCTACAAACTTTACCATCGACGCAAAGATAGAAGTTCCTATATCCCCATGCACGAGTGAATTGTCAACATTAAACAGTGTTAAAATGTGGGATTGCTTAGACTAGCCCTCTGACCTGCGGAATGCTCGAATGATACTCAATATTTTGAAATATTTGTTAAAGGTCCCCTGACATGAAAATGTATGTTGACTTAGGTTGATGCAACATAACATGTATATCACAAAATCACTAACTGTTCAAAGGAAATATGTGTCCTATATTTTAAAATGATTTTTCTTTATTTTTTCTCAGCACTGATAAGCCCCGCCTCCAAAATATCCTCTAACTCAAGATTCTTGTTGTGACATCATCAACGGTATAAATTAGCAGGATAATAAACATAATTTATGCACAAACTAAACATTGCAATGACTACCTGCAAGTGCCTATAATAGTATCACATGTTTATAAAATGCATTTTTCCCCTTGGCATAGCTAGCACATTTCTGACGATTACTCCCACATGGTTGTTAGGTGGTATTCTGTGAAGGCATGTGATGCTCTTGTGGGCAGGTGCAGGTAGTCATTGCAATGTTGTGTGTGTGCATAATTCTGCTAATTTCTACCTTTGATGATGTCACCACAAGAATCTTGAGTTGGAGGATATTTTTGGAGGCAGGGCTTTTCAGTGCTGAGATCAAATAAAGAAAAATCATTTTAAAATATAGGACACATATTTCCATAAAACAGTTAGTGATTTTGTGATTTACTTTTCACAGTCCTAATTACGCCACTCAGCTTTCCATAAGCCACTATTTTTCTCAAGGATCGTCCGATCGAGAACAATAGATGCGACAGGGTCCGAGCAGTTCCAGCATTTAGAGCTGAGGTTAGAGTTGTAATAGCTTCGGGAATCACCTCAGTGCTAACTATCGGAGTAACAGCTTAGGTTAGAGTTGTCATCGTGTCGAGAAACGCGCCCTAAATTTCTTTTGTTCTCTCTTGTACTGTTGCCACACAATCATGCTCGTCATATTGTTCAAACACCTGAAGAGCACCTGTTGAAAACACATAACTTTTCAGCGGCGTGGAGCATGGGTCAAAGAAAGAAAGTTGTTTCATATCCTTCCATAACAGTATTCCTGATCTAACCCTAAGGGGACCGGCAATTTGAGGGATTTGTGATTTAATCACTAATTAATCAAAATATGGATTATACATGTATGAGGGCAAATAACTTTCAGCAAGTTTCTAAAATGGACAATACATGAACTTCAGGCCATTGATGGCAAGAAGATTGCTCACGATCACCTTTTGAAGGCTTTTTTGTCTTCTCGGTACAGCAGGCCTCTTCAACTCTTCATGTGTTCATTTGATGAGTATTCAATACAAAAAAATTGTACAAATTGAAAAAACAAAGCAAGTATCAGGCAAAGAAAAAAACATCATTCAAAATTTGCGGGGGCTACTTATTTAGCACATTGGTTGATTTGTCTACAATTTTACATTGTGTCTATAATTATTTTGGGGCCCTTTTATCATTTTCCATGGTTTTTTTAAGCATTTTGCTGGCGAAAACGCCCCGAGTCCCCGATACTATTTCCACAGAGACAGTAAACACAACCCAATCCCTCAGGCTAACGAATAAAAACCAGGCTCATGAGTATAAACATAATCTGCACAACTCATGTGAGTAAAATAATTATATAAAACATTGTAACAGTAATCAAATTCGTTTACCCCCTTTTCCTTTTTTTTTTTCATCACTATTACTCTCGTTGTAGCATTACATATCTTCCTAACCATCCATCCAAGCCTACAGTACATGTTGCATGTTGTTCATATTCCCTCTTTATTAAATGTAAAGAATAAGATATCTTCATTCCTGTGTGAGCAAACACAATATGTGAAAGTGTTTTACTTAGTCTCACGTAGTTACGTTAATGAATGTGAAAATCGTATGATTTTTATCATACGCACACGTACACACACAAACGTATCGATCCCTTCGTCGTTTCTCAATTTCCCCTCTTAGACACATAGGCCTACACACACACACACAATCGGCATATCATGGTGCATCCACTGTTTTATTTGTCTGTTCCCGTTCAGTTTGCACAAATATTTACCATTTATGTTATATCTGGCATGTAGATGAATTAACAAAAAAATATAGAAAATAATGAAAATTATTACACATTGTATTTAATGTAGTTAATAAAACAATATAATTGATAGTGTAGTCAGGACAACATATGCATAATTCAGTTTAATTCGTTTCAAGAGTTATAATATGAACAATAATTTAAAATAATGTCATTATTATGCAAATTGAAAGTCTGAATTGTACAACTTGTATGATGAAACAGATACATTATCATGATACCAAAAAAAAAAAAAACACTTCAGAAGAAATAACCTATAGAATAATACAAAACATATTACCTTAGAATAAATCATACAGCGCACGTTTATCATAAGCAGATAAACATAAAGTTAAGGCCCTGAATAATAGACATTATCTTAGGCACATCTTGCCATGATAATGATGAAGTGAACGAGCATGCATGGTGGTACGACAAATAATTATGATTTTAAATGCATTCATAGAAATCGGATGGAAATAGCACTTACAGACACGTTCTTGCCAATCCTGATATCCTGAATAGATGAAATTACATTTAACCCCATATAGCCCGGGCTATTTCAAAATCGCATAGCCCGGGGGGGGGGGGGGGGGGAGGACAGCCCCCCCCCCCCCCCAAGATCTCGACGGTTGATCGCGTGATCGCGACGAAAATTGGCACGTACGTCACCGATGACGTAATCTCCAAAATTCAATTGTCAATTGCACCAGAATTATTCAAATTTATTTTTGATTAATCAATTATGCTAATCAATGCAAATCATTACTTGGTTGTAAATCTTTAAATATAGCCCCAAAACTGCTAGATTTCAATCTGGACACTCTTTAATTAGGATTTTAAAAAATGGCAATATCAATTTAAGTTTTTTCCTATGTATTTTATTTTTTTTAATTTCTTATGTATTTCCTTGTTTTTCATTGTTTTTTTCGATGGAAATTGTTGGAAACACAATTTTAGTCATTTATAACATGAAATCTATTGTTTTTTATTAGTAAAAAAAAATAAAGATATAATGATACACTTAATTTTGGCAAGATACATGCAGAATTTGCATTGGATTTGTACATGAAATCACGTTTTTGAGCGATTTTTGGTCTGACATGCACGTTCAAACTGTTACGTAACTTCGTAACCGTGTACTCCTGCGTCGCAAATTTGGTCTTAAAAGTTGCGTGAGACTTGGAGAAAAAAAGTCATGAAACGACGGGCGCGATCTTTTCGCGTTACAACTTTATTGCGAAAAATGTCGAGGGGGGGGGGGGGCAAAAACGCCCCCCCCCCCGGCTAGATAGGATTAAAAGAAACTTCACTAGTACTGACCATGCACCCCGCACCCCCCCCCCCCCCCCCCCACAGTCTCGACTGCCAGCCAGTCGACCTTGGGGATTTTTTTTTAAACAGGGAGCCAACAACGGTAAAGATCGGCATGGAACAAGAGATAGTGTGTTAGAGTTAGTGTACACAATTTATTTTATGAAAAAAAAAGTTTTGCGAATCTTTCCAAGAAAAGTGAAACAAAATATCCTTGTTTTCGTTTAAAACACCCTGTTTCATCATGTTCGTAGTAACCATTAGCTACATGAATTCATCTTTTGCCTGAGTCTTAAGTGCAAAATAAGAGGCGTCTAAAGGATCCCAAGACCCCCCCATCCCTCACCCCCGCTCATCACTTTTTAGAAATTGGGCGGGAGATTAAAAAAAATCAGCTCGACTCCCTCTTGTTTTTTCTTCAATAATTGTACCCACTCTGCCGACAAAATGTTAGGCATAACTCAAAATATGGGAAGTCTCGTTATTCCGAATGTTAGGCCACAAATACTCGGACTAACGAACATCGAGGTAGTAGGAGGTACATGTATAGGCAATTTACGTGTTTCAGAATTGCAAACCTTCGGAATAACGAACCTTCGGAATATCGAACTGTAACCCAAAATATATACACACGTAGGCCTACAGACAGCGTAACCACGCACTTGTTAGGTTTGTAAAAGTTCAGTTCTCGAGATCTACTTATATTGGTTCGGAATGGACAAGTCCCTGAAACACTGCGTTGTTCCTAGACATAACAAATTCATTTGTAAAATGCGATTTGAAATGTTGATGTGCATTTTAGATTAGTTTATAATGGAAATCCAGACTGTTTGAAATATGCTTTAAGCTTAACTCTTTATCTTTATATTGAATTGGGTATACATGTACACACCATTTCCATGGGTAGGTATGGAGTGTAGTAGAGAAGAAGCCGGAGAAGAAGTCATGTTAGTTGCTAGTGATCAATAGACACCATTTTGTAGCCTCTCATTTCTGTCAAGCTTGTTGAAAATGTGAATTTCCTCCCCCCCCCCCCCTCCCCCCACCCCGAGTTCTCCCGAATGACCTACGCATGATGCAGTCGATGAAAGAATCAATCAAGATAAATTATTTGTGTCTCTTTACCTCTACGGTAGTTTATTTCTGAGAGCGCAAAGAGAAAATGTAAGACAAAACTGCTGTCAAAAAGGCGGATTTATAGCTTGAAATCATCACAATTATGTCGTCAAAGCCGGTTATATCGCCTGAAGCTTTTCAGGCAATGCAAAATGTGGATATTGACGCCATCATAAATCTGGAGGAGAAGAAACTTAGATGGCTTTTGCCGTGCCTTGTTCGCATGTCGCTGTGCGCTCCGCTCGACACCAGCAACGCGTGGGTACAGGGACGCAAGAAGCTGCTACGGGTCCTCTCCGGCCTGGAAGTTGTCAACTCGATCGTGGCCCTGCTATCCGTGGATTTCAGCACACTGGAACAAGATGCATTGAAGGAGGCGAAAATGAGGTAAGGTGATTTTGTTACCCGGCTGGTATCCAATTCATAAATTGGAATTATGATAATAATCATGTCTTTGAAAATGATGTCACAAAATCCTGAATTTAGCAGTGTAAATAAAGTACAGCTGGAAATGACAATGAACTTGAAAAACATGCTAAAATAATGCAAATAAAAATTCAATTAATCTTTTTAGATTGAAAACATAGTTTTTAATATTTCATGTTTATGATAATAATTGTTGTAAAGCCTTAATTAGATCGTAATTGTAATGGTGTTGTGTGTGTATTTCTGTATTGTTCACAGTTTGACATATCTGTGTATCAATTTGCATGATATTTTTATTATTACACATCAATTTAAATGCGTGTAATTATGTGCTACACAGACAGAAACTTGGGGATGTGGAAAACCACCTCACTGCTCACATCCAGCATGGTTTAGCCCTTGAGTTTGAGAAAAGCGACCCAGCCAGGAGACTCCGGCTTCTGATCAGTGAAATCCTCTTCATATCAAGCCAGGTAGGAAGGTCCACCCTGATGTTAAATTGGTTTTGATTTCAGCGGAAAAAAGCAACCTATTAGTGAAGTTTTTATGAAAATCTGTTAAGAGATAAGAAAGTGATGATTTTTTTTTAAATTGTTATTTTGGGACAACACGTGCGAGTTGCTCTCCAATATTTTGTGTCCTGTATAATTCTATGAATTGCTATTTTTCTGTTTTTGATGAAGGAATCAATCTTCTTCATTGAGGTTGGTATGTGAATACATGTGTCTTATGATATCAGATGCACAGGTAAAATGGTATATATGTGAACTGTATCCTATTGAGAAACTTAACATTTTCTAAAAAAAAAAAAAAGTAGTGCACAACATATGGGAGAGCATCTCGCACATGATGTCACAGATAGTGACATTTACTGTTAATTCCAAACATTATGGAAATATATTCTTGTGCATTTAAAGTCCTAGATCAGAGAAAAGGGGTACAAATCTGAAAGGCCTCTTGATTTTCTTTGTGTGTCGCAGATCAAGGAGCCAACAGATTTCACCGCCCGGTCCTGTGAGCTCTTTGAGAATGCAGTCTACCAAGAAGAAGTTTCTGATGTGCTCTGTATTGCACAAGCAGGTAATGACACAAATCTTGATAGTAAGAAGTATAAATGAAGAAGTAAGAGGAAATAGAGGGAGTCATCCGATGATGCGTCACGCAAATATATGAAGATTTTCTTTGCAGTCATGTCCACTTTTGGTCTAGTATTCTAGTGTATGAAAAAGTAAAAAAAGACGCATATGGGTCGACTTTCCTCCATATGCTGTATGGAGAATCATTGGTGGTATAAATCTGAAGAGTGAAGTAAGAGTCATAACAGAGAGGAAACGAAGAGGTGGGGGGGGGGGGAGGGGGGGGCAGACATCAAGGAAATTTATACAGTGTTACTATATTTTGTAAAATGTATTCCTTGGTCAAAATACTATTCTCACGTAAAATATATGATTATGTGTATGTGTTTTTCTGCATAGCTAGTGAAGGACTGCTGTTTTTTATGTTTATTATAGGATGGGGTATGGAATATTTTTTGTTTTCAGTGTTATATTAACCATTTGGATTTATGAGACAGGTTAAAGCATGCAGACAATAGGAATCCCCTATACGAGTCACATGATCATGTATTAATTTTACTAATTATTGTAATTATTCCAGCCGTGCATTTTTTGTGCAGCACTGTGCAATTTTCCTGCAGCATTTCCCTTTTGTGTACAAACTCTATGGAAGCTGGCTCTGAGCCTGGACTCTATGGGCCGATTGATCCAGCGTGTGGTGTATGATTTCTTTCGTGTTGATTTCATTATGCACATTGTTGATCAATGGTTTTATTATAGTAGACATTTTAAGATTATGATACAGCATAGATGGAAGGGAAGCATAATGTTAAGGTCGATGATGTGTATGGATTTTATGTATTTGTAATCTTCTGTCTTTATTCATAACTTATATAGTCTTGGTCTTCTTACCACAAGCAATTTACTTACAGGAGTGATCATTGGCATAACATATTGTGATTACATATTTTTGCATATTTCTGCACACCATAGAGCTGCCCACATTGTTGCCGATGAACAAGCTGGCAGAGGTCTTGCTGAGAGTGAAACTTGGGCCGACCATGCTCTGCAGACTGGTTGCCAATGTGCCCGACAGTTTCTTTCAAGGTATGTAGACAATAGACTATGACTGTCAAAATGGACAAATGGAGGTATCATGATCTTATGCTATGAAAGCACCTGTCTTGAGGATGTGGGTTGAAAGTCCAGCTGCCATCATGGCTTTAACTCTTGTGCCACAGTGACAAATTTGCATATGTCCCATGAAGTCACATTTTGTCTGGCAGATTTATTGATGCACTCTATGAAGAGTGATTAGAGACATCCTCCCTTAGCATCTTCAAGAATGCTACTTATGTGTAGGTCTTCTTTCTTCTTTTATACTTATGTGTTGA
Source organism: Arbacia lixula (assembly GCA_963669155.1). Classification (NCBI taxonomy): domain Eukaryota; kingdom Metazoa; phylum Echinodermata; class Echinoidea; order Arbacioida; family Arbaciidae; genus Arbacia; species Arbacia lixula. The sequence continues at coordinate 7,081,428 of OZ022583.1, read as the reverse complement.
GTAAGGTACATTTATCTAAAAGTGACATTTCTTTTTTTCTTTCTCAATGATATATTATTGTAATGAAGTCTCTGTTGCTGAGTTTTGAAAAGCATTTCTATTCTTTTTTCTGGATAATTAACTCCTTTTCCTCTTTAAAGTGGCTGATCAACATTACCTGCTTGTGTACCCTTTAAATAAGATATTTCCATTAGTCTGAATACATTCAGGTAAAGGGTCTACTGAACTTAACCTATGAAAACGTTGTCTCTACAGTTTGCAACGTGTTGATCAAGGCGGGGGAGAGACAGGACGAGGACTTGCTTGGAGGGAGGCGGAGAACTGAGAGCCTGCGTCTCCTGGCTGCCATGAACCCCAATCAGACCCTCAAGCTCAGGGCTCTAGCTGTGAGTATAGTACAGCCAAACTTGTATAGAAAGACTGCCAAGAGAGCCAAGAAATATGGTCTTTATCAAGGCGACCGCAGACGACACAATTTGGCACGATTCGGCAGTCTACGACCAGAAATATGACATCATCTTCTCTTGCAAATCTAATGACCGGGTCCTGCGATTCAGCCAGTTCCTGAATCATATGACTGGTCGGATCGTGTCATCTGTGCTGGCCTGTAGTAGGTGGTCTTTGTGAGCAGGGTGCATTGATACAGGTTTCAATGAGAAACATTGTTCAAGGGAAACAGTGTAAAAATTAAGGAACTAAAATTGGTGTAAATATTGTATAAATGTGATGTCCACAGAACAGAGGTAAACAAACAAATATGTTTCGCAGCAAATATTATATAGACTACATATTGAACTAGGCATGACGTTGTATATTTACAGCATCAAAAATTGTCAATAAATTAACTGTTCTTTAGTGTTGATTAAAATATCTCATGCCCCAACCTCATGGTATAACTAAAAAAAATCTATACACTTTGGATAGAGCAAGCAGCGAGATCACAGCAGGACTCTCATTTGGAGTGCCTGGGACTTTCCCTCTAGACAATGATGGACAGTAGATCACTCTCTTGAGGGATGTTGTTTAGAAGCAGAAAGCTCCATTACAGTGGGAATGACGACACCACTTTGCTACCCTATTCTCTGTAGGTGGACCACTGCCGTCTGCCTGGCCTGGCTGTGGCCCTGTCCCTGGACCATGCGGTGAGGAGCAAGGCGGCCGGTGGGCAGGGGGATATGGTCAGCTTCCTCAGTGGGCTACTCCTGGGCAGCAGCTCCAACGTGCGCAGCTGGTTCTCACAGTTTGTCCGCTCCAGTCAGAAGGTAAATATTTGGACAAATGAATCGTCTTCATTTAAAATGGCCAACGGGTCAATCCACGTGAAATCAACCAATTTTCAGACGATTTGTAACCCGACCCCCTTCAATTTTCTTCAAACTCGCACCAAATGTTGCCCCAAGTGTCTGACGGAAGATTCTGAAATATTTTGCCCCAAGGTCAAATGGTTGCTAAGATACGGCCTCCCTTAGCAACCAATGCGTGATCGAACAACTGAGTTTAAATAAAATTTGCTATTTTTGATTGACCGCTGCAGCCACGTTAGATGAGTTACGTTGTTCATTTCCTGTAAATTGAAAGAACTTTATAGTCTTAACATGCACAATGTATTCTGGTGCCGATCGGACCACCCATTCTTACGCATGACGTCACGGAAAATGGTGTTAAGCGTCAATGGCAATGTGTTCGGGTGCATGTTTGGAGGCTGATAACTTTAAAACTCAATTAGTTTAGAATCCACTCTTTTGCAGATATATAGTCTTTTACTTGCTCTACCCACCTACCAAAAATTGATCAAAAAACATGCATTGTTTTTTCGTAGAGCGCCCTCAAAGTTTGATTTTTTTTAAAAGTTGCCAAGTTCAAGGTCTCAAATCACCACTCGTCCCATCGAGGATCGACACCAATTTTGGTGTGTTGATAGACTTTTACCTATATTTTTATAGGATACCTAAACAATTTTGTGACCGAAATGTTAAATAGCTGATTTAAGCATTTGAAAATGGTTGTAAACCCCCAAAATCTATGTAAAATGACACATGGGAGTTTAAGCACATTTCAAATTGCGATAACTCAGAGATGAAAAGCCAAAATACAATGATATCTTCTGTGATAATAGTCTGTACTGTTAGTACTAAAAGAATATACATCACAAATTCTTGTTTTTTTGTCAATGATCTCAAAAAAAGCGCCTGAAAATCACAAGAAACAATAAATCAGTCTATTTTCCGTAACCATGGTTACCATAATGGTGTTAATGTGTGTTTACATTGATTTCTAATTGTGTGTCATTTCAGTACTAATGGTGACTTTAAGCTGATAACTGCATATCATGTTTTAATATATATTTTCTTTTCGGTACACATAATATCTTAAGTCATGTTCATATCTATTGACCTTGACACCATTCTGAAAGAGCTGTATAAGCCTAAAAATTAGCATATTCTCAACACCAGTGAGCTTTACATCACATTTCAAAATCATTTTCCTCTCGCACAGAATGCCTGATCATGTCGATATATGCAGTATTGGTAGTCTGGAATTGGCATTAAGAGGATCTAGTATTATTTGATTTGCCTAAAATGCCAATGACCTTGAAAATACACCTGGAAATCATAACAAAAGCAACAATCATTCAAATTTCGAATAATAATAGAATGTGGACACCGGCTTTGAGTTGAGTGCCATTTTAATATGAATACTGACTTAAGTTTGATAATTGCAAATCTCTTGCCCTTTTTGTTCCATTTTGAGCTGCAAATAATATTTAAAGTAAAAATAACATTGACCTTGACATAATTGTAAGATTAGTCGTAAATGTCTCCAACTGAGCATAAGTCACAACATACATGAGTTTTACACTTTTATTTGTAGCTTAAAATGGAAGAAAATGGAACATGATTAACAATTATCAGCTTTAAATTCACTATTGATATTACAATGACACACATTTTTTTTTTAATTGAATGTCTTTGTAAAATGCTTTACAATAGAACTATTGATTTTTTGGTGATTTTCAGCTGTATTTTCAAGGTCATTGTTATGTTAGATAAATTAGATAATACTAGATACTTTAAACACTTATCAAAGTATACCACCACTGCAAATATCGACATGATCAGGCATTCTGTCCGAGAGAAAAATGATTTTGAAATATGATGTAAAGCTCACCGGTGTTAAGAATATGCTAATTTTTAGGCTTATGCAGCTCTTTCAGAATGGTGTCAAGGTCAATAGATATGAACATGACTTAAGATATTATGTGTACCGAAAAGAAAATATATATTAAAACATGATATGCAGTCATCAGCTTAAAGTCACCAATAGTACTGAAATGACACACAATTAGAAATCAATGTAAACACACATTAACACCATTATGGTAACCATGGTTACGGAAAGTTGACTGATTTATTGTTTCTTGTGATTTTCAGGCGCTTTTTTAAGGTCATTGACAAAAAAAAAACAAAAGTATTTGTGATGTATATTCTTTTAGTACTAATAACAGACTATTATCACAGAAGATGTCATTGTATTATGGCTTTTCATCTCTGAGTTATCGCAATTTGAAATGTGCTTAAACTCCAATGTGTCATTTTACATAGATTTTGGGGTGTTTACAACTATTTTCAAATGCTTAAATCAGCTATTTAACATTTCGGTCACAAAATTGTTTAGGTATCCTATAAAAATATAGGTAAAAGTCTATCAACACACCAAAATTGGTGTCGATCCTCGATGGGACGAGTGGTGATTTGAGACCTTGAACTTGGCAACTTTTTAAAAAAATCAAACTTTGAGGGCGCTCTACGAAAAAACGATGCATGTTTTTTGATCAATTTTTAGTAGGTGGGTAGAGCAAGTAAAATACTATATATCTGCAAAATAGTGGGTTCTAAACTTCTTGAGTTTCAAAGTTATCAGCTCCCAAACATGCACCCGAACACATTGACATTGACGCTTAACACCATTTTCCGTGACGTCATGCGTAAGAATGGGTGGTCCGATCGGCACCAGAATACATTGTGCATGTTAAGACTATAAAGTTCTTTCAATTTACAGGAAATGAGCAAAGTAACTCATCTAACTTGGCTGCAGCGGTCAATCAAAAATAGCAAATTTTATTTAAACTCAGTTGTTCGATCACGCATTGGTTGCTAAGGGAGGCCGTATCTTAGCAACCATTTGACCTTGGGGCAAAATATTTCAGAATCTTCCGTCAGACACTTGGGGCAACATTTGGTGCGAGTTTGAAGAAAATTGAAGGGGGTCGGGTTAACACCATTGGTTGATTTGACGTGGATTGACCCCAACAGCTTGTGTGTTTCAACCTAATTATGAAGCTCAATTGATAGTTATTGTTCATGAAAATATTCTACTCATTGTACTTGCATCATGCATCATTTAAGGCATTATGAATACAGGTATCAAAGAAAAAAAGTAGAACGCCTTGATAAGAGACCAATTGAATGCTGTACAAAACTCCATTGAGATAGGTGGTTACTGTATGGCTGTATGCACTATGCATTCGCTGGGTGACCACATAGCACTGTGCCGTGCACGTGTATTTAGGTCTGACTTTGGGCTCCCGTGAGATTTTCATTTTTCCAAATTTGAAAAATGACAATTTAATACAGCAGATATGATTTAGAAATCCTATGTGGTGTATTGGTGAATACTGAGCATGGGCTTTTCATAAATAAACCACTATAGAGAAAAGGGGAAGAAGAATATAACATAGTCAATACATACTGCCCTACTTTAACAAAGGGGAGCAACTAACAGAAGAGACATCTTATTGCTAATGGCCAAAATATGTCTCATTCAATGACATCAATGAATCACTTAATCATATTACATTTGATTAACATAGTAACAGGAATATTTACTTTTTTAGCATTTGCCTGTATATGAAGAATGCTATGTACAATCTAAAAACATAACTGATATTTGCTTCCTTTTATGAAAGAACGGGCAAAGTAGTAAATAGTTTTAGCTTATGTGAATATATCTCTGCGAATCAAAACAGTGCTTATGTGTAATACTGGAGAAAAAATGGGCTTTGGATACCGAATGAGATCAAACATTTAACATAGATGTAACACCTCATGGAATAACCTTTGAACTCCTCCCTTATTCGTTGTCTTCACAGCTGAAGCAGGAGACCACGATGCTCCAGTGCCTAAGGGATCACCTCCTGCAGGAGCTACGAGCCATCATCCCCTCCCAGGAGCACTTTGGGGACCTCCCCGCACCCAACGTGGTACAGGCCAGTGCCTTCATGCGTCTCTACTGTGCCCTCAAGGGAATCGCTGGGATGAAGTAAGAGACTCATTTCTTGTGCTTGGTTATTGCATTTTATTTGTGCCTTTTACATTGTTTTTAAGTGATACATAATGCCATTGGGGGAGGCATCGTGAGTCTTGTGTAAAGCACTTGACAAAGGATAAGAAAGTCTAGGATTCAAATGCTAAAATGTTCTAAATGCTGACATCAGATGAGCATGTTGTCGCGAGGAGGGACGCAAGTAAGATACTTGTTTTTTCCTTCTGGCTCTAGCATTTTATTTGAGCTTTCAACATTGTTTTGAAATTATGAATGCAGGGATGCCTCCTTCAGTGACCATCTGTATAGAAAGACCGCGTTCCTTGTTTCCGTTGAGGGAGAAAGTTTCCATGGAAACCTATGTTAAAAGTAGTCTGTACATAAAGACCATCTGTGTAGAAAGACTGCATTTCTTGTCTCCCTTGAGCAGTTTTTCTGTACACTTTTGTAGATAATGCCATGGAGGACGTATCACACATCTTTTGTAAAGCACTTGACTAAGGATAGAAACGAGTCAAACGCTATAGTGTACCGACAACTGATTTCAGATGAGCATGTTGTCAACACAACTAGTTCTGGGCCCCGTTGCATAAAACCTAATATTAATGGTAACTCTGCTATCAATGGTAACTACTATGGTAACATCGTCTGACAGCCAATGAAATGCACGGTTTCTAAAGAAATTGCCATTGATAGCAAAGTTACCATCAATGGTAAGTTTTATGCAACCGGGCCCTGAAGTTTGTGGGTATAGCAAACAGTGGTGAAAACAGCGTGGACTCTCATTTAAGGTGCCTGGCACTAGCCTGCTAGACATCATTGGACCAGTTAAACTCTCAATGGAGTGATGCTGCTTAGAATCAGAAACCTGCATAACAATGGATATGACGACACCACTTCCATTAGTCTATAGCATGGAGAAGGCAGGAGTGGGTAGGATGCAAAAGCCAATGAGAGAGATTCTGTCATCAGTGCTAGTAAACATCATGACATATTTTCCTTACCTTCAAGAAAACAGAAAATGAACAAACTATTGTTGCATATTCTGACTACACACCCACTGTGCATTGTCATAGTGAATTTATTTTGGTTTGTCCCTTTGTTTTGAGGTTCAGTGAACGAACCAGATACAAAGCAGTTTCTTTTACTGACCTTCCCTCTCTCTACTGTCATGACATAGTCCTTGTTTATTCCCTTCATGTTTTATCACTCATTTATTTTCCAGGTTCAGTGAAATGGAAACCAAGCACATATTACGTCTACTGACTATGCTCCCTTTCTCCACTGTCATGACACAATGCTCATTTATACTCTACATGCTTTGTCACTTTTGTCTTTCCCAGGTTCAGTGAAACAAAAAAAAAGCAGCTATTACTTTTGCTGATCATCCTCCCAATTTCTACTCCCTCATTTATACTCTCCATGTGTTGTTAATCCCTTTTTTTCACAGGTTCAGTGAAATGGAGACCAAGCAGCTGTTACGTCTACTGTCCAGCCACCCTCCCCCTACAGCTGCTGGGATCAGGTTCATTTCCATGGGTCTGTGCATGCTACTTGCCTGTCCATTCTTAGTAAGGTAAGCTGTTGTCATGGCAAAAATGAATATGTGTTAACAAGGAAGAGCAAGAACAATGTTTAAAACGGAAGAAACAGGACCCATCCAGAAGGAACTCAATCTAACAATGTGAAACAATTCTTCTTATAATGCATATGATGCATTTTTGCACAAGATATACACAAAAATACAGTAGAGCAGCATTTTGCCTGTCACATAGAGGGCTGTAAAATCTGTTTTACCTTTGTACTATAGTGGACTATTGACAGTAACACTCACCAGTAAAAAAGACAAGTTCAGTCTGAACAAAAATTCCTTAAAATCTGAGTGAAAATATGCCATCAGTATTGCACCATGAAGCTGATATCATGTCTCTTTGAACGATCATTTGTGTTTTGGGAGATCAAATCTCTAATTTGCTTGTTGAAATTGTTGACAAAGTTAATTATGATTTTAGCCAGTAAGTTTCCATTTCCCTGATTTGAGCAACAAAAAATATTCTTTGAAACTGTTTACCTGTTGCAGTGGAGATGATGAAAAGATTGTGACGCAATGGATCAACTGGCTAGTGAAAGAGGGACCCAGATTCGAGAAGTAAGTTCTCATCATTTGCTCGCCATCATACCTCACGTTATGAATTGGATGGTGATATAAGTGACAACATTGCCTTGTACTTCTTTAACCCTTTGTTTGCCATATAAATTTGGGCCCTATGGGATTTGTGTGCATTGCTTGTGAATAAATACACCTTTGGCACCCAAAGGGTTAAGAAGGATGCGCATGAAAAGGTTTGAGGCTCAGTGTCAAAACACGATGAAAATCAAAACAAATAAATATTCATTCCAAGCCTGATATCATGAAATCAACCTTGAATGCTGTTGTGCATTTTACCCTCTAAAGAAACCAACTTTTTCACAGGGGCTTTAGGGGCATCGCAGTGCCTTAATAGGGGCTGTCAATAACCAGGGCCGTTGCAGCCATATGTGGTGGTGTCCATTATGCACAACAGCATGTTTACAGTGGCTATTGTGAATGATCATAATAACTATTTAATATGGTGTGGCCAGGAAATTTACCATACGCACAGCTCTCGTCCAAACCAGATTGCAGAATTTTCTTGATGGGTTCTAAAATGAGGACTGATTTGTTACCCCCTAGGGAGAGTGGTGTGAGTGCCTCATTCAGTGAGATGCTGCTGCTGATGGCCATTCATTTCCACGCCAATCAGATGCAAGCCATTGCCGACCTCGTGTGCACCACTCTTGGAATGAAGGTGAGTACTTAATTTTAGTCAAAATTGTATAATTTTTTTTGTGTATGGGCATATCTATAGTAAAAGTAAAGGGTAAGATATAACTAGATGATATTCAATCAGTAGACCATAAAACCTGGGACATAAAATGTGGCACTGAATAGAGCAGTAACTTGTATTTTCAAAATCACCGTGTACAAATTTCCCATATAACATTGGCAACGGGACAGAAACATTTCTTATTAACGTCATATGGGACACTGCTAAAGAGTGAGTATTTTGGTATTTTGTGAGGTGTGCCCTGTGCTGGAAGTCCAGCCTCTATGTATTTTTTTCAATGTTTTCTTAATTTGGGTGGTCTTTATAACACAGAAAAGAGAGTAATTTGTGATTTCTCTAAAAAGGGGAGATTTTAGAGGCAAGGTAATGTTTGTATACCATGTTGCCATGGATAGGCCCATATATTGTCTTCAACTCTTTTTTATATCTTTGTCTCTCTCTCCACTCTCTAGTTTATTGGATGTACTCTTGCTCTCTTTATATGTTTTTTTTTCTCTCTCTCTTTGCCATTCCATACTTATATCTCCATCCTACTTTTTTCACCTTTCCCCTAAGCCCCCTCCCTGTCTCCCTCCTATCTCTCTCTCTCTCACCCTCTCCCTCTCTCTCTTCCTCTCTCTCTCTCTCTCTCTCTCTCTCTTTCTCTTTCTCTGTCTCTGTCTCTGTCCCCCTTTTTCCCCTTCCCCCCTCTCTCTCTTCATCTCTCTTTCCCTTTCCCTCTCCCTCCCCCTAGCCATCATCCTTTTCTTTGTCTCTGCCCTCACTCCACATACACTCCCAACTTAATTCCCTTTTTGCATTGATCCGTTGTCAACTCATTAATTTGCTTTTACCTATTCATTGTATTCCTTCAACTATCTGTCAGATTTTGCTGAGAACCAACTCTTTGGCGAAGATGAGGCTTCTGTTCATCCAAGACATATTTACGGAGCAGGTTTGTATTTTATTGACACTAATGTTTTGTGCATAATCATTTTCTTATTCCTTGTAGTCCTTCAATAACTCTGAATCTACATGGTCAGTTAACATTGAGCCTAGTTACAGTGGTGTGGCATCCTTCCATTTGTCTGGGCAAAAGTTACTCAACTTGCTGTAATTATTTTTTAACATAAGTTCCTGTCAAATAGACTTTTCAATTACTACAGTGTTATGCAGTCCTACAAAAGGTGCCAAGACTTAGAAGTAGCCAATCGCAAAGATGCTGCCAAAAGCAGCTGAAGACCTCAGAAGACACCGACATCAATACGCGATAGACATTTGCGAGACTGCTAAAAGTGGATATTCAGTGAAGTCAATCAGTATTTTTGAACAACTTGGGTAAAGTTTCTTGGGGATGATACCTGGCAATAGCTATATCGATCATGAATTATTAGCCGCTCTTGGCAGCTTATAGTATGACATGTGTTGTAATGTATGTGTTCCAATCAATCCAATCTTCAGTGAAAGGGCTTTCTTTTAAAAAGACATGTCAGGAATACAACCAGTAATAGTAGTAAGGATAGTGTGCTCCATCCTTTAAATGAATGAAAAACACTAGTGGGTGTATGTCTAAAATTTCTTTTCAAAATTCAATGTTTTTTTGCTTCAGGTTGCTGCAGCCCATGCTGTGACAGTGGCCGTTACACCCAAGCTGAGCGCTGCCACGTCAGGATTCCTCCCGGTTCACTGCGTGTTCCATCTGCTCAAGAGCCGAGCCTTCACCAAACACAACATTCCTATTAAGGTGGGCTTACACCCTGGTTTACAGTGCTATACAGTCCATTCTCATTATGGCCAGGTGCTCTGGACCAAGCCAATTACCTTGTTGTAACAAAATCTTGTTATACTGAACATCTGGGCTCATCATAAACAAATGTGCACTGGTTTGAAATTGGGGCCAGGAGAATTGCCTCATTATCACTAAATCTTTGTTGTTGATGATTTTAATGCATAAGGTGGATTATTTTATAGTGACATGTATATCTTGTGCGAGAAAATAACATCCTGCGTATGATGTAGGTGAGCTGTTTTACAGTAGACTGTACTATCATTTAGTTGGGGGCTGGGTCATGTTTTATTTGTAGGTAGGTTTTTTCACCAAGCACAATATTATTATCAAGATTAGCCACCATGGCTCTCAATTTTACATGAAGGTCCTTTTGTTAAAACACATGTTTGGGTGCAGGGAATCATTTTATTTCCTGAAGAATAAAGCCTTCACTGTTTTGTTGTATACATATTGATACATATTGCTGTTTTGCTGCTGTGCTAATGTTTTCTCAAAATTACTACACAAGTCATAACTATGAGGAATTCTTTGATTTAATTTTGAAAAATACATTATCAATAGAGGTAAAATGAAAATTTAATGTGATATGCCCCCTTCTAGGATTGGCTGTTCAGGCAGATGTGCAGTGCCACACCGCCCCTCCACCCCTTGCTCCCCCCTCTGATCGAAGTGTTTGTGACCTCAGTGGTCATGCCCACCCAGTCAGGCTCCAAGCATCTGCGGAACGCTCCACTCTCAGAGGGGGAGATCCTGTCGGTGTTCAAGTCATCGGCGGTCTCCCTCATGAAGAGGTCTGATGCTGATGCAATGGAAGTGCAGGAGGCAGCAGAGATCGGGGAGGAGGAGCGAATGACGGCACAGCTTCTCATGCTCTACTATGTACTTCTGTATGAGGACTGTGTGCTCAACAACATGAAACATCTCAGTAAGTGACTAGCCAAACCAAATGCTACTTATAAATACTATTTAGAAAATAGTAAAACTTTCAGTAACACCATGTAGTTGTATTCTTTCGGATAATTGGCCCACTTATGGGGTGAAGAAAGGAAAGGAAAGTGAAAAGTGAAAAAAAGGAGAGGTGAATTTTTATATATTTTATAACACACCAGACCATTTTTAGCTTTAGTTTTCGGTGTTTTAAGCCGAAAATAAATGGGATGGAATGGAGGTAGAAGAAGAGGGTGGGTGTTGATGAGAGTTGTGAACTAGTCACAAAGTAGTGATAAAGAGAAAAGAAAGAAAAGGAAATGAAAAAAGTGTAGAGAAGTTATAGTCAGTTCTGCAACTAACTATAGGTTTCTTTCAAAATCTGAAAGAGGGAGTATCAGTCTCGACGTTTCAGGCAGTGTGCGCTGGCCATCATCTGGAGAATAATGCTACTTGATGTCAAGTTTTAGAATTACTGGTTCCTCTTTGATACTGCACCATTAATTCCTCCGCAGATGTAACACGGCCAACTCATAGTGAGGTTACGATATCAAAGAAATTTCACTCAAGAATATGTTTATTACTCATTTTTAAAAGATCGTGAAATATATTTCTTGGCATGATTTTCCCAAAATAAGCGAGATTAGGGCTTCTCAGGTTGTTCTGCTTTCATTGAGATCAACTTCTTTGGGGGACCAGAATACTTTTCCAAACCTTTATGATCTATGATCTTTGTTTTGTTCTTACTCTCCATAGTTATCAGATTGATTGATCACTTTTTAAGATATAAGGAAAGAAAAAGAAGACCATGCAAGGACTTGAATCTGCATGTACTGCTTGCCTGGCAACAACACCAGTCGCCATATTCATGACACCTTTCTAGCCTAGTGAGCTTCTAAAGTTGTGTGTGGCTCTATGGCATTTAGAGGCCATCTAGGCTGAATAATGTTTCATGAATATGTCTCTTGGCTACCACTTGGCTTGTCATAATGACATGATACTGAGGAATCAATACCGAAGGCTTTATCTATGATTTGTTTTGCGCTGTTTCCATAGTGATCATCAACGAGCGGCCGCTGACGTACTCGAGCCACCTGGTGGCCCAGCTGCCCATCAAGTACCTGATGCGCCACGCCCAGACACACCAGACCAGCTACGGCGCCCTCTACCCGGCCCTGCTACGCTGCGTGGCCACCCACTACCCACACCTCTGCCTGGTGGAGGAGTGGCTGGCCGATGAGGCAGAGGAACAGACCAGGAGGAGGAGGATGGCGAGGGGGAAGACAACAAGGAGGAGGAGAGGAGAAGAGAGAGGAGGCAGCTACTCACCACAAGCACTGAAAGAGGGTGAGTTATTGGAAGAGTTTAAGCATATGCATGATATTTTTTTGAGGGAGTAGTTTGCGAAGAGGGGAATTGGAAGGAGGGAAAGGATGCAGAGCAGAGGAGGAAAAGCTGGGATTAAAAAAATAAAAAGAGGCTAAGCTATTAGAACGAAAGGTTCTAAAGAAGATTAGGAGGAGATAATGGGATGGAAGGCAGCTACTCTCCCCAAGAAACGAGAGAGGGTAAGCTATTACAAGAGCAGAAATCTGCCTGGAGAGAAGGGAGTGTCCAAGTTTAATGCATAAAGGAACTGAAAGAATGTACGTTCTGAGGAGTGGAGATCGGGCAGGAGAATGATGTGGAGGAGAAAGAGTAGGAGAAAGAGGTGCTAGCAAGGTGAGGAGGAGGGGGTGAGGGATCGAAGAGTGGGTAGGATTAATACTCTTAGCAAAGGCAGGTATTCCCCCCAAAAATTGAAAGAGAGTCAGTTCTTAAAAATGTGGGTAGGGGAGAAGGAGGATGAGAAGGAGCTTATCCTGATATGAGAGTTTAAAATTGTGTCACATCATTCCTCTACATTTGATGCTCGAGTTATATAATTGTCTTTCTCTGTCCTGCAGCCCTGTCCATGGTACTGACCGACCCGACTCCGGCCGTGCTGACCCTGGAGTCGCTGCTTGACCGAGACAACCCTCACCTGATGCCATATGCTGACACCCTGGTGTCCAGCCTACCGGGCCTTCTTGACCCCCTCGTGCCAAGGCAGGTGACCAGTATGGCAGTCAGTCTGTGGCAGAAGCTCAACACCGTCATGCCCAGGAAGTGAGTTGGCATTGCTGAAGGAGGGAGGGACAGAGGGAGGGAGGAGGAGGATGGTAGAGGGAGGGAGAGAGGGAAGGGCAGGGGAAGGGGGAGGAGGGAGGGACTGAGGGAGGGGGAAAGAGGGGTAGTAGGAGGGAGGAAAAGAGGGAAGGAGAGAGGAGGGGAAAGGAGGAGTAGAAGGCGAGATGGAAAGATGGAGGGAGAGAGAAAGGGGGAGGAGGGGTAGAAGGAGGGATGGAAAGAGGGAGGGAGAGAGAAAGGAGGAGGAGGGGTAGAAGGAGGGATGGAAAGAGGGAGGAACAGAGGACGGGGGAGGAGGGGTAGAAGGAGGAAGGACAATAGAATGAAAGAGAAGATAAAGAGAGGGATGCGTATATTTATCTGTGAAGAGACATAGAAACAGAGATTGGGAGGGGCAAAGAGGGATAGAGACAAAGAGAATAAAGAGACAAGGGCATGGGGCAGAGATAGAAAAAGATGTGAAGATAAGAGTGAAGAGAGGGGGTGCGAGAGAGAGAGATCTTTCACCGTTTCTGAAAAAGAAACGAGTAATGCTTGTTTAGACAACAAGTTAACATCCTCTATTTTTCCTGTCCAGGTTGCATGTGATGACAGTCAACGCCCTGGTCAAGATGAAACCCGTGACGCCGTACAGTGAGGAGGACTTGACCCTTGACCCCCTCATAGTGCTGCGCTGTAACCTCAGTCTCTTCAGGTAAGTCCACCATCATTCCCTTAGTCACTTCCAGAGTGCGATGAAAGCAAAGGCCCAAACGATAATAGATTTTTTTTTTTGCCTATCTAGGTGCCCATCATTGTTGGACATAATGATTTTTTTTTTACTGGTCTAGATGCTCACTGTTGTTTGACTTAAATAATTATTTTTTTACTGGTCTAGGTGCCCACTATTATCAGAACTAAATAATATATTTTTTTTCTGGTCTAGGTGCCCACCCATCCTGGGCCTGGTGCTGCAGACACTGCGGGCCTATCTCTCAGCCTGCCGGGCCCACCTAGCCTCCCACCTGCTCTCCAACCCCGCCGTGGGGAGGGCCCGGCCCGAGGTCTCCCTGGGGGGCCTGGGGTCCATGGGTATCATGGGGCAGGGGCCCGCGGGGGCCGTGGGCTGGGGCCCCCCTACTCAGCTGGAGAGGGAGGAGCTGAAGAGTGCCCTACTGATCAGCCAGGAGAGTGCCGCGGTGCAGATCCTCCTGGAGGCTTGCCTACCCTTTGAAGGGGAAGAGGTAAAACAGAGATGACAATCTCTGCCCCTCAAAAATTGTACTCCCATTAGTAAAAAAAAAATGAATGTGAAAAAACACAAACACCAATCAATGCTGATTTTATAATTTGTAAATAGATTATGATTTAGAATTAAGCAGTGTGTGTGTGTGTGTGTGTGTAATGATATATCAATTTTAATACACTATCCCAGCATGAGAAAGAGAAAGTGTCAGATTTGCTCCTAGCAGTAATCAGTGTTCACAGAACATAGTTTCTTCTTGTATGTTTGCTTTGAATTAGGGAAATATATTCATAAATGTGATATAAATATGTATGTAAAATTGTAAGTCCTTTACTTTTACCACCTCCTGTTTTAGATGGAGTTAAGTTGTAAGTGACAAGTGTGTGGCAATGGTGCCAAAATGACTCCATGGCACACATACAGGGTTCCAATACGTGTGTGCCGTTTCATGGAAGTGATGATATATTTCCCTGCTTGGGTACAGTTGGGCCTGAGATCACCGTCACAGCTGATTGCAATCTACTGCAGTCAGACTGCAGTCAATGTATGGAACTGATCGCATTTGATTGCAATCACTGTGCATTTGATCGCGGGCTCCACTGTAACATTCAAAACTGATGTGTGAATCATATGTATTTATGCACAAGTAATACACAAAAATGTTAAAGTTTTTCTTTAATTTGCTCTCATTTCTCTATTTCTGTATCAATTGTGATCAAACTTGGCACAAATGATCCTTAGGTAATACCACATGTGTCTTCATGAGGATGATGGGGTCATCTAGGGGTCACTCAAAAGGTCAAATGATATGAGGCCATGTACATCATTTTTTCTCAAAGTTTTCGTTTGACTTGCTTTCATTTCTTTAGTTCTGCATCAATTGTGATCACACTTGGTACAAATGATCCTTGGGTAATACCACATGTGTCCCTTCATGAGGCTGATGGAGTCAAAGGTCATCTAGGGGTCAAAAGGTTTGAAAAAAATATTTGAAAAAAAAACTTAGCACTGTTAATCGATTGCGAGATCAGGCGAGACGCGTGGTTCGCGAACCACCTTGTTTAATTGAGGGGGCTACATCCCCCTGAACGCCCATGTAATTGTTTCTCTGTGTTGTTTTGTGTTGTGCCTAGATGGAGGAGAGCCAGCTGTCTTGCCTGAGGGAAGCTCAGTGTCAGATCTGCTGTGTGCTGCACCAGCTCTTCATCGCAGACCCAAACCTAGCCAAGCTCATCCACTTTCAGGTAACGCACTGCCTCATTCACTGATGTCTATGTTTGTCTTTCTATACATCTATCTATCTGTCCATCCATCCATCCATCCATCCATCCATCCATCCATCCATCCAACCATCCATCAATCTATCTATCCATCTATGTATACACATGGTGTTCATCGCAGACCCAAACCTTGCCAAGCTCATCCACTTCCAGGTAACGCACTGCCCCATTCACTGACGTCTGCGTTTGTCTATCTATCTATCTATCTGTTCATCCATCCATCCATCCATCCATCGATTTATCTTCCATGTATGTGTAAACATACATGTTTATTGCAGACCCAAACCTAGCCAAGCTCATCCACTTTCAGGTAATGCGCTGCCCCATGTATGTAATATGTTTGTCTCTATATTATCCATTAGTATATCTGGGCCCTATATCACAAAGAGTGAGTTACCAGAGATAGCAACTTTGCAATCAATTGCAAAATTGTTATCTATGGGAACTTTCGTATCACAAAACTGTGACTGCTATCTATTGCAAGTCCAAGCCTAAACATGATTTTTGCAATCAATTGTATGTTAAAGTTAGATGTCTGCAAGCTAAGATTCCTATTAATTGCAAGTTCAGATCGATATTGATCGTAGGTTCTTGTAGAACAGATTTACGATTGAAATTGATTGTACGATTGACAGGTTTTTATGGTACAGGCCACTGGACTACCCTTTCATGAAGATTGTATGTATATATTTTTAGTTGTTATTATTATTATCTTTACAAATTTATCGCCCATCATCCCATCTATCCATCTATCTACCTTTATATTTATCTGTCTATCTATTCATCCATCCATCCATCCATCCATCCATCCAACCATCTGTTCACTGATTTCTTTGTTGTATCTCCAGGGGTATGCCAGTGAGCTTCTCTCTGTGACGGTAGCGGGTATCCCTTCCATGCACATCTGCCTGGACTTCATCCCAGAGCTCCTAGCTCAGCCAGATATGGCCAAACAGGTAAGTGTGTGCAGGATGGCGTTTGTGTGTGTGTGTGTGTGTATGTGTGTGTGTGTGTGTTTGTGTGTGTGTGTGTTTGTGTGTTTGTGTGTGTCTGTGTGTGTGTCTGTGTGTCTGTGTGTGTGTGTCTGTGTGTGTGTGTCTGTGTGTGTGTGTCTGTGTGTGTGTGTCTGTGTGTGACATATTTTCCTTTTTTTTTTTTTCTTCCTTTCCTAACTTGTAGAAAGGAAGTGATGGAAAGATGGAATAATTTTGAAGGTGTTTTGTTAAGAATTCTTTCATGAATAGCATTGAAAGATGTGTCAAATGTTTTTGATTTTGATTTTGATTTTGCTGTAACTAAAATGGAAGCAAATATCAGAAGTATGTAACGGCAAGTCACTAGAAAGAAATGAGGATAAATGAAGGGTTTTTAATGATAACCCGGTTTCAGGTATTTGAAGATTTGTTAGTTTAAGGGAGGTTTGGTATCACTATTTGTATGGAGAGAAGTTTTGGACATATTTTCCTTTTTTTTTCTTCCTTTCCTAACTTGTAGAAAGGAAGTGATGGAAAGATGGAATAATTTTGAAGGTGTTTTGTTAAGAATTCTTTCATGAATAGCATTGAAAGATGTGTCAAATGTTTTTGATTTCGATTTTGATTTTGCTGTAACTAAAATGGAAGCAAATATCGGAAGTATGTAACTGCAAGTCACTAGAAAGAAATGAGGATAACTGAAGGGTTTTTAATGATAACCCGGTTTCAGGTATTTGAAGATTTGTTAGTTTAAGGGAGGTTTGGTATCACTATTTGTATGGAGAGAAGTTTTGGACATATTTTCCTTTTTTTCTTCCTTTCCTAACTTGTAGAAAGGAAGTGATGGAAAGATGGAATAATTTTGAAGGTGTTTTGTTAAGAATTCTTTCATGAATAGCATTGAAAGATGTGTCAAATGTTTTTGATTTTGATTTTGATTTTGTTGTAACTAAAATGGAAGCAAATATCAGAAGTATGTAACTGCAAGTCACTAGAAAGAAATGAGGATAAATGAATGTTTTTTAATGATAACTCGGTTTCAGGTATTTGAAGATTTGTTAGTTTAAGGGAGGTTTGGTATCACTATTTGTATGGATAGAAGTTTTGGACATATTTTCCTTTTTTTTTTCTTCCTTTCCTAACTTGTAGAAAGGAAGTGATGGAAAGATGGAATAATTTTGAAGGTGTTTTGTTAAGAATTCTTTCATGAATAGTATTGAAAGATGTGTCAAATGTTTTGATTTTGCTGTAACTAAAATGGAAGCAAATATCAGAAGTATGTAACTGCAAGTCACTAGAAAGAAATGAGGATAACTGAAGGGTTTTTAATGATAACCCTGTTTCAGGTCTTTGAAGGTTTGTTTAGTTTAAGGGACGTCTGGTATCACTATTTGTATGGAGAGAAGATTTGGACATATTTTCCTTTTTTTTCCTTTCATAACTTGTAGAAAGGAATTGGTGGAAAGATGGAATAATTTTGAAGGTTTTTTTTTTTTGTTAAGAATTCTTTCATGAATAGCATTAAAAAAAAAAATGTGTCAAATGTTTTGATTTTGATGTAAGTAAAGTGGAAGCAAATATCAGAAGTATGTAACTGCAAGTCACGAGAAAGAAATGAGGATAAATGAAGGGTTTTTAATGGTAACCTTGTTTCAGGTCTTTGAGGTTTTTGTTGGTTTAAGGGAGGTTTGGTATCACTATTTGTATGGAGAGAAGTTTTGGACATATTTTCCTTTTTTTTTTGTAACCCTGTTTCAGTTCTTTGAGGTTTTTGTTGGTTTAAGCATGGAGGTAGAACCTCCATGGTTTAAGGGAAGTTTGGTATCACTAGTTTTATGGAGAGAAGTTTTTGACATATTTTTTACCTTACACTGGTCAGCCATTATTTTATGTCTATTAAATGTCTTGCACATTGACTACTTTACAAACACTGTTGAAGTATGTACAAGTAGCTAGATGATACAACAGGTGTAAGGCCTGGGAAATTTTAAGGTTTACATACATCTCATTGGGATATTTGATGAGGTATTTGAATGTAGTTATTCCTTCTTTTTTTTCCATGTTTTTCTATGCATTTCATTAAGATCCAATACAATGTAGAAAGCTGAAAAACCAAACAAACTGAATTTTTGAAAAAGCGGTTTGGAGATAAGAGTTTTCAATTCTTCTCTTCTCCTATATTTCTTGGGTAAAATTTTCAGGTGGTTGATGACTTTGCAAACAATTGTTTACATGTTTTATTTATAAGGTTATTTGCAAGATATTTCCTAATAGAATTTGTTAAACACAATGGTAGGGAGCTCTCTAGGTTTATGCCATTATGTTAGGTATGTGGGTTAATTACATGGCTGTGTGCTTTTTGATGAATAGTGTACATGTTTTTGTGTTTGTATCTACATGCTCTTGGTATTGGGTGAATGCGTGTGTCTGGTATGAATGGGAGTGTCTTTGGTGTGGTTTGGTGAATGTGCGTGATTGTTTGGAGTGTAGAGTTGCCTGTTCACATTCAAATCTGCCACTTGTTCATGTTTATTTATATATGCGGGATAGGATGTTTAAATTTCAATAGAAGGTCATATTTTACTCTATTAACTTTAAATGTCAGAGGGTTAAGAGATAGAAATAAAAGGAAAAACATTTTTGAATTTTGCAGAAATAAAGGTAGTAACATAGCATTTTTACAGGAAACCTATAGTACGGTAGAGGTTGAAGAAAAATGGAAATCAGAATGGAATGGTCAAATATTATTTAGTCATGGAACAAATCATAGTAAAGGGGTTTTAGTTTTGATTTCTCCAAATTTAGATATAAAAATTAAAAATGTGGTTATTGATGAAAATGGAAGATATATTATAATGAAATTAGAATTTCATCAGTCTTCTATTTTATTAGGGAATTTCTATTTTCCCACCAGAGATAAAGAGAAAATGCAAATTGAATTTTTAAACGAATTGGATAATTGTATTTCAAAGCTTTACAGCTCTGGGGAAACTATTCTTTTAGGCGGAGATTTTAATATGATAATGAATGGGGATTTGGATTACATGGGGCCTCGGAAGTTCACTAAAAATAGATTTAATGAAAAATTTGGAGATCTTCTAGACAGTTTAGGTTTAGTAGATATATGGAGAAAGAAGAACCCAGAAAAAAAACAATTCACATTTAGACAAAAGTGTCCGGTTGTTCAAAGTCGTTTAGATTATTGGTTCGGTTCCTCTGCCTTACAGGATTCTGTTAATTGTTGTGATATTTTGACATCAATTACACCAGACCACTCGGGCGTTTTCCTCCAATTACAGAACTATGTAAATGCTCCACAATTTGGGAATTCTTACTGGAAATTTAATAACAGTTTGTGCATAGATCAAGAATTTGTGAGAATTTTTAAAGATAAAGTAGTTGAATTAAAAGCAGAGTGGATTCCAAAGATTAAGGATAAATTACTGTTATGGGACTTTTTGAAAATGAAAATGAGACAGTTTATTAATACCTATACAAAAGATAAGGCAAAGCTTAGGAAACTTGAAATTGAAAAATTAGAGAAAGAAATAAAAGAATTAGAGAGTCAGCTTTTGGTTCGGCCTTTGAGAAATATAATTGATTGCATTGATGAGAAAAAATCAAATTTGAACAAGTTGTATGATTATAGTCGACAAGGTTTAAAGATTCGGTCAAGGGCAGTTTGGTTTGAGGAAGGTGAACAGAAAACACAATATTTTGAACAGTTACTGAAATCCAATAAACGAAAAAGTGTGATTAAAGAATTGTATGATGATGATGAACATATCATTAAGGATAGGAAAGGAATATTGAAGAAGATTGGATCATATTATGAAAACTTATACTCATTGAGTGAAGCAATTGTTAATGGAAATTCCTTTTTCCTTAAAGACATTCCTGAATTAAGTAAAGAAAATCATGATATTTGTGAAGGTAGAATAAGTATGCATGAATGTTTAAGTGTTTTAAAAGAAATGAAATTGAATAAATCTCCTGGAAACGATGGATTTACGGTAGAATTTTATTATACGTTTTGGAATTTATTGGGGGGACTGTTGGTAGATGTTTTAAATGAATCATATGATAGGGGTACATTGACAACCTCACAAAGGCAAGGTGTAATAACATTATTAGAAAAGGAGGGTAAAAATCCATTATATGTCAAAAATTTTAGACCAATTACACTTTTAAATGTGGATTACAAAATATTGTCAAAGGTTTTAGCAAAAAGATTAAAAAGCGTCCTAAATAAGACTATCCATAGTGATCAAGTTGGTTACGTCAAAGATAGAAATATTGGAGAAGGAGTTAGATTAATAGATGATATTTTATACCAATCTTCTTTTAAAAATATTGGATATTTGATTACCGTTGATTTCGAAAAGGCTTTCGATTCTATTTCACATGATTTTCTTTTTGAGATCCTAAAGCTATTCGGATTTGGTCAATCATTTTGTTGTTGGATCCGTGTTTTATACTCTGATATCACTAGCTGTGTTATGAATGGGGGTTTTTCTACTGGTTATTTTAATATAAAACGAGGAGTAAGACAGGGGGACCCCCTCTCCCCATATCTCTTTTTGCTCTGTATAGAAACACTTGCTTTGGCAATAAGGAAAGACATAAATGTGGAAGGAATTCAATTTGAAAACCATGAAATTAAACAAATTCTATATGCTGATGATATATCACTCTTTGTTAAAAATACATACTCTTTAGAACGTCTTCAATATCTTTTTGAAGAATTCGAGAAAATTAGTGGTCTAAAGATTAATAAAGAAAAAACTAACATTTTGTGGATGGGTAGGGATAATGATAGACCTCAGAGACCATTATTTGGGGACTTTGTTCAGCAAATCAAAATTTTAGGTGTTTACTTTTCTCTAAATGTCATAATAAAAGAGGACTTAAATTTCAAAGAAATACTTAGTAAAATAAAAAAACTTTTGGGATGGTGGAAACAAAGGGATCTCACACTTATGGGAAAAATACATTTGTTAAAAACATATGCATTATCAAAATTAAACTATGTCTCGTCACTTATAGTTGTTCCTCAGTGGTTGTTTGCTGAGGTAGAAAAGATTACCTTTGAATTTTTGTGGTCAGGAAATGATCAAATAAAGAGAAATATAATGTACCAGGATTACTCACAAGGAGGTTTGAAAATGATGAATTTTAAGTTGTTTGTAAAGTCCCAACGATTGATGTGGCTTAAACGATTATTGTATGGAGAACGGGATGTAGGATGGAAGTTATATTTTGATTTTTGTTTTCAGTCTGTAGGGGGGAGATTTTTGTTTCTATGTGACTTTGACATTTCCAAATTAAATTTGAAAATACCCAAATTTTATTCAGAAATGATGAAGGCTTGGCAAGATTTGAGGAAATATAGATATTCTGGAGAGGAGGTAAATCCTATCATTTTTAATAATAAAAATATTTGTGTAAGAGGTAAAACGATGTTTGATAATGATCTTTTTAAAAAAGGAATACACAGCTTTAATCAAATTTTTGATAATGGACACATGAAGCCAGTTACCTACTTTCAAAATCTTGGTATTACTGCAAATCAACTTCTCCAAATTATAGAAATCGTTCACGCTATACCAACAAGTTGGAAATGTTTTAC
Source organism: Arbacia lixula (assembly GCA_963669155.1). NCBI lineage: Eukaryota > Metazoa > Echinodermata > Echinoidea > Arbacioida > Arbaciidae > Arbacia > Arbacia lixula. The sequence goes on along the minus strand of OZ022583.1, from coordinate 7,059,267 downwards.
TGGTGCAATTAAGTTTAAAGAAATAGATCTTGTAGATTTTGGGATAAGTATGAATATTGGTAAGCAGGAAGTAGTTTTTGAGGTAATTAAATCAAAAAGAATTTATAACTTGTTTATTACCGGTTTGCAAGAATCATATCAATTAACTCTCAAAGACGGTCACAGTGACTTTAATTTTACTGATGTAGAAATTTGTAATTTTTTTTTAATATATCAGGAGTACAACTCTTATAAGGAAACAAAGGGAATTTCAGTTTATGCTTTTACATGGAGCAATATATACAAAGGAACATTTGAAGAGATTTGGGTTTGTGGAGGACAATTATTGCTCTTTTGGTTGTACAGAAAAAGAAACATACTTTCATTTATTTATGGATTGTAGGGAAGTTAAACCTCTATGGCAATTTTGTATCGATTATTTTTGTTTAGATGAATTAAGAAATATGGGTTGGAGGGATATTTTTGTGGGACTACCCGGAAATACAAATAGATATAAATGTATTAATTCTGTCATTTTGTTCATAAAATATGCAATTTTTAAATCCAAATCTCAAGGCCGGGTACCTTCATTCACCAAAATACAGAAATATATTATGAGTTGTACAGAGGAAGAAAGTCTCTTGGCAACGAAGTCGGGCAAGTTTAGTTTACATGTACAGAAATGGGATGAATTGAAGGTGAATAGGGAATTGAATGTGAACAGGTATGATGTGTCTAGTGTGATGTGAGTGTTAAGCCTTGTGTGAATGTTGGTGTTGGGGGAGGGGGGGGGGGGGTGTGCAAATTCTGTACTTTTTCTTTCTACTTTATTTTAGTTAGTTTTCAGTATACTAGTAAAAAAAAAAATATTAGGTATTTCATTCCATTATGTGCTTCAGTTTGTTTGGTGAATGACTTTTTTTTTCCTTTGTACACTTTTTGTAATACGAAATGAGGAAATTGTACACTTTGTTTGTAATTATTTACCTGTACCATGCAATTGATTATGGATGAAATCCTGAATAAAAACATGTTTGGAAAAAAAAAAAAAAAAAAAAGTGTCTGTGTGTGTGTGTGTGTGTGTCTGTGTGTGTGTGTCTGTGTGTGTGTGTGTGGGGGGGGTGGTGGGGGGGGGGGGGGGGTCATACCAGATAATGATCTAAATACTTTTTATTATACTCTCTCTGTATTTCCCTTTAATGTCTGTAAAGACACATATCAGTATTGACACAAAATTAAATGATTGTACTTGTTCATTGTTCATCTTTGACAGGTGTTTGCCATTGAGCTGACGTCTCATCTCTGTCTGCAATACGCCCTGCCCAAGTCTCTCAGTGTGGCCAGGCTCGCTGTCAATGTCATGTCCTCACTGCTCAATGGTCAGTAGAAGTCAGATTGTTTGATATCATGCACAATAATGTCATTTATAATTATGCATTTGAATGTACAAAGCAGTATGTGTTTAATGCTAAAATTATTATAATTTCAGTTCATGCAATGCTTCTACATAATTTAATTTTGCATGCAAAATCAATACACTATGTACCTTAAAAGTTATGCAGTGTACATGCCTGAAAGAATTAATTACCAGTTCTACTCATAGTTGCAATATATTTGATAAGTTCATTACCGGTAATTCTGCAAAATGGACACATTTCCTTTAATTTAATAAATGTATGTACCTGAAAGCATGATAATGTGGTTATCCGAGTATGAAATTACTCTGAAAACAAAGCATTTGAAGCAATATTTAAAATGTTACATGTAGATAGTGTTAACCTGTCATGTGTTAGATACAAGCTGCTGTAAGGAACTAATGTGTAATGCAGCTGCTGAAATGCAGAACAAAACAATAAAACTAAAAAATTTCTTCAAAACATTGATTGATTTCATCTTGGTCTTGACCTCTAGTTGTGAGCGGGGAGCGCTGGGTGATCTTCTACCTGGCAACCCTGCCCTCCTTGGTGCGGATCTGCCGTGCCTTCCCGCCCCTGTATGAGGACATCACCTCCCTGCTGGTCCAGCTGGGGCGCATGTGCGCTTCTCGCATCGCTATGGCAGGCAACAGCCCCGCCTACATCGGTGAGTGTAGCAGCGTTTGACGGAATGTACCTTTTTTACAATCAAAACACATCCAATAATCCTATTCCAACCAAATGTAGTACTCTGTGGAGGTACACCGATAATATTTGTGGTAAAATCCTTGAAAGGGCAATTCACTTAGTAAAAAAAAGTGAAAGATTGCCAGAGGTATTTTCTCCCCAAAATGGAAATTCAATAATACTTATTACCCAAACATGACACAAAGATGAGTAAAAAAAAAGAAGGATGGGTTGATGAAATAAGAGGTCAGAGGTCAACAAACTGCTAACATTGAATAAAAATGGCCACAAAATGATTTTTTGGAAATAGCTGGGAACTTGATGGTTTCAAACCATCATCTTTCTGAGCATAGTATACAAATAACACACAAGCCAGCGTGCAGTCGTGTAAGTGCAGTGCAGGCGAGGTTTCTTTAGATTGGTGCTGCCTCTGCGCACGAGCCACAGGGGAGTGTGCAGTGCGCACCATCTAAACTAACCGAGCGTAAACTGCTCTTAAATGGCCGCACAACAGGGCAAGTGCGTTATTTGTTTTATAAAATAGCGACACAAGTTTTGATTCATAGAAAAAACAAAAACAAACAAACAGAAGTCTAACGTTAGATCTAAAGTTCCAGGTCTAGTCAAACAAACACATTACAAAAACCCAATCAGGGAGCAAAATTTTGTACTGGCCCGTACAAGATGGCGTCACGACAATATTCACGAGTGTGCAATGTCAATTATTTTGACCATCTGCACTCCCGTGCAGTGTGCAAAAAAAGGTGAATGACACATGACACGTTTTGACCAATTACCATGCCTAAAATGATACAGTTATTTTATAAAAGATTATATATCCAGATGAGATGAAGTGGACATGGAGGCAGAGGCATAATTTTTATGTCTCCACTTTGTGGCAGACAAGTCGCTCTAGTTTATGTATGTAGGAAGCATCCGTTACCAATGGACACACAAGAATTTAAATTTAACCCATTGCTCACAATGAAATTTTTCTGGTTTTATGACCCGTGGTCCAGTAAGGATTCCAAAATTTGCAATGGAGCAGCAGAACCCGAAAAAGTCTGGCTTAATTGCACCCAATAAGCAGTTTGAAGTTTATTCGTAGTGTGTAGACTCTCTCTGTACTTATAGAATGTTACGCCAAAGTCTCCTTGATCAGTGTCAGAGTGGGGGAAGCCTGCACACACATATGCAAGCTCAGTAAAGAACAGATCAAGAACACAATTTTTTGTACCCATTTCTCATTTTTCAGGGAGTGATGCAGAACTAGCGCAGCTGATGAGTGCCGAGGGCCAGAATGCCAGTGCCAGTCGTAGCAACGAGAAGAACAGCGACCGGCTGCTGCAGAAGGCCGTGGAGGACACCTTCGCTGAGATCGTCAGGCTCTCAATCCTTCAGAAGGACAATGCAACCTGATGGGGCCTAGAGGGCGCTGTTCACTCTTTGGGCCTGAATGACTTTTCATCCTTTTCTAAGGACAATCGGCTGTTTTCGCCCAGCGACGCACTGAGCTGATGCGAGAGTGATCGGGAGCCATGTCCGCAGTGCTCGATCAGCTCTCATTTAAAAGTGGTTTCGTTGATTTGGTTAACGCATATGTATGTGAACTGAGTGTCAAGCATCGCCTCTGTGGATCCACTCTCGCTGCCTTATCTCCGACAGACATACATCAAACCAAGGCCAGTCTGTGATTTAAAGGGCATATACTGTACTGGGAAGACACAAAAGCCTTCAAATGGTGATCGTGTGGAATCTTCTTGCCAATGGTCTTAAATTCATGTATTGTCCATTTTAGAGCCTTGATGAAAGTTATTTGCCCTTATATGATCCACATTTGGAATAATTAGTGATTAAATCACAAATCCTCAAATTGTTCAGCCCGAACATTTGGAGGATCTGTGATTAAATCACTAATCTCTCTGCAAATGTGGATCATCTGAGGGTAAATAACTTTCAGCAAGGTTCTAAAATGGACAATACACGAATTTAAGACCATTGGCAAGAAGATTGCACACGATCACCATTTGAAGGCTTTTTTGTCTTCCCAGTACAGTATATGCCCCTTAACAGTGCATGGGCCACTGGTGCTATGGTAGCTTCTCAATTTTTGCATATGAGCCACAGATTCTCAATCCGCACAGACGCTGCAAAAACACCATAATTTGACCAAAGGAGGCAGAGAGGACTTTAAATTCTTTCATGGGAGTACATTGGAAGGACTTGTGAATTTTGGGGATTTCATTGGAAGCTGAATGAAGTAGTGGTGCTTGATTGAACAATTAAAGAATAAAAAATTCTATGGAATTCTATGGAAGATGAATAGAGTCTTGAAGTTTTCTAGACTGTTTTGTCAGTTATAAACTATCATGCAAGTCTAATAGAACTTCACTGTTAGTCGGATAAATTTTTTTTGGAAGTCGGCTTACTAACTTGAAAGTCAAAAAGAACATTCTGAGAGCTGAAAGACCATCAACTGTCAATTGAAGGGGCTTCTAATATCCTTGAAATTGATAGTGAGATTGCTGGAATATTTAAAAAGAAATAAAACAAGTTGCAAAACTGTGTATACATTAGGATTCTGCCCATAACATTCTCACAAATAGTGCACTTGTTCTTGGCCGATTGTAAGTGCAAGATTGAGATATCTATGAAAAGAAATATTTGAGCGAAAGAGCGCACCATTTTCCTTAGAAATATTTTGTTATAGAGACTGCTCTGTAGTGACAAGTAATCACATCTACAAAAACTAGCCATCCATAATGCTTGGTAGTTTTGGTTAAAGGGATTGTCCAACGCATAATTAAGAAGCATGAAAGGAACGTGTCAGTGAAGGCTTGGTTAAAATCTGTTAAAGGATAAGTAAGATGCTCTTCCATGTTGTGTACAATTTTTTTGGAAAATGTTTATTTTTTCAAAAGGATATGTATCACTTTACCTGTGCATTTGAGACATTATTAGAAACACTCTTTTACATACATACCTCTATGAAAAAAAATTAATCCTTCATAAAAAATGGACAAAGAGCAACATATGGGAGAGCACCTCGCACGTGACATCACAAAACTGAAATTTCAAAAGATCATAACTTTCTTATCCTGGGACGGATTTATGTCAAACCTTCACTAAAAGGTTTCTTTCATATTTCTGCTTTTATTAAAAACCACTTAACTTCAGGTTGAACTATCCCTTTAAATGCTAGACTTGTACAAAATTATGATTGGCTTCCAATCTTACAAGATAAAACAAAGACCTGTGGCAGTAGTGCTTTAGGTTTTGATACTTATTTTCAATAATTACTGTTTTTGAATGATAAATGTAACACATAGAAATTATGAAAGAATCACAGATGTGTACTTTGTCCCTGAATAATGCATTGGTATGTATAAAGTGTACATATTTTGAAAATAAACTTGACACATGAAACTGAAAGTCTTTGTACACTGTATGTTTCTCAATTTGTCTTTATTTTCAATAATACAAAGCAATTTTCTCTCATAATGTACAATATACACAAAATACAATGGCCTCTTTTTACAACTATACAATAAATTGTTTAGATTAACTTAATGGGGCTCAAAATATATCATCTGATGCTGTCACAAAATCATTGATTTTCATCACAGAATCAAAACTGGGTGATCTCAATTATTCAGGGGTTTTTTTTATGTGGACTAACTCAATATACTGAAGTGATTCCATAGACACAATCAATGATATCAAATAAATTATAATGTTTCATGTTGTTTTATTTAGCGTACCATAAGGTTAGTCCAGGTTTAGCACACGTATTAAGTTAATCCACCATTGCGAATATGGACTTGGATCGGTGACAATAAATTTACAGTGAATGTCAAAACATCTACTCATGGTATGTGCAGAGCAATGCCCATTACACTGTTCAATCAATCAAATTGATTTTGAGTTTGAAATGTGACATAAACTGGCAAACCTCTAATCATATAAGGGTGTTAACTTACATGTTTGGAAACCAATAATGTGTTGAACTTTCCTACATCCATCAACACACACGAACTGTTGTGTATTATTCAACAGATCAAGTAAAAAACAAAAGGATGTTCAACAAAACAGTACGGCCTATCGATGGTCACGATGTATAAAAATGTATAACAATGTACATAAATTGCCTCTAAAATCTCCACTTATTAAAGAAGTCACAACAACTTTCTTTTGTATATTACAAAGACCACACAAATTCAGAAAAAATCAAATAAGGTCTGGACTTCCTGCCTCACAAATATCACTCGGTAAAATGACCAGTAAAACTGCAATGGAAACAGGAAAGGTAATTCAGAATCTCATGGTTTTGTTAATCCAACAATTTCCCTTTAAAACGGCTATGCCCAGTAATTGAGTTTTCACATTTCTTCCTTTTTTTTTTTGGAAAGTATATCTACTTGTAACTCTTTACGTATTTTGATGAGGGCCTTCTTAGAGCAAAACTAATCATTATTTGGCCTATAAATTGGCAACACTACTTCTTTAATATTGCATTTTGATGATTGAACAGAAAGTAGATTCCATTATAAATAAGCATATCAAAAACATGTAATTTAGATCAATAATTGCCAATTTCAAGATCAAGTGAGATTTCAACCTTTTTACCTCATTGCCAATTTGAAAACATAGTGATTATATGACCCTTACTTTGCTTTCAAAACAAATCATTACAAAGGTATTACATACCATTCAATACCATAATGAGACTGTCTTGACGAGGAAGGAGCAGAGGAAGGACCTGGACGAGTTTTTTGACATAGGGTCACTGGATATTGAAGCTTACATCTCCACCTAAATTCTTCGCAATACAAGTGTTCAGGATCCAAAAAGGAGATGCTCTCTGCGCTGTGTTCTGACAAAGCACCCTAAGCAACCAAATGAGAAGGAAAAAATAAGATTGCTACTATGTAACTTCTACAGGCAGCCTTGGCCTTGGTATCAAGGTTTTGCAAGATAATCAAGACATTCGGTGTATGTTTGATCGCCGTTGTGAAAGCATCCTGTAGTAAAATACCTCGTAGTCGTATCTTCAAAGTTTGTTCTTTCGATTAAAAACCAGTTTCAACAGTTTAAAACCTGTCGTATCTTCAAAGTTTGTTCTTTCCATTAAAAACCAGTTTCAGTTTTGTAGTGAAATCTTTGTAGTGGTCTCCATTTTCAGTAACTAATGTGTTTTTTCTCAACCTAAGTTTTTGAAGCTTTCTCATTCAAGATGATAGCTTTCAATAAATACATGTTCAAACTGAGTCTATACATGTACATCAACCATACCCATTACACATTATCTAACCTTTTAATTTTAGTGCAAATTAAAGTCTTGAATTGTAAATTGATGACAGCAACATTTTGAATTAGTGTTTCCATGAATTTCTTCAGTATTTAAATAATTCTTCAATAGTATACTCTTGCTTGTTTGTTTTCAGAAATAAGGAAATTCAATGTATTATTCTTATGATCCGTACTTACATGTTACCACTCATACTTGAATGATGAATTTGGAGATACATGTAAACCGGTATGTAGTTTGTAGAAGTATTTGTATTCAGTGCATGCATATTTGTTGATCAGCGTATGAGAAAAGTGATTTTTTTGCACCTATTTAGTACTGACAGTAATGTCACAATTATGAATTTGTTCGTTTGTGACATTGTTTGTAAATAGTAAATTGAATGTTCGTTATTTCTGTTTAACTTGCAGTATTCTATCTACTCTACCTTGATATGGGTACATCATTTTGGTTGGAAATGCATATCTCTCGCTTTGGGATAAGATTCTTTCGTAGTGTTTTGTCTATCAAACTCAACCGAAACTCCTCACTTAATAATTCATGTTAAGTGACGAAGTCACAATAGAATACAATTGTTGATATATTAACCTACATATTGACTGAGCTGGAATCTGGATATTCAATATGGAATCTCAAATCGCTGCAAAAGGTAATGCAAATATGAGCGTGGTTAGTTTCAAGTCACATCGCAGCAGGGCAAGTAGATTGTCTAGGAAAGTTCAAATCAAAGTGAGAAGATGGATCGGTGTCGACAAGAAGCCGCTGTTCGAGCTTCTTTTGCATTCGACGAAGAGGAAGCGAAAATCGAATAAGTGCTCAAAACCTTCGGACAAAAGTAAAACTAGAGCTTGTAGTTTTACGAGCAGGACAATCTGTACTAGAAGAATGTTCTAATGAGCCGGAATTGTCACATCATCCCAAAGACAGTCCAGTCCTAACAGACCTTGCAGAGGAATAAAGAGGATTGTATTGCACGCTTTCCTAATCACCAAGGAGAGGAAGAGACACCTCCAAGTTTGAAAGCAGGACAACCTCCAGTGACTGCAACTCAAGGCGATTCAAACAAGACAATCGCATCCCTTGAAAAATGCATGGTACAACTAACAAAATCATCCCTACCGCAAGGTATTCTAAATCAACAAATGCTGCTTCAAGCCCAACTACCTAAGATCAACATGCCAGTGTTTTCATGGGACCCGCTGAGCTACCCATTGTGGAAAACTTCGTTCAATTCCAAAGTGCATTGCAAGCCTCTGGATAACGGAACGAATCTGAACCTGCTGCATAACTGTGTATCCTGGAAACCAAAGTAAATTGTGCAACATTTCGTTTTCATTGAATCCCCGGATGCATATCAACAAGCTTGAGAAAACCTAACCAGACGGTACGGTGACCCAACCATCGTTGGCTCGGCCTTCACCTCGAGGCTGAATTCTTGGGGGAGGATAAATGGCCATGATCCCTCAGGTCTGCAAGTTTTTGCAGATTGTCTATCGAAAGTCGTCGCTGCCAAGTAATCTGTAAAGAATCTGGGGATCTTAGACTTTCCTCAAGAAAATCCTAAACATGTGAAAAACTTCCGCCATCGAGCAATTCAAAGACAGACAAAGCAACAAGATTACCCAACTTTCTCCATCTCTGCTGAATTTGTGAGGAAAGCCGCGAACAGAGCCAACATTCCTGAGCTTAGTACTTTGGCCCGGGAGCAGGCATGGCCAGCCAACATAAAGCCAAGCGGAAAAAATGCTTGCACCTTCGCAACTGAAGGAAAATCTCCCACGCCTCCTGTCAAAGAATCGAGAGAAACCGTCAAGGACAATACCTGTGTGGTCAGAAATGCTATACCACTCACAATCCACTTGTGAGAATTATTCATCAGATCTACCCTGTAGGGGCTGTAGTTATTGCGAACAGTCTCATAAGAATTGGTTACGTTTTTGCACATCAAATTGATAACATAGTCCCATTGAGTAAACGGTCGTTCTACAGACATGCGCGTCACACATATGGATATATTATTTAGGGAAAATAATCCTCAAATTTCAGTTGACCTGGGAAGTGAACTACATTACTTTTCAGATGGGGGTAACTCACCTAAATATAAAGAGGAGGGGGCAGGGTATTGCCTGTTAGTCAATAAGATCTCTTCTGAGCCCGAAAGCCCTTGAAAAAGCAAAAAAGAAGTGGACTTAGCACTGCTAATGATTAGAATTACAAGTACATCAACGGGGATACTGTACTACCATCAAATTATGTTCGAGGACTTTTTCCCCCACAAGGCCTCATGGCCTTTCTATGAAGTTCATTTCACTTTGTCATATTATGGCTATATTTACTTCATGTTTGATTATCTCGCGTGTGTTATGAATATATGTTGTTTCTCTTGTAAATATGTTTTTAATGAAATGAATAAACCAACCAACCAACTGTATGTGTTCAGAAATTCCACTACTGATCCAACAACATCTAGAGGAAGGACAGGCTGTCTTTCTTGCTGGTGGATTTGATGGGAAGGACAGACAAACAGCAGTTAGTTGTCGATCTACTGACATCAAAAGATCCCGAGCTTTCATCTAACCATGAGGAAGGAGACAGCCATGTTTGGTATCATGTATATCAGACATCAGTGCAGCGTATCTGTGTTCATTCACGGGACACAAATACTTACCACATTGGAATGCCATGGAACAAAACAGAACAAAGACAGAGTGACAGTGATGGTCTGCGCTAACATGGATGGGTCAGAAAAATTGAAGCTGCTGGTGATTGGATAATCCAAAAATTCATGTTCATTTGAACATGTTCGCTCTCTCCCAGTCGACTACAGAGCACAGAAGAAGGCGTGGATGATGTCAGATGAATTCTCATCATGGGTCAAGACGCTGACTGCCAAGTATTAAGCTCAAGGCCGGAAAGTGCTCCTATTGCTCCTATTCATCGTCGATTGCTCCGCCCATCCACACGTAACCGGATTAAAGTCAGTCCAGCTGCACTTCTTCACACCCAACACCACATCCTAGCTCCAGCCCATGGACCAAGGCGTGATAATGAGCTTCAAAGTTCATTACCGCAAATGCCTCGTTAAGCGCATTCTCCGGAGCTACAATGCTGGAGACACCCCACCACCCGTGAGCATCAGGGATGCCATCGGCATGATTCATTCGGCATGGCGGGAAGTCTCGCAAGCCTGCATCACTGTTTCAGAATGGCTGGATTTCTTGTGCAAAATGAGGGTGATGAGGAACAAGCCATGGACGAGATGGAAGACGACACTCCGGGTCCTCCAACTTGCCCAGATAACATTTGGGAGAGAATAGGACAGGTACCTGTCATGGTAATGAATATGCATGAGATACATGTATATGCAGGTCAGATCGCATGTGCGCGATGTAAGCAAGCGCTCAGGGGTTGGAACAATATGGATACTGGCAATAAATACGTGCCGATGTTGAACTGGTAAATCATGTGTTGATGGTGCTGTTATTTTCACATTTCGGGCCACAAATATGACATTGGCGACGAGGATAAACACGTGGATTACGAATCTGTGGCTTTGAGCAGGAATGTTTCATCATGGCAGTCGCTGGAGCTGAATTTCTAGCACTTCGCGGTGTTCCTCATTTCGACCAGACTGGCGATGCAAGCGCCGTGAGCGTGAAGTGGTAGGCATGGCTTGAAGAGTTTGAAGCCTACGCAGACAGTCGTGGCCTGTTTCTCGATGGGAGTACGGCGGGGCAGAAAGCGCAGCGGAGAGCGTTATTTCTCTTCACCGCAGGACCTGCAGTTCGGGAAACTTTTAAGACGCTTTCGAATACTGGAAAGAAGGAGGAGTACCAGAAAGCCGTGGATGCATTGAATACACATTATGTGGTGACACCAAATGCCACATTTCAGCGCCATTTGTTTCGCAGAACGAAGCAGGAAGATGGGGAAACAGTCGCCCAGCACGTGACGAGATTACGACAACTGGCTGTTGGGTGCAATTACGTTGAAGCTGATTTGGACAATCAGTTATTGGACCAAGTTGTGCAGCACTGCAGATCTGACAAATTGAGACGACGTCTGCTAGAGAAAGGGGGTGAGTTGAAACTTACCGATGCTTTAGCAATAGCTGCTGCATTAGAGGCCGTTGAAGGGCAATTTCATACCATGAAATTGAAAGACAGTTCAAGCCAATTTTGGCAAAGTTCATTAACCTTTGACCTCTGAACTTTCAGGAATTTTACCAAAAATGTCACCAGTCTGTCCACTAGTAGTGATCTATCTTTGTACCATGTTTAATGGAAATTGCATCCTTGGATTTGGATTTACTGTGAAAAAGGTAGATTTTTGGCAAATTTTCACAAATTTCATTGACCTTTGACCTTTGACCTCAATCAGATTTGACCCCAATTTTACACACTTCATTAGTTTTATGCAATACATACATGAACCAAGTTTGAAGCAAATCTGCTTGACGGTTCTCAAGATATTGCCTAAACGGATTCGGGACGGACGGACAACCCGAAAACATAATGCCTCCGGCCACTTCGTGGCGGAGGCATAAATACACACATTTATCCTTAGCAGATTCCTTGAAATCAGCTAGCACAAGAAACATTACCTCAAAACATCCTTGATTTATTCTGCAGAAACCGAGACGTACACAACTATCCCACAAGACAATCAAGCCTTTATCATCTCCCACTGACATGGACATTATAGCAGAAGCTATGATAGTTCCAAAATCCGTTTTCCCATAGACCTTCTACAGTTTCGGGTAGTTTTCTACTCAACGCATTGAACTGTACATTGTACTGAATCGCCAAGTTGCGTGTGGTGTGGATATACCGTCTCTATTCGGGGGTATGTCCAAAAATGTAATTTCAATTAAAGAATGCCCCGAATGAGACAGTTGTTCCTGTCTAGATTGATAGCTCACTTTGTTAGATTTTTTGGACAATATTTTGAGTATTTATGCTTAATATGTCATATTATTTAATGTTCAAAGAATAATATGAACCAAACGGCTTAGCAAGTGCATGTACAAATTTATAGATTTGGGGGGACTAATGGCTTCCACTCTAGCACAGATTTTGCTTTGCCGTTCAGGCTTGCATCCCTGGGGGTCACTCAACATATCACGTATGACACACGCTCGTCCACAAAAAAGATCAGGGCTTTTTCCTCATTATAACGAGAACCTGTTGTATCCAAACAGCATAAAAAAAACAATAAAATAAACATTGAAATATGTGTTTGTGTGTTCTTTGTGTTTTACTATGTTTTGATATCATGGCCAAGTGTGAGACTTCGCAGTGCGAACCATCACGCAAACGACTGTGAAAAGCTGAACTCAAAGATGTGGAGGAAGCAGTGATTCGCTGGTTCAGAGACATAAGGGCAAAAAACTTGCCGATAAGCTGAACCTTGATACGATAGAAAATGATGGGCCATACTACTTTTCAAGCAAGTTCTGGTTGGCTGTCAGGCTTCAAGTAGAGACAAGGCATCCAGCAACTATGAGTTTGCGGAAAGAGTCGGGTGTGTATGAGGAGGTGATCACACCATGGTGTCAAGACACTCTCCCACAAATCATCAGAGGATATGAACCACGAAACATATCCAATGCTGACGAGACTGGGCTATTCTATCGGCTAACCCCAGATAAAACACTTGCCTTTTCTCTGAGGAATGCCATGGGACAAAACAGAACAAAGACAGAGTGACAGTGAAAAATTGAAGCCGCTGGTGATTGGATAAACCAAAAATCCACATTCATTTAAACATGTTCGCTCTCTCCCAGCAAGAGTACAGAAGAAGGCATGGATGACGGCAGAGGAATTCTCATCATAGGTCAAGACGCTGGATGCCAAATATACAGCTCAAGGCTGGAAAGTATTCCTATTCATCAACAATTGCCTCGCCCATCCACACATAACCGGATTAAAGTCAGTCCAGCTGCACTTCTTCTCGCCCAATACCACATCCCAGCTCCAGCCTATGGACCAAGGCGTGATAATGAGCTTCAAAGTTCATTATCGCAAATGCCTCGTGAAGCGCGTTCTCCAGAGCTATGATGCTGGAGACACCCCACCACCCTTGAGCATCAAGGATGCCATCGACATGATTCACTCAGCATGGTGGGAAGTCTCGCAAGCCTGCATCGCTAACTGCTTCAGAAAGGCTGGATTTCTTGTGCAAAATGAGGGCGATGAGGAACAAGCCATGGACGAGGCGGAAGACGACACTCCGGGTCCTTCAACTCGCCCAGATAACATTTAGGAGAGAACGGGACAGGTACCCCATCCTCAAGAGGCAGCCGTCATTGAAAAGTCCGCAACTAGTGACGGGGATAATCTGTAGGATCATCTGGGACGTCATATGAACATGAGGTCGACCATATTCTCGGACTTTGCTGCTGCCGACAGCGAAGTTGCAGGTGTGGATATGCCCACTGACGAGGAGCTTATCGAGGAGATGCAAGCTAAGCTCAAGGGAGATGCGGAGGAGCAAGAAGGTGGCAACAAAGAGGAGGACATCGACGTACCTCCTCGCCCACCATCTCTTCAAGGAGCAGTGAACTGCATCAACATCATGAAGACCTTCCTGTACAGTTGCTCGGAGGCGGAAGGCGAGCATTTTGAGGATGCAAAATGAGGTGTCTAAGAGAATGATAGAGTACAGACAACCAATTCCTACATCAGATTTCACAAAATATCCCAATGTACAGCTGATAACAAGGACATACACAAATGTTAATCACAGGTGTTATAAAATGTAGGACAAAACCTTACACCTTTGGGAGATGTCATGCCTGCCGTTCAGTTGGAGTACAATGTAGACACTAATCAGTATGTACTGCTACAAAAAGACTATGATGCGCTACAGCTGTTGACTGCTAATTCTTCAACACCCACAGCATCAAAGGCCACTGGTGCAAAATCTTCCAGAAGACAGATGGTGGAGGATGATGGGAGAAGGGTCGATGTATTTGTTGGTAGATCCGGCAGATTGAGGCCTATTTGGTTAAGGAAGACCTACTCATGATTTAGTTTTATTTCCTACCTATATATTCCCTATCCCTTTAGTTACATTGATTTAGTAATGCTTCTTACTTATTCACCCTACATGCAGGTCAAATTGAGCGAAATTGTCCTGGGTGCAATGCCTCAACCAGCACGCTTGCCCGGCACCTTCGCCGCAAGCATAAGGCTTTGACGGAACACCAGATATGGGAATATATTTATGAAGCCAGAGAACAGTGAGTATAGTTATTTACTTATCCATTGCCTCCAAGATTCTCTGAACAAGTGGCATGAAAATCATTGCCAGGAAGTGCCGCTGTTATTCCAACATGGAACAATTAAAAAAGAAAATCAATATTTGTCCGTGAGAATATCTGTGGGTTTTATTTCTCTTACCAATGGCTAGAACAACGGACTAAATAAAAAAAAATAAGGACAAAAGTACATTTTAGGAGCACATAAGCCCTCAGATAAGGCTTATTTAATGGTGATCAATACCTAGAGAGGGTTTTGTAGCGCACATCATCTAGTTCTAACCATGGCGCCTCCTGTTTCAACTCAAGGAAAGAGGCGTGAGCGCAGTGCTCATCAGGAAGGAATGGAGCCCCTGCTGGAAGCCTTTAACCAGTTTGCACAAGGGGCAGAACAAAATCAGGCAGCAATTCTGGGTAGGCTGGAACAGTTAACTGCATCACAGCAGCGACGGCTGCTCGCTCTAGAGACACGCAAGGCAACAGACCCGACCACACCCACCTCAGCAGAACATGAAGGAGCTCACCAGTATCACCTAGTGCCATCTCCAACAGCCCATGCCGCTCCCATCCCATCGCCCCTGTTTGTACCCACTGCTTCACCTTGATGACTCCCTCCTGCATCTCCCCCAGGCGGTGACCACCCCAGTGTCGGATCAGGGAGGCTCACCCCTCAAGGCAGTCGAGCCTCCAATCCCCGCTATTAGACGAGAGAAGACCATCCGCCCTCCCCTTTACGATGGCAAAGTCCCGTGGGAAGCGTATGCCTCACAATTCGTCATGTTACCAGATGTGAATGACTAAGAGACATAAAGATGTGAGATGTTTTGTTGGCAAACAATTCAGGCAAGGAGTTACATCTTTCACCTTCCACCGTAGTGGCAGAGGCGTTGCAGGGAGCTAGGAGAGCCGAAGTGATGGTAGACGTGAGGGATGAAGGCATCTTGGTGTAATTGTGTGAGATCATGGAGGAAAAAGGAGAAGTCAGAGATTGAAACAAACAAGTGTGCTGATGCGTTGGGTCGTTGTCCTGGGAATGCTTCCCCGGAAGAGCTGAGAGATACATTTGATGTTGCAGTCTCATGTCTGAGGATGGGTCCTGAAATTCCAGAGCCAACGCTGCAGGTTTGTAACGTTGTGCCGTGTGTCTTGCCGTCGTACTCGCATGATGAGCTGAGTACTATGCAGAAGAAGGACGAAGGCCTTAGTGTGTGACTTCGGTTATGGGAGAGCAAGTGGGAGTATGGGCAAGAGTATGAAAGTGGCACTCCTGGAGTGAATGGGTGGATGAGAGAATGGTCAAAATATAGTATGCATGAAGGAGTATTGTATCGGGTAGTTGTTGATCAAGTACTTGGTACGATTAGGCAGTTCTTGGTACCAGTGTCTCTGCGTCCTACCCTCTTGGAGATGGTGCACGACCAGTGGGGGCATCAAGGCATCAACAGGACGTTTGAGTTGTTAAGGAGAAGATGTTTCTGGCCTGGGATGCATCATGATGTGAAAGAGCACATTCGTCGATGTTTTAGGTGTGTCACTGCGAAGTCACCTACTCCGACTGTATGTCCTCCCATGCGCCATCTTCTTGCTTTTCGTCCCCAGGAGGTAGTGGCAGTAGATTTCCTTAAGGTAGACAGGGGAGTTCAGGGTTTCGAAGATGTACTAGTGCTGACAGACATATTCAGCAAGTTTTCACAGGCTGTACCTTGTCGAGACAAGACGGCGCTCACAGTGGCCAAGGCACTCAGGGATCATTGGTTTGCACACTATGGAGTCCAGGCACGAATTCATTCCGACCAAGGTGGGTCATTTGACAATGCTGTCATTCGGGAGTTGCGTAGGATGTATGGTGTGAAGAAATCAAGGACGACGGCTTACCATCCAGCGGGAAATGGTCAGTGCGAGAGGTTCAACAAGACGTTGTGTAGTCTCATCAGATCGATCAACCCAAGGGACCTGAGGAAGTAGCCAGAGCTGATTCTGCATGTGTTGTACATGTACAACACAACTCTGGGTAGCAATTCTGGGTAGGCTGGAACAGTTAACTGCATCACAGCAGCGACGGCTGCTCGCTCTAGAGACACGCGAGGCAACAGACCTGACCCCACCCACCTTAGCAGAACATGAAGGAGCTCACGAGTATCACCTAGTGCCATCTCCAACAGCACATGCCGCTCCCATCCCATCGCCCCTGTTTGTACCCGCTGCTTCACCTCAATGACTAGAGAGAATATATCAATATTAGAGAGAAGACCATTTACAGTAAGCAAATCCAGATGCTCCTCCCTCTATGCACAAGACTCTAGCCATCGATCAGTTCATCGATGCGCTAGCAGAAGAAGATGGCTGTAGAAGGTGTATGACGGTCCCTTAACAGATATGTAAGACGACTAGCAAAACATGTGGGTAATGCTTCGGTAATTCAACATAACATTGACAAGGCCAATCACAATCTCTTTGTTAGAGATGGTATGCATCTGTCTGACCAAGGGTCGGACATCCTAATTGGAAACTTTGAGGATGCCTTGAAGGAGATCATAGCAGAAGTGTTACTGAGCAAAGAGTCAACAGTCTTTGAAGACGATCGAGATCAGAAGGAAAATACAAGGATCGAATGGAGGATCTACTCCAGAAAGGATATGCTGGAGAGGTGATGGATGATGCTGAGAAGCAGCAAAGAGCCTGATACGTCTACTTACTGTCATTTCAGATGATGGGAGAGATCCTGAGCCGCTAACTCCTTCTCATCTTCTTCTTTAAGCAGATGGTAGGCTTCACTGAGATCCCCTTAGGTCAACTCTCAAAGTTTCTGGGGACCTCTTATACGTCTGGAGAACCGAGCCTTTCAGAGTGGCTCGAGGAATTCAAGGAGGCAACAAGGTCACTCAATCTACCAGATGATAGAAGGGCACGTGTCCTTATAGACCATCTGGCAGGTTCAGCTAGAGAGGAAGTGCTGTGTCTTCCAGAATCTGATAGAATCAAGCCACACAAAATGAAGGAAGCACTTAAGCTGTGTTTCGGACAGGATGACACCCTCTAGTCTCTGACCAGCACATTTCATGGTAGGAAGCAGAAGGACGGAGAGCCTTTGACGCAGTTCAGTCGATCACTCATGCGGACGTATGGCAAGATAGAAGTAGCAGCCAGCACACAGGAGGAAACCAAGGCACTCCAGAAGCTGTAGGACAAGGCTCCATGTGACCAGTTTGTCCAAAGATATATTCCGCAAAGCAGCACCACCTAACAACCAAGCTCTGAAAAAAAAGCGATTACAAGATGGACATAAAGTACACTAAACCAAACAAAGAAGGGGAGAGAAAGAAAAGAAAAAACAGGAACTGAAAGATCACATGGTTCAACCCATCGTATAGTGCAGACATCAAGACCAGTGTGGGGGGCGAATTCTTGAAATTGATAACAAAGCACTTCCTAAAGGGGCACAAATTGAACCAGATCTTAAACAAAAATACTCTTAAGGTGAGCTGCAGCTGCACGAGAAACATGGACACAGTAATAAAATCCCACATTAAAAAGAGTCAAGACAATCTGCAACTAAGCCACGTGATACAACGCCATCCAAATGAAATTGCCAGAACAAAACCCAAAAATAAAAGAACTAGAGTTGGAGAATGCTAGAGTGGATTTAGAGATAGAGAGAGGCTGGCTGCCGTGAACAGACAAGACAAGACAGCAGAAATGCTGATAAGCATTGCTGCAAAGAATGTCAGGATGGTCCCTTCATTCAAGGAGGAAGCCATAGGGAGGAAGAGAATTATTTTTCACACTTTGAGAAATGAGCTCAAAGCATGGGGTGGTCTAGGGAAATGTGGGCTCACCTGATTCAGAGTAAGCTTAGCGATAAGGCTAGGGATGCCTACTTAGCGATGTCAGTGGCTGACGTGTCGATTACGATAAAGTAAAATCGAGCGTGCTGAAAGCTTGCGAACTTGTACGTGTCGTAAGTTTACAGAACAAATTTATCAATAAATAAGCGCAAGTCTTGCACATCTCGGTCAAATTTAAAGATATAAAGCTGATTTAAACTCCATTGGATTTTTCTTTTGACCAGCTTTCCAATGATACCAAATTTGTTAAGGTTCCTAAAAAAAAATAGAAAAGTCACCGATCTCCCTAATCCAATGCAGAACTACACAGTCAATTTTATCAGTTTTAAAAAAGATAAATGTCGTGTACACATCTTGTTAATCATGAATGAATGTTTCATTTAATTCGGAAATGAAAAAAACCAAACCCCCGACCGCATTTATCGGCATCAAAATACATCACGTATACCGGTAAATGGGACAGCACTGGAGTGAATCGCGTCTTTGCTCCAGATGCCACAAAACTACATAAAAAATGCTAGTATATGGGACAGTGATGTAGCGCAATTTGTAATCAGAGGTACTTGTTCTAAGGCTGAATATTTGCACTATGTTGGATTATTTCCAGACACATTCTCTAACAGTACCTTAGAGAAACAATTTATAGAAACAATTTATCACAAATATTATCTCAGATAGGTCATTAATAACATGTTGCAGTTTCATCCCATTACAAGAATGGAAAATGTGATATTTTGGCGAATACTTTGACACTTTATTTTCCATTTTTTAAGCGAGGTTTTGGGGTGTTTTTTCATACATTTCTATCCTCAAATTAGGAAACAAAGGATATGATGAGTATGAACCATTATTGACCTTTTCAAAACATTTACAATCGCTGAGATTCACTACAATTTAAGAAAGTTATGAATATTTCACTCCGACATTTGGCTGTATTGTGGGTGTATTGCAGCTATTCGGTGGAAAATGGGCTTGTATTTGTCTATAAGGATATCAGTTGCACATTTTTGTGAGCCTAAAAATGGTTTTGAATGGGTTTATTCTCACACAACTTGATTTTGAAGTGAAGATTATTTATATATGGCCCCTATTTCCTTACTGTAGATTGGTAAATAAACACACATTTTCACCACTCCTACTGCAAACTCTACATGTGGCAAATCTTGAGAGATACCACATGTGGTGTCAGTCTTCCATCTCATTTCCTCATTGCAGACTGGTACAAAAACACATCTTCTCCACTCCTACTGCAGACCCTACACATGACAAGATTCCTGAAATGTGATGTCAGTCAATCACCTCACTTCCTCATTGCAGACTGGTAAGAATACACATCTTCATCACTCCTACTGCAGACTCTACATGTGGCAAGATTCCCGAGATGTGGTGTCAGTCATTCACCTCATTTGCTCATTGTAGACTGGTAAAAAAACACATCTTCACCACTCCTACTGCAGACCCTACACATGGCAAATCTCCCGAGATGTGTTTTCAGTCGTCCACTGGGATCGGCGGCCATGACACAGCCAGTTCCGCGTGGATGTCTTGCGGAAGCCACTCGCGATACGCCTGCAGCAGATCTGTCACAACAAAAAAACACACACATCTGAGTATTGGAGCAACATTGGTCAATTCAGTGAAAGACCCCATATTTGGTATCCCTGGAACAAGTTTCCCATTGAAACCTGTACTAAAGTAACCTGCACATAGAGACTGGATCCCCAGAAAACCACATTCTTCTATCCCTTTAGATGGTCATTATATCCAGGTTTTTACTGTACTTAAAATACAAGAGATCCCCAATCATGTCGCATACAAACTGGTCACATTGTACTTGTACAAACTGCAATCACAATGAACACTGTAGCTGATGCCATGGTAGTTAGAATCAAAGGTCATTTACAATAGTTAAAATCTGCATGCTACATTGCTTTGGAGTGATATTCTGAAAAATTGTTGCATATTTTGTGGTATTTTTTCTGAGAATAGAGTGCTTGTATTGTTGCAAGTTGGCATTCTGAAAATCTCTCAAAGGACCTCCTCTCTTTTATCTTTGAAATTCCCCATTGTTCAGACACAACCAATCAAAATTGATTTCATACAGGTCCATCAGCCAATCATGACTACTTCTAAGGCTTTGAAGTGCAGGCACGCACATCTACTGATTATCTGTTAACTAAAATGAGGAAAGATCAGATCACTTTCAGAATAGCAAATTTGTTGAAAGTGCAAAGATACAATATTAGAGACACAACAACTTTCTGAGTACCGTCCCTGGTCTAGTTGTCATATTTTATCTCCTATGATAAACCAGAACAATACGACTAATTTCCTTTCATCATACTCTTTCTATCTATTTTTCCATTCATTATTCATTCATTCTGACTTACATTGTTGGTTGTCCCTCCAGGCTTCCAGCAACGCTGCCTTGTTGTCGACCCCTTTCCCTGCCAGAGCCTTCAGCAAGACTTCTGTTCTCGGTTGCAACCTAATAAAATGACATCCATTCAAAACATAAATCTGTTTTACAAAGAGTGAAACATTCGGTTAATTATTGTGGTTGTATAAAGCATATTTTTAATTACATAAGAGACAAAACCTGCCTTTGAGGTGTAGAAAATGCACAAAATAAACCAAAGATAATTCTATATTTCAATAACATTCGCATGAGCATCCATCAAGGTACAAATGGAATTTGCATATTCTCAGCACTTGAATATATTACTTTTGATGCAAAGTGAATTTAGCACCTATTGCAAACAAGCCCATCATGTAGTCATTGCTTTAAACATTTAATCTTCTCGATACTAAGCCAGGAAAAGCTCATTGACCAATTACACATTCATGCAGCCATGATACTGCAAGGGTTAACCTTTGCTGAAAGTAATAATGCACCTGCTGTATGTTGCACATGTTTCTAACAATTTGTTCAAGTTATGAGGTTGTCATAGCACAATATTTAGTTGGAACAAAATGAGCTTATAATGTACACACTTAATTATCCTGTAACATATGCATAAGCCTAATGCATTCCAAAAAAACAAAGAAACCTTGCGATATAAATTACAAAATGGAAGACAAGTCAGGATTTCTGAAAGAGTGGTGTCAAAAAATCTTGGAAGGATTAAAAAGGAAACAAAAATGATGGAAACTCACTTTGCCCAAGTCTTAATCATGGTGCTGGGTGTTGATAGGAGCGAAGGAGTGTACTTCTTGAGACCTGGTATAACCTTCACACAAAGAAAACGAGAAGAATCCATGATCTGACAGTGAAACCGACTCCATTGGTTTTGAATCAAGCGGGAAGAGGTGTGTCATTTAAGCATGTATGCAAGCAGAACTAGACTTTTTGTTGCTATCATCCTCAGGTAGTAATACATTTATATAAAAGTTTGCTAACTGAATTCAGAGTTATCGCAATAACTATAAAAAATTTCACTGCTCCCAAATGCTGTCTCACTGTATCCCACTTGGTACCAAGGGGAAAGGAGACCATGGATTGATAACACAGTAAATGAGCCCATGGTAATGCGAGGGTTAAGGTGACAAGTGCCCTAAAAAAAAAAAAAATTTAATGGTTTTAATTTTTTGTCTCCTTTGCTAGTTTCATGTGTGTACTTCATCATGCAACTTGTTTTATTTCAATATTCTACCTCTTTTTTTTATTATTTTCATATTTCATTATTTTCATATTTCATCAATATTAGTATTATAGCCCTTTCTTTATCATGATATTATACAAAATTGAGGGTTTTTTTAAAGAAAAATGTAATAACTTGAGTTCTAATCATTGGATTTGCATGAAATTTTGTAGAATTGTGTATCTTGAATAGTACAACAAAATAATGATAGTTTTTGTGCATGGTGTATTAAAGTCCTTTCTGAATTTCTCATTATCTGACTGCTTGTTTAATCCATAATTTTTACAATTCTGCTCTGAATATTTCTTAAAGCCATCATAAATTCATCACAAAGAAGTCAGAGAATTCAATTAATTCATCAAAACTTAAATTACACTCCATGTTGTGAAGTTATAACCATAGAAAGTTCATATAGAGAAAAATCATGATTTTTTAAGTCATGACTTTGAATGACCATATTTTGCTTATGCCTAGAGCTAATATGCCACAGTGCAAATTTTTGTGTAGATCAGCTCATGAGCTTACCAAAAATATATAGTTTGTTGGGGTACAGGCTCCTATGCTTGATTATATACCCATTGTCGTTTCCGCACGGTAATAGGGCACCTGTCACCTTAAAGACAGCTAGTCCCTTTTTCAGATCACCACAAAACCATCGAAACATTGGCAAAACATATAGAGAAGTGTTAGCAAGCTCTATATTCACAATTTGAAACTGATACGTAGTGTAAAATTCAAATAATGCACGTAAACAACGTCTGCTTAATAGTCTTTACCTCAGGCTCTTAGCAGTTTTTGTTGAAATATCTGCTTTATTGATTAATCTGTTTATTAAATTAAAAAACGCATTATGAAAAAAATTGTTCTATGGAAGGAATCATCTCCAAAGTTTGGTAGTTACTCATAAAATTAGGATTTCACACATGCATAATAACCACATAGATACTGTAACAAAGACTAATACTTTTTTCGTAGTACGAAAAAAGTCGGTTTGAAATTTAACGGCTGAAATTTGTTACATATACAGAAAGCTTCAACATGCTATATTCTTAGAAATGGTCTTGAATCACACTTTCTTCAATTTACGATAGTGATAGACGATTTCAAATTTTAAGCTTGCAAAAGGGACGGACAATCTTTAAGGCACATTCTATCAACATGGCTACTTGGTAGTAAACACTAATTCAGTTTTGGTGTAAATTATAGTCCTGAATAAATCAATTAAACAGCCGTCAGGGGCCATATTCATGAAAGCTTACTAGCCTAGTGGGTTACTACAATGCATGCATTTCGATGCACTTTAGTAACTAACTAGGCTTAGTAAGGTTTCATGAATATGGCCCCTGATTCCTAATGATTTTTGGCATGTTACATCACCCTCTCCAATAATAGTCACCTTGGTAAATTAAACCTGATTGCCTCTTTTGCCGCATAAAGAGGGGAAAAGCCTGAATCAAAGTGCTTTATTTTATCCAGAGGTGAATTCCAGAGGGCAAAGTTTACCCATCATGCACCGCGCAGTGGCATCCAATTTTCTTTGCATTCATGTCCGCTTCCAGTCTCATACACTAGTACACTAGACCTGACGCTGACACCACTGCAAACGAAATCGGAATGTGGCCGAGTGGTGCATCATGGGATGACTCTAGTATGGATAATTCTTGCGCACGACCTTTGTATCACAGTACACAGATTTCCACAAAAGTGCTGGAAGTAAGAAACAAATGTTCTACATGTATTCTACTTATTAATAAAGAATACTGGACAGTAATGATTGGTATGCTTTAGTGATCTTTGTTATCATCGTCAGTGTACATAGCTACAGTTGAGAGCTGCCCTGGAAAGGCCATGCTACCGAATAACCCAGGCAAACTCTTACATTAGCATGTATTTTGTCATTTGGCAAGACTTCAATCAATTATGATTTGGCTTAAAATCACTACCACGTCATGTGCCGATGCATGTTTCATTTAGCGTCATACCTTGCCTTCCAGAAGAAACTTGCCGAACCATTTGACCCTGTCCAAGCTCTTGGGGTACTCAAGGTCCTGGGAGGGTAGAGGCCATGCGTTCCTCCCTGGAGTAAAGACACATTCAACAAGCCAAATGCATTGTATACAATTTGGATCGCTTTGGAGCACTGTTCCCCTACGAGATCACAGCATGAGACATTTTAAAGACTAGAGCAATTCGACTGCCGCGCAGTCGATAAATATGCCTCCGCCTCTATGCTAACTCTATTTAGATTTATTCTCAGAAAACCTGTTTGGTTGGCAATGAACCATTTAATTCCTATGTGAAATGAAAACATCATATTTTGTTTTTCCATGTTTGGCCAAGTTTGGCAATGTTCATTGACCTTTAACTTCCAATCTAATCAGTCCGTCTAAAGCCATCCTTGTATCAAGTTTGTTTAAAATTAGCCAATCTGGGGGTAAAGTTCATTGACCTTTGACCTTTCAGAAATTTTACACACACTTTCACCAGTCTACCTCCATGAAGTGATACATCTCTGTACCATGTTTGGTTCACATTGAACCATTAGTTTTGCATTCAATGTGAAAAATGTTAAATTTGGCTCAATTTTTAGCCAATTTTGGCATAGTTCATTGACCTTTGACCTCTGACCTTTGAGAATTTTCACCAAAAATATCATCAGTCTACCCCTAAGTAGTGATCCATCTTTGCACCATGTTTGGTAGGTATTGCACAATTGGATCTTGATTTATTTTGAAAAAAATATTACTTTGGGGGCAAATTTTTAGCTATTTTTGGCAAAGTTCATTGACCTTTGACCTTTCAGGTATTTTACCCAAACTTTCATCAATCTACCTCCATGAAGTAATACATCTCGGTACCATGTTTGGTTAGAATTACACCATTGGATTTGGGTTTATTGTGAAAAATATCAATTTGGGGCCAATTTTTAGCACATTGTTGCAAGGTTCATTGTCTTTGATCTTTGACCTCTGGCCTTCCAAGAATTTCACCAAAAAATGTCACCTGTCTATTCCCAAGTAGTGATCCATCTTAGTACCACGTTTCATAAGAATTGCATTTTTGGATTTAGTTTTATGGTGAAAAATATGAAGTCTTGGGCAGTTTTTAGCCAATTTTGGCAAAGTTCACTGACCTTTGACCTCTGGATTTTCAGGAATTTTATCACAAATGTCACCAGTCTATTCCCAAGTAGTGATCTATCTTTGCAATATGTTTCATGAAAATTGCACCCTTGGATTTGGATTTATTGTGAAAAATATAAAGCTTGGGGCAGTTTTTAGCCAATTTTGGCAAAGTTCATTGACCTTTGACCTCTGAACTTTCAGGAAATTTATCAAAAATGTCACCAGTCTATTCCCAAGTAGTGATCCATCTTTGTACCATGTTTCATGAGAATTGGATCCTTGGATTTGGCTTTATTGTGAAAAAGGTCAATTTGGGGCAATTTTTCACAAAGTTCATTGACCTTTGACCTTTGACCTCAATCAGAATTGACCCTTATTTTACACACTTCATTGGTTTTATGCAATACATACATGTACCAAGTTTGAAGCAAATCTGGTTAACGGTTCTCAAGATATTGCCTAAACGGATTCGGAACGGACGGACGGACGAACAACCCGGAGGCATAAAAACAGTCATGGAATGGCATGTCGCGATTTTTAGCGATTGCGCATCAGTCATGGATTTCGTACAGCGGGAGTCAACATGATCCTCCAACCCAGACAGAATAGGATGAAGTCTAAAACCCAATATCTACATCTACATTCTTTTTCCGACTGAAGATCTCTCATTTCTTTAAGATTACGTATCGTAATATGAAGAAATATATCCTACTTAACAAACACACCTGTCATGTGACATAGTTTTACAGTGCACTTCGGACGTGCATCACTGTTTTCTGCCATTTCTTATGAATTATGATTACACATTGTTATATGTGGAGATATCTAGTATTAATCAAACATACTGGCTACGTTCAGATAGTTTCACATTCCAGTTAAAATGTGTGTCACTGAATTTTCATCTCTCCGCAACATGAAACTAGAGCAATTCGACTGCCACGCAGTCGATAAATATGCCTCCGCCTCTTTGCTATTCTCAGAAAATGTGTATGTTTGGTGGGCAATGCACAATTGCTCCTATGTGAAATGAAAATATCACATTCTGTTTTTTCAAGTTTAGCCAACTTTGGCAATGTTCATTGACTTTTGACCTCTTACTTTTTTGCATTTCAATCTAACCAGTCTGTCTAAATCCATCCTTGTATCAAGTTTGTTTAAAATTAGCCAATTTTGGGTGAAGTTCATTGACCTTTGATCTTTCAGGGGTTTTACCCAAACTTCACAGTCTACCTCAATGAAGTGATACATCTCTGTACAATGTTTGGTTTGAATTGAATCATTAGTATTGGATTCAATGTGAAAAATATCTATTTGGGGGCAATTTTTAGCCAATTTTTGGCAAAGTTCATTGACCTTTGATCCCTGACCTTTGAGAAATTTCACCAAAAATGTCATCAGTCTAGTAGTGATCCATCTTTGCACCATGTTTGGTTGGTATTGCTCCATTGGATTTGGATATATTTTGAAAATTATCACTTTGGGGGCAATTTTCAGCTAATTTTTGGCAAAGTTCATTGACCTTTGACCTTTGAACTTTCAGGAGTTTTACCCAAACTTTCACCAGTTTATGTCCATGAAGTGATACATCTCGTACCATGCTTGGTTAGAATTGCGCCATTGGTTTTGGACTTGGGTTTATTGTGAAAAATATCAATTTTTGCAAAGTTCGTTGACCTCTGACCTCTGACCTTTCAGCAATTTCACCAACAATATCACCAGTCTACCCCCAAGTAGTGATCCAGCGTTTCACTATGTTTGGTTGGAATTGCACCATTGGATTTGGATTTATTGTGAAAAATTTAAAGTTTGGGGCAATTACTAGCCAATTTTGGCAAAGATCATTGACCTTTGACCTCTGAACTTTCAGGAATTTTACCAAAAATGTCACCAGTCCATCCCCAAGTAGTGATCTATCTTTGTACCATGTTTAATGAGAATTGCATCCTTGGATTTGGATTTATAGTGAAATAGGTCAATTTTTGGCAGATTTTCACAAATTTCATTGACCTTTGACCTCTGACCTTTCAGGAATTTTACCAAAAATGTCACCAGTCTATTCCCAAGTAGTGATCCATCTTTGTACGATGTTTAAGGAGAATTACATGCTTGGATTTGGATTTATTGTGGAAAAGGTCATTTTATGGCAATTTTTACAAAGTTCATTGACCTTTGACCTTTGACCTCAATCAGATTTGACCCCAATTTTACACACTTCATTAGTTTCATGCAATACATACATGTACCAAGTTTGAAGCAAATCTGGCTCACGGTTCTCAAGATATTGCCTAAACGGATTCGGGACGGACGGGACGGACGGACGGACGGACGGACGGACGGACGGACGGACGGACGGACGGACGGACGGACGGACGGACGGACGGACAACCCGAAAACATAATGCCTCCGGCCACTTCGTGGCGGAGGCATAAAAAATAATGTATTATAATCTTTAAATCTACTCACCAAACGTGCTGGTCATATGACAGCGCACAGTGCCCGAGGGAGAGTGGTAGGATGGTGGGGGCTCATCCAGTGGCTTGGAGAAAGTGCAGAGGTTGGGGAAGAGAACAGGTAACCACTCTGCTTCAATAGCCACAACTCCTGCAATGTACGAAGAGTCGGTTTAAATGAGAACACATCATTTTTAGGGTAACTGGATTTGTTTAAAATAAACTGCACAGCTTCAAAGGGATATCTAGAAATACAGTCAAAACTGCCTACAAAGAGAATTATCTATAATTAAAGACCATCCTTCGGTAAATATCATTAATTGCAATCCCTTTATGGCAGTTTGCAGATTTGCATATTGATCATGTCTGTAAACACCATTCCGCCTTAAAGATGCCTTTTTCTATTTCCCTTGGAGAGGTCATTTAAAACAGGTTTGACTTATACTTATACTTGTAATAATAAAATGATGTTGCTGCGCTAATTCTAGCCAGTAAGAGACGGAGGTGCACTGACCTCGCATGTACGGCTTGGTGGTCTCAATGATCTCTTGGTACACCACGTAGTCGGGCAGCTGCCTGAACAGCGCTGAGTTTGGGTGGATGAACATGGCGCCCTCTATGCCCACACTCTGGTAGGCTCCCCGCTGGAAACCCTCTTGGTCTGGCTGCATGTGTCTGAGTCACGGAGAAGAAGGAGGAAAAGTGAACCTAGCAAACTAGTTTTTATCACTGGACCTTGACTATTAAAAGATTGCTTAGAAAGAGTTAATGATTAAATTCCACAGAATACATATATGTATAGGGGAGCCAACCTCACACCAGAGCCTCCTTGTATAAAACTTACCATGAATAGTATCTGTCATTAATGGAAACTACAATAGTAACACCACAGCCAATCAAATTCAAGGTTTCCAAAGAAGTTGCCATTGGTAGCAAAGTTATGATCAATGGTAAGTTTAATGCAACAGAGTCTAAAAGTTTTGTTTTTGAAGGTTGAAGGAAGAACAACAAGGTGGTTCGCGAACCACGAGTCTCGCCTGATTTCGCAATCGATAAACAGTGCTAAGTTTTTTTTTTCAAATCTTTTTTTTTAAAGCCTCATGGAGACACATGTGGTATTAACCAAGGATCATTTGTACCAAGTTTGATCACAACTGATACAGAAATAAAGAAATGAGAGCAAGTTAAAGAAAAACTTTTTTGCAACAGACTAACAGACCAACAGGAAAAGTGATTACTAGGTCTCTACTGAACTTCGTTCAGGCGAGACAAAAAAAACCTGCTTCTCTATTTTGTCTGCTTTTGATCACAAACAATTCCATAGTCCATCAAAACTAAATTTCAGAAATATATGATTAAATGAAAGACTAAAAGTATTAATAATTCTGGTAACGCCTTGTAAACTACTTCAGAATGAAACAATTTATAATTCAGCATTTACATCTTATTAAATATTTCTGCATTAGCTCCTTAGAGAGATGACATAACGAAATACCACTGACACTTACTTTGCAACATGGTGGGCCAGTCCTGCTAGAACAATCTGACGGAGCATCTTCACCTGTGTGGAAAATCACACAATCAGAACCACAAGAAATATTATCACCTGGTCTTATCTTGTTGCTCTTATTCATTTTCACTTCTTTCCTGATGATTATGATTAAAGATGGAAATGACAATCTTTATCTCCATCCCCATCACTAGCATTATCATGAAGACCATCCTCATCATTGCTATAATCATATAAAACATCAAATCAATCATTATCATAACAATCATTATCATCATTTCTATTGTCATAATCATCACCACCAATACAATTACAATCACATAAAATCATATCAATCATCAGTATCATCCTAACAATGACTGTCATTACGTTCACCGTTATCGTCATAGTCATCAAAACAATCATCTTCATCATCACCACTGTCATCACCATATAGAAATATTAACCAATATCAATGTGGAGCTATATGCAGTATATGTCACAAAGAAGGGAGAAAACCTTGGAGAAATAAGGACCAGTTTGCATACCTGGGTTGCTGTTGGTGGGTTCATCTTGGGGTCCATGAAGACTCCGCAGTCAGAGTTCACTGAATTCACTGGGAATGCATGGGCAAATAGAAACCATTTAGTTTATAACCCTTCATAAACGAGACAGATCCAACATCTAAAACAAACTGAATTTTTCACGTAAGTCTCCTTTGCTCATAACTGGTGCACTTTTTGACTGAAGTCAGTTTTTGGAATATGGAACATGAAGAAGTATGCAGTATTCACACAGTTTGCAATCACATTTCATTTTTTAAAATTTGAAGAGATTGAAGAGAACGTGCCCCACAATAAAAAAATTAACTGCAAAAAGGTGGTAAAGGCAAAGCCCATCAAAAAGAAAAAATTGTTACCCATCCTTACCCAAGTTGGTAAAAAGCCTTCTTAGCTTCTTGATCTTCACCTGAAATCTCAAGATCTACATTTCACGACTGCTATACAAGATACCTCAACACCTTTCATTTATCCTTTCCTTACCCGAGTTGGTAAGGAGCCTTCTTAGCTTCTTGATCTTGACCTGACCTTGACCTACATTTCACGACCGCTATACAAGATACCTCAACACCTTTCATTTATCCTATCCTTACCCGAGTTGGTAAGAAGCCTTCTTAGCTTCTTGATCTCGACCTGAAATCTCAAGATCTACATTTCATGACTGCTATACAAGATACCTCAACACCTTTCATTTATCCTATCCTTACCCGAGTTGGTAAGGAGCCTTC
The DNA here is from genome assembly GCA_963669155.1 of Arbacia lixula. Lineage (NCBI taxonomy): Eukaryota > Metazoa > Echinodermata > Echinoidea > Arbacioida > Arbaciidae > Arbacia > Arbacia lixula. The sequence goes on along the minus strand of OZ022583.1, from coordinate 7,028,779 downwards.
CTAGCTTCTTGATCTTGACCTGAAATCTCAAGATCTACATTTCATGACTGCTATACAAGATACCTCAACACCTTTCATTTATCCTATCCTTACCCGAGTTGGTAAATGCCTTCTTAGCTTCTTGATCTCAACCTGAAATCTCAAGATCTACATTTCATGACTGCTATACAAGATACCTCAACACCTTTCATTTATCCTATCCTTACCCGAGTTGGTAAGGAGCCTTCTTAGCTTCTTGATCTCAACCTGAAATCTCAAGATCTACATTTCATGACTGCTATACAAGATACCTCAACACCTTTCATTTATCCTATCCTTACCCGAGTTGGTAAGGAGCCTTCTTAGCTTCTTGATCTCAACCTGAAATCTCAAGATCTACATTTCACGACTGCTATACAAGATACCTCAACACCTTTCATTTATCCTATCCTTACCCGAGTTGGTAAGAAGTCTTCTCAGTTTCCTGATCTCCACCATAGCCTTGTAGCGCAGGCCGTGAGCGGCACAGAAGGCAGCGGTGCAGTCTGCGTACTCTGTAGCACCGACCGCACCTAGCAACACCATCAGGTCACCCAGCAGGGCGGAGTCTCCCTGGTAACGGAGAGAGAGAGAGGAGAAATAATGTGATGTAATACAGTTGGCAGCAAAATTATTCAACCCCCTCTCATTTTTTACATTCTGTCGTAATGAATAATATTGCAGCAGCAGATTGCTACTAAACTGTTAAGATAGTTAGCAGACAGCTAATTACTAAAGAATACCGGAGAAAAAATCAAATTTTACTGCATAGGTCATCTGAAATTGCAATTTGCGCCCAAAAAGCATGGTGCAAAATTATTCAACCCCCTATTTTACACACAAGAAACGAATGCACAAATAATGACAATTTTAAAGCCAGTGCATATATTCTGAGGTGAATGCTGATTTTATTTATCCTCCACCTGAAACTGGAACCTTTATATGCAGTTATGCACAACTAACAAGTTGTAACATTATTTAACCCAGATGGGTGTGTCTTTTAGTACTTTGTGCAGCATCCATTTGCTGCAATGACTTCCAGCAGATGAGATGAATAGCCTCTCACAAGCTTCTCACAACGCTCCTTGGGGGTGTTGGCCCATTCCTCTTTCGCACCTTGAGTGACCATCACAGTCTCCTGATCTAAACCCAAAAGAGAATTTGTGGTGGGATCTGAAGAAAGCTGTTGCAGCACGTAGACCTACATGCATCGATTACCTTAAGACCATTGCAGAAGAGGAATGGGCAAACATCCCCGAGGAGCGTTGTGAGAAGCTTGTGAGAGGCTATTCATTTCGTCTGCTGGAAGTCATTGCAGCAAATTAAAATTGTCATTTTTTGTGCATTCGTTTCTTGTGTGTAAAATAGGGGGTTGAATAATTTTGCAACATGCTTTTTGAGCGCAAATTGCAATTTCAGATGACTTATGCAGTAAAATTTGATTTTTTCTCCAGTATTCTTTAGTAATTAACTGTCTGCTAACTATCTTAATGGTTTAGTAGCAATCTGCTGCTGCAATATTATTCATTATGACAGAATGTAAAAAATGAGAGGGGGGTTGAATAATTTTGCTGCCAACTGTAGACTAGATTAGACTAGAATTGAATTACATTGAACTCAGTCCCCCTAGTAACAGAGAGAAAGGTGACGTAATGTGAAGTAGAATAGAATTGAACTGAATTGTTTTTTATTTTTGCACTCGACATTCAAGAGTTGCAATAATACAATCTCACTCGCTCTCTGAGCAGCTCTTTCCAAAGATGAAAATTCCACTCCATCTGCTACCTTTCTTTTTTAACTTGCACCCTGAGCTGCTCTTTTCAAAACTTTTCTAAAAGGAATGGGTTAGCAGCTCTTTTAAGGATGATCACTTGGTTTACCATGAAAGTCCTTGTATAATTCTCACGATGCAAGAACATTCCTCCTTCAATGAATATATCAATAATACAATGATACAATACAGAAGTCATAACAATGCATAAACATAGTTTAAGTATAACAATTGGATACTGTTAATTTAAACACAAAAACATTGAATAACTTACCTTTCCTGCCCAGATACGTTTGTTGTGCATAACTCTAGCGATCAGCTTCTTGTGAGCCGCTTTCTGAAATGGGAGATGAAAAGAATAAAACAAGAGAGTGAGAGAGCAGCACTCACAAAAACATAATTTTAATCTTCCATCTGACATCATACGTGATCACGGTTAACCATCAATATGAATACAGTTAACCTTTAGAGCACAGAGCCAATGCAAAGGATCAACCCTCAATATGAATACAGTTAACTTTTAGAGCACAGAGCCAATGCAAAGGATCATGGGACTGCAAATGTTCTTGAATACCCTCCTAAAAGCCATCCTCGGGATTATTTTGGTTATAATTCCAATGCAAATATCACTCAAGTTCACTGGTTGTTTTCCCCTCTTTATGTGGCAAAAGAGGCAATCAGGTTTAATGTACCAAGGTGACAATTATTGGAGAGGGTGATGTAACATGCCAAAAATCATTAGGAATCAGGAGCCATATTCATGAAACCTTACTAAGCCTAATTAGTTACTAACCCACTAGGCTAGTAAGCTTTCATGAATATGGCCCCTGATGGCTGTGTAATTTACTTACAGTACCGCTCAGCCCCGAGTGTTTACACGTTTACCTGTTTGGGTTGTATTCACGCATATCCGGCTTCTGAAACGTGTAGAATAGAATCTACACGCAAGCGCGGTTACCCGGCCATGACCCAATGAAACGTGTAAATCGGAGATGCCACTCTTCGGAAACAATCGAAGTCTCCGAAGTATTGAAACGTGTAAACGTGTAAATGGACAGTATGCCAATGTCTGTGCGCGCGCGAGCGACGGGAGCACTCACGCATGCAGCGTGCACGCGCACATAGTTCCCCCATGCCCACCTCCCTTGCTTGGTTGGGGCCGTGATTGTCACGACTTCCGTGCAAGTGCCGTCAACACACACAACGCACACATTTGTCATGCAGCATGCAGCAGCATGCACGACTGTGTGCACCGCGTATATCATGGAACACGAAGTGAACGGTTCACCGTAAAACACGCTCGCTCCACGCTGTGCCGAGTACCACACCAACTTGTTCAGGACAAGTTCGTAATGCAAATACGGTCCATGTACTTGTATGTTCCGTTCGCATTGGCCCCGGCTGCCACCATGGGCAAGAAAATGCGCTGATCGAAATTGCACTATCGTTTTCATTCAAAGCACAGCTGACTTCATGTAGTAATGCACACTTACCGTTCGCTTCGCCGTTTGTCTGTGCAGCTGTTGAAGATGCTAAATTGAACCATATCAGAGAGTTTTCATGGAATTAGAAAGCCCAAAAGGGAAGAAAATGTGAAATCGGAGTTTTAATGAGAAGTACGTCGGTCGTGAACATACACGTACTACATTACATGTGTAGTAAAAATACTAAAATACTATCACTATAGTGTAGCTTCTATACTCATTCATAAATACTGTCGTGCATTGAAATGGCAGAGAACGATGTCGACGATTTAATCGATTCTGATAGTCGCTAATTAGCCGCTCACCGGTACTAACAATATTGAACACAACTCGTGCAATGCGTGTAGCCCCTACTTTCTTTTTCGTATTTTTTCCGTTTTCATTGACACTACCATGATTATCACTATTTAAAATATTGATACAAATTGTTCATTCCAGGATTTAGACATCCTGTCTTTAAAATTGTGGCAAGTATTTAATTTATCATGATTTGATAATTTAATTTGAATAGTTTTGAAGGGAATATAATGAGGTTGAAGGAAAAGTGGAAGAAAAAGGTAAGGCTATTAGAAGGAGGGAGAGAGAAAGAGGAAGAAAAGAAAATGAGAAGGAAGTTGAAGTCTACGTAGATTTGTTTCTTGTAATATAAAGTTACTTAGTTATTTAGGTATTTATAATACAAAGTTATTTAGCCCCATTAGATTGTCTAAACGCCGTTCTTTGGTTCTAACCAATATATATGTATGTTCTCCCATTTGATAAAATAAACCCCGCTATTTCGGTTGAAAAAACTTTTTTGATATCGTTGACTATATAGAGCCCGCTTATTTCCGTTAACAAAGTCATTTTCCCCCATTCGATTGTCTAGACGCCGTTCTTTGGCATTAACCAACATGTGTTCTCCTATTTGATAAAATAAACCCCGCTCTTTCTGTTGAGCAAACTTATGTTCTATCGTTGATAATATTAACCCCGCTATTTTCCTTTAACACGACTATAGACGCCGTTCCTTGGTTTTAACAAACATGCGTTAAACTCCTATTTAAATAAAATAATAAATCACAAGGCTTTCGGTTGAACACCTTTATGCTATCTCGTTGATATCTCGTTATATAAACCATGTTTTTTTCCTTTAACAAAGTCATTTTCACATTTGATTGTCTAGACCCCTTTCTGTCGCATTAACCAACTAATGTTCTCCTGTTGATTGTTAGGGCCGTGCTTCGGTTTTTTTTTTTAAATCAAACTTAACTTTTTTCAATATTGTAACTTACCATCAGTGGTATACCATTACAACAGCTAATGAGCCATCATGTTTGCAGCTGTAGTTAGCATCGATGTTCAAAATTATTGGAAACCTACATGTACATGTATATGGAACAAGGCCTCGATCACGGAATAGCTCGCTATTTCGCCTTTTTGGGGGCAATTGTATTCATGGTACATGTATAATCTTGTTTCTTTCCGAACCTAACACTTTTCTCGTTTTTTTTTTCTCTGCAGAAAGGTTAAGGTACATGTCTAAAGGTACATGTACAGCAGTTCAGGGCAGATCTTGGCGGCCCTCTGCCTTGGATGGACCGCAGTGGCTAGATCGGGCCAATGCGCCAGGCATCCTTACATGTATATCGATGTCGCCGCCTAGCTCTCGACAAGTTGTACTTCCGCGTGCATGCTTGCATGACTCATACATCAGTATCATATTGCACTTCATTGTTTGATGATATATAACACGTAACACAACGAAATATATACAATAACACGCTTACAGCATGCTCACAATCTCTGAATTAAATATTCTGCTGTGCCGACTTGAAAACTGAATGAATGGAATGTGTCTGATACTGCTATGTTTGGTCATTATTTATGGACATTGCCATATTACATGTAGCAAACTTGTCTCTTCCATCCCCTTTCCCGATCCCTGCTCTGGTCTCATAAAAACAGTTTACTTAATTTCAATTCCTTCCATATGAACATGATTCATCGCGGCAGCTTGGTACAATGTGTGCAGCAGCCTACTCCTTTAGTTGAATTCACAATTGTATTGCGCTTCCATTTCCGACATCCCCTCTCTATCTCTATCCTTCCATCTCAAGTCCCATTTCCCTTCCTCAAAAAAACTGAAATCTGATTTTGTCGATTGTTGAAATAAAGGTTCAACAGCAATCTTTTATTTGCACTTCATCACAATTAAGCTTCGAATAACATAGCTGGACATGCATGCGTCAAAATAAGGGATTTATTTTTTACTTTTCTTTTTCTGCTCATATATTTATCAACCCATGCATGAATATAACAGGCATGAATGTTTTTTCAATGTTGGCACATTTGTAAAGTCACACAAAGGAGCTTTTGTGCAAGGTAAGCCACTCAACGTAATCATCGAGAACAGCGTGGGACCCAATTATGTCCAGAGTACCAAACAAGCCAAACAACGACTGCACTGATTCATTTCAGGTACGTACATGGTATTGTCTTTAAAAGAATGAAAACTGCTCATTTGCATTTTAAAACAGAGATAAATACACGAATCATTACACCGTACATGCCGGGTACGATTACTTTCGTTTCATACCGAAGTACGGTCTTTATGTATAGAGCATTGCGACGTCTTGAATGGAGACAACATAATATATTAACATGCACTGTTACCTTATACATGTACAGTATGAGTTGTATGTATACATGTACGTGCTCCTCTCACGTCATAATGAGTAAGAGGAGTGTCTTCATTAGCCCGATCAGACGAAATAGCGACAAGTAGATAATCGTCTTTACAGTAAGGTAATGTACAGTTTAAAGGTGATAGCCTGATCGAGCATAGAATTTATTTTGCTGATATCAACTGAAATCCTGTCCTGTTTCCCCTCATCAAGGCAAGTGCCAGGCTGCGCATTTGATCAAAGAGATTAAAAAAGGAGGCCATCAGAGTCACTAATCGCCACCCTGGCAGCGGCGCTATTATGAAAGGATTAATAAATCTCGGTGGGGGAACACCACTTGGGGAGATTAGTAGCTTAGCACAAAGGGGGCCAGTAAGAGGCGGGGCTGTATTAACGAAAACATGCTTCAAAACTGTCATAAAATGTTCATAATCCTACCAAATATTTCTTAACAAAAATTTGCCATTATGTAGAAGACATATCTGAGTAGAATAAGAGCTAATTATATTTTCCCCCAATTGTTATGCATTTCACTTCAAGCGCGATTTCTGCGGTTGAATGCCGAATTTATGGCTGGATTGAAAAACGCATACTACATCAATCTTTCGGTATGGTATCTTCACACACACTTACATGCACAAAGTATAGTATACATGAGACAGAATATATATAGTTAATGCGTTAAAAGGTCTTTGGTTCTTTTCAAGTCGCCGTAATGGTTAAGAAAAGCCGATCTGTCTCGTTAACAACACGCTATCCGGCATGGGCGGAAATCCCGGGGGGGGGGGGGGGGGGGGACGGGGGACACAATACCACAATGGTTCATCCTTAATTTCATAATGTTTTCTGACATGAAACTCCCCAAAATGTAATTATAAATTACATTCTGTTATTTTGAGCGAGGTGCGCAGTTCTGCTAAGACGCTTCCCCGGCGGTTTCTCGGAAAACATGATGCGATGCTTTCGTCCGCTATGCTACGTGTACGCTGAGACTGCAATGGACTTCCTGACTGCTCCATTCCAGTCTCACTACATGTATATCTTAATTCCTCTCTCTCCCTTCCCAATTAATCCTCTCTCTCTCTCTCTCGGCCCCTTTTCTCATCCCAGTGTCTCCCTTTATTTTTTTTCTCACCCTCCCTATCACTTTAATATCTTCCCCCTTTCACATCTTCGCTCCTTTCATCTTTTTTCTACATTTTAGTCCCTATTTTTTTTAAAAAAATCCTTACACTCTTGAGAGTATAAGACTTTCACTGTTTTCCCATAATCTTCTCTTTCAATCACACTCCCCTCTCTGCAAAGCTTTTTCTGGCAGGTACCTCCTTCCTTTCTCTTTCTGTCAGGTTTATAAAGTCCGAATGTATTGTCTTTTGTTGATTAGTGCAGGCTATCGTATCAGTAATTGGAATACGAGCCAAATATTGTTGACCGAAGACAATTGTCCGACATTGCAGCAATGCTGTCTATCAATCACGCCCCCCCCCCCCTTCCCCCCTTAGCTGGGAGCAAAGTTTTTGATTGTTTTACTTTTAGACATGCCGCTGACCAATGGCTGGCCACGCCCTTTTGTATTGAGAATTTATTGTAACTTTAATCGCGCTAACTGTCTAAACAATGGCTTGCAACCACGCCGCCAAGCTGCCGAAGCGCGATTATCATGAGCCGGATATTGTTTTCAAGCACCAGTTATAAGACCCAAATCACCATTCTTTTTGGAAACTCAGCATACATACACTGTACCTTGCCACATAATATTTCCACGTGTTATTAAAATGACCAAAATGATAAGGACAGAACCGCAGTAATGAGCGGTTTGTAGATGTTGCTTTCAGCGCGAATTTATGATAATAATGAAAATGACGATAAAATGTCACATTCGTCTGAAATGACGAGACACGTGTGCAGCACACTCCTTCAGATCCAATGCATCCTTCTCTTTCATAGATAATGTTGGAAACTTTGTGAATGCGCCATGTTTATGACGTTTCTTAGAATACTTGTTTGATATTGATTTCATAACTTTAGTCGGGTTTATATGCACCCTGCACCAATTATATTGCAATGCATGGGATTTCCAGTCCACAATGCCATAAGACTTACACCCAAAGCAGAGAGAAGTAGTGCCGCGTTGAGGGGAAACGAGATCAAGCAAAGGGGTATCCGCATTAATTGACATGTACTTTGTAACACTTTAATGCCAGTGTAATGTGCAATGTGAGGGTGTCATTTCGACAGATGATATAGATTTCATGTATAAAGTTGGGCCAGTTTTGCGTGATACCAAACTGTGCACATCGTCGTCAAAACGGGTCACATCAGGAAGACATTTTGTACTCTTAAAGAATTTGTCACGAGAATGAAATGTGTTTATATCCATAGCATTGTCAAAATGTACTGTGATTTCGTTAATGGAAATTTCTTCGTGCTTCGAGATAAGGACATTTCCCACATTAATGTGCTTTATTGAATTATAGCTTTGTTACCCAGTATACCTGTCAATGATTCGAATCACGACATGCAGGCTATCGTATCAGTAATTGGAATACGAGCCAAATATTGTTGACCGAAGACAATTGTCCGACATTGCAGCAATGCTGTCTATCAATCACGCCCCCCACCCCCTTCCCCCCTTAGCTGGGAGCAAAGTTTTTGATTGTTCTAACTGTCTAAACAATGGCTTGCAACCACGCCGCCAAGCTGCCGAAGCGCGATTATCATGAGCCGGATATTGTTTTCAAGCACCAGTTATAAGACCCAAATCACCATTCTTTTTGGAAACTCAGCATACATACACTGTACCTTGCCACATAATATTTCCACGTGTTATTAAAATGACCAAAATGATAAGGACAGAACCGCAGTAATGAGCGGTTTGTAGATGTTGCTTTCAGCGCGAATTTATGATAATAATGAAAATGACGATAAAATGTCACATTCGTCTGAAATGACGAGACACGTGTGCAGCACACTCCTTCAGATCCAATGCATCCTTCTCTTTCATAGATAATGTTGGAAACTTTGTGAATGCGCCATGTTTATGACGTTTCTTAGAATACTTGTTTGATATTGATTTCATAACTTTAGTCGGGTTTATATGCACCCTGCACCAATTATATTGCAATGCATGGGATTTCCAGTCCACAATGCCATAAGACTTACGCCCAAAGCAGAGAGAAGTAGTGCTACTACGAGCACGGGTCTTTTAGTGTATGAGGCAGCGGAAAAGCAGGACATTATTAATAAGGGTAAATACGTTATGCACAAAATCAATAGAAGGTAATATGGGTGGAATCAAAATATGTAGGATATATATGTCACGTCTTTTAATTTCGTCAACATGAAAATCCAAACGCCTCTAATAATCAGATCTGTGCCATTAAAACGGTGTATTACCTAACAGTATTGTAACGTCATTTTTACGTTTTTATGTCGATCATTAAACTCGCGATTCGCCACCTCATCAAGAGGCTCCCCCCTTATTCTATAAAACCCGCAAGTTAGAGTTGACCGAAAGTCTTATTGGCAGACTGACCAAAAAAGTATGCCGCTGACCAATCACAGGTCACACTATTTGTATGAAAAAGTTTCTTTGTCCGACTGTACACTTGATGCTGACGAATCATAAGCCCCGCTTTTGTGGACTCGAGTTCTATTGTCCGAGGTGCTGACCAATCGCGCCCCGCTGTTTGTTACTAATTACCTCTAGCGTGTTCTGACGGTTATGAGGAATAACCAGGATATTTGTATAAAAACGGACCGTATTCGTAGTGTAGGTAGTACATGTACTATCATCTGACGACAGCGAACCACACTTTCTACCATGCCACGAATTCTAGACCACGTGCGTCCTCGTATTGTGCAGCTGCACAAAGACGGGTACTCAGCTAAGCAGATACAGGCAGCACTGTCGGAGCGGGGCAACGTCCACTCCATCAACGGGATCAAGGGCGTTATTCAACGTTTTCTCCGGACAGAATCCCTCTCCGACGCCCCTCGTCACAAGCCATCGTTGCTGACGGATGAAGATCTGCAATTCATCCACGGGCAGATGCTCGCCAACGACGAGACTACAGCTCAAGACCTAAAGAAGATGTTTGAAGCAAGCAGCGGCCGGACGTTTTCGCTATCTACGCTTCGGAGGGCGAAGAGGAAGCTTGGATGGATAGCGACCGGCGTTCAGTATTGTCAACTCATCCGACACGTGAACCGGAGGAAACGGCTAGAGTATGCCATGGCCTGTCTAACGACGTGGGAGCAGTTCGACGACGTCATCTTCACTGACGAGTCAAGCATACAGCTAGAACAACATTCTAAGCTCTGCTTCCGCCACGTCGACCCCGTCACAGGACAGGCCCGAGCAAGGACTCTAAAGCCCCGCCCAAAGCACCCCACCAAGGTTCATGTCTGGGCTGGTATCTCCAAGCGGGGCGCCACGGAGATCAAGATCTTCGACGGCATCATGGACCAGGACTTCTACCAGACCATCCTGCAGGAGGCGCTGATCCCCTTCATCGCGGCCAAGTATCCAGAGGGACATCGCTTCATGCAGGATAACGATCCAAAGGTAAATGCATGTTCATATTCATGACTCCTACTTGATATACAATATTCACGAAACAGTATTAAAATGTCAGTGTAAATAATGTTGCTCAAAATTACCTAGTGCCATGCAATTACGAATGTTTTTTTTTATATTTCCTTCCCATTGCAGCATACAAGCCGACGGACGAAAGAGTTCATGGTTCAGCACGGAATCAATTGGTGGCCTACTCCTCCAGAGTCCCCCGACCTGAACCCTATCGAGCTCGTGTGGCACGAGATGAAGCATTTTCTTAGAAAGGTGAGTTCATTATTATGCATAATTCCATGCAATTGCATGTAACATGGTAATATTCCAATTGGCCTCTTGCAATTTCCAAAACATATTTGGGTAAAAATACTTGTAATATTTTCTTGATAAAAAACTTATGGTTCTTCATAAAAAAATTTTTTCAAAGATATACCTTGTTCATAGTTGAATCAGTTGAAATAAGGACGAATTGACGCTATGTTTTTCTTTCTGCATTTTGTTTCTTTTTTTTTTCAGGAATGCAAGCCCCGGACTAAGGCCCAGCTGATCGAGTCGATTCAACTCTTCTGGGGCACGAAGATGACGCAGGCGAAGTGCAACAAGTACATCGGGATTCTCGCAAAGGCCATCCCGAAGGTCATCGAGTGTGATGGGCAGGCCACTGGATACTAGGCCCAAGTTCTCGATTCTCTTATCCAGGCCCATGAATAATAAAAGGCGATCCAAGTTCTTGATGTTCTTTAAAAACGATAATTTACTTGTTTATGAACTGATGTTTAGTTCATTAATAAACGGAGAACTTATATACAATTGGCCTCTTGCAATTTCCAAAACATTTGGGTAAAAATACTTGTAATATTTTCTTGATAAAAAACTTATGGTTCTTCATAAAAATGAATAATAAAAGGCGATCCAAGTTCTTGATGTTCTTTAAAAACGATTATTTACTTGTTTATGAACTGATGTTTAGTTCATTAATAAACGGAGAACTTATATACAATTGGCCTCTTGCAATTTCCAAAACATATTTGGGTAAAAATACTTGTAATATTTTCTTGATAAAAAACTTATGGTTCTTCATAAATTTTTTTTTTCAAAGATATACCTTGTTCATAGTTGAATCAGTTGAAATAAGAACGAATTGACGCTATGTTTTTCTTTCTGCATTTTGTTTCTTTTTTTTTCAGGAATGCAAGCCCCGGACTAAGGCCCAGCTGATCGAGTCGATTCAACTCTTCTGGGGCACGAAGATGACGCAGGCGAAGTGCAACAAGTACATCGGGATTCTCGCAAAGGCCATCCCGAAGGTCATCGAGTGTGATGGGCAGGCCACTGGATACTAGGCCCAAGTTCTCGATTCTCTTATCCAGGCCCATGAATAATAAAAGGCGATCCAAGTTCTTGATGTTCTTTAAAAACGATTATTTACTTGTTTATGAACTGATGTTTAGTTCATTAATAAACGGAGAACTTATATACAATTTTGTTTCATGTCTGTACTTTATTGCATTTTTTGCTGGAAAATTTTACCAGATAATGAGAGAATTGAGACGAGTGTGAGGTAAAATGAAGAGAGGCTGAATAAGTTGGTATAGATAATGTAACACGAATGTATATTATATGCAAATTGAGCGCGTTCCGTCGGGTGTGAGAGAAACAACTTGGCAGAGTTCATTATTACTTCCACAAAGGTACACCTCGAAATTAAGAAAAAAGGACAAAATCGAACACAATTTGACATAATACATGTATATGCCTCGATAAGTGATATTACGTGGACATTTGCTTCACCTGTACATATAACCGATTTCATTCTGGTTACCTTCACTAGTTCGCAAAAGCGAATGAATGAGAGAAGAAAAAAAAACACCAGAGAGGAAGTGTAACTATGATTATAATTGTGTGCTACATCTCCTTTTAGTCCTATAGGCCTTTGTTTGCAAAGCCCCCTTTGTGCTAAGCTACTAATCTCCCCAAGTGGTGTTCCCCGCCGAGATTTATTAATCCTTTCATAATAGCGCGGCTGCCAGCGTGGCGATTAGTGGCCTGATGGCCTCCTTTGTTAATCTCTTTGATCAAATGCGCAGCCTGGCACTTGCCTTGATGAGGGGAAACATGACAGGATTGTACTATGTATTAATATCGGTAAAATAAATTCTATGCTCGATCAGGCTGTCATCTTTAAACTGTACACTGCAAAGACGATTATCTACTTGTCGCTATTTCGTCTGTTCAGGCTAATGAAGACGCACCTCTAACTCATTATGACGTGAGAGGAGCACGTACATGTATACATACAACTCATACTGTACATGTATAAGGTAACAGTGCATGTTAATATACTATATTGTTTCCATTCAAGTCGTCGTAATGCTCCATGTCGGACTACCGTACTTCAGTATGAAAAGAAAGTAATCGTACCCGCCAAGTACGGTGTAATGATTCGCGTATTTATATCTCTTTGAAAATACAAACAACAGTTTTCATTCTTTTAAAGACAATACAATGAACTTACCTTAAATGAATCCGTGCAGTCGTTGTTTGGTACTCGCTGTTCTCGATGATTATGTTGAGCAGCTTACCTTTGCAAAAAAGCTCCTTTGTGTGACTTTACAAATGTGCCAACATTGAAAAACATTCACGCCTGTTATTCGTGCATGGGTTGATAAATATATGAGCAGAAAAAGAAAAGTAAAAATCAATCCCTTATTTTGACGCATGCATTGTTGTTGAACTTTCATTTCAACAATCGAAAAGAACAGATTTCAGTTTGGAGGAAGGGAAAGGGGGCTTGAGATGGAAGAATAGAGATAGAGAGGGGATGTGGGAAATGGAAGCGCAATACAATTGTGAATTCAACTTAAGGAGTAGGCTGCTCTACACATTGTACCAAGCTGCCGCGATGAATCATGTTCATATGGAAAGAATTGAAATTAAGTAATCTGTTTTTATGAGACCAGAGAAGGGATCGGGAAAGGGGATGGAAGAGACAAATTTGCTACATGTAATATGGCAATGTCCATAAATAATGACTAAACATAGCAGCATCGGACAAACACACATTCCATTCATTTAGTATTCAAGTCGGCACAGCAGAATATTTAATTCAGAGATTGTGAGCATGCAGTAAGCGTGTTAGTGTATGTATTTCGTCGTGTTACGTGTTATATATCATCAAGCAATGAAGTGCAATATGATACTCATGTATGAGTCATGCAAGCATGCGCGCGGAAGTACAACTTGTCGAGAGCTAGGCGGCGACATCGATATACTGTAAGGATGCCTGGCGCAATGGGCCGATCTAGCCACTGCTGTCCATCCATGGCCGAGGGCCGCCAAGATCTGCCCTGAGCTGGTTGGAAGTACCCGCTGTGCATGTACCTATATACATGTACATGTACCTTAACCTTTCTGCAGAGAAAAAAAAACGAGAAAAGTGTCAGGTTCGGAAAGAAACACAACAAGATCATACATGTACCATGAATAAAATTGGCAAAACAAAAAGCGAAATACATGTAGCGATCTATTCTTTGATTGAGGCCTTGTTCCATATACATGTAGGTTTCCAATCATTTTAACCATCGATGCTAACTACAGCTGCAAACATGAGGGCTCATTAGCCGTTTGAATGGTAGTTACCACTGATGGTAAGTTACAATATTTAAATAAAAACGAAAGCACGGCCGAGGCTAAAAATCAAAAGGAGAAAATATAAGTTTGTTCAACCAAAAAAGCAGGGTTTCTTTAGTCTAGACAATCAAATGGGGGAAAATGACTTTGTTATAAGGAAAATAGCGGAGTAAATATAATCAACGATAGAACATAAGTTTGTTCAAAGAGCATGTTTTATTTAATCAAACAGGAGAACATAAGTTAGTTAAAACGCAAGAACGAGGTTAATTCAGTCAAACGAGAGAACATTTGTAACGACGGAAGAATGTTTATACACGTTTCGTCTCGACTGATAATGGATTGTTTTCGCATCATTCCTGTTCACCGACCGAACGCCCCGACTCGGGCCAAAGAAAATTGTTCTCGCATGAGCGCGCATGAGCGTTAATGGCTCGACTGAAATCAGCGAAACATTGTCGTGTAGCTCCTACATGTACACGATCCGACGATTCCGATTCGGATTGGGCCCACTGACCATCCCATTGTTCCTCATCCATTGTGTCCGACCCCTCTCGGAGTCGTGTAGTTAAGACCCTTACACGTAAAGACGGCCAAGCCGAAATAGCGGGGTTTATTTTATCAAATAGAAGAACACACGTCGGTTCAAACCAAAGAACGGCGTCTAGAAAATCGAATGGGGGAAAATTACTGTGTTAAAAATAAACAGTTTGATTAATACAATCAACGATAGAACATAAGTTTGTTCTACCGAAAGAGCGGGGTTTATTTTATCAAACAGATAGATAAACGTTGGTTAAAACCAAAGAACGGCGTCTAGAGAGTCGAATGGGGGAAGGACTCTTGGTTCAAGGAAATTAGCGGGGTTAGTATAATCAACGATAGAACATAAGTTTTTTCAACCGAAAGAGCGGGGATTATTTTATCAAATAGATAACAGACGTTGGTTGAAACCAAAGAACGTCGTCTAGACAGTCGAATGGGGGAAAGTCATTTGGTTGAAGGAAAATAGCGGGATTAGTATAATCAACGATAGAACATAAGTTTTTTCAACCGAAAGAGCGGGGTTTATTTTATCAAACAGGTAAATAGACGTTGGTTAAAACCAAAGAACGGCGTCTAGACAGTCGAATGGGGGAAAGTCCCTTGGTTCAAGGAAAATAACGGGGTTAGTATAATCAGCGATAGAAAATTAGTTTGTTCAACCGAAAGAGAGGGGTTTATTTCATCAAATAGATAACGGACGTTGGTTTGAAACCAAAGCACGGCGTCTAGACAATCGAATGGGGGAAGTGACTGAGGAAAATAGTGGGGTAACTATAACTAACGATAGAAACATAAGTTTGTTCAAAGAGCATGGTTTATTTAATCAAACAGGAGGACATAAGTTAGTTAAAACGCAAGAACGAGGTTAATTCAGTCAAACGAGAGAACATTTGTGACGACGGAAGAATGTTTATACACGTTTCGTCTCGACTGATAATGGATTGTTTTCGCATCATTTCCTGTCCACCGACCGAACGCCCCCGACTCGGGCCAAAGAAAATTGTTCTCGCATGAGCGCGCATGAGCGTTAATGGCTCGACTGATAACGGCGAAACATTGTCGTGTAGCTTCTACACGATCCGACGATTTCTATTTGGATTGGGCCCACTGACCATGTTCTAATCCCATTGTTCTTCATCCCATTGTGTCCGACCCCTCCCGGAAACGTGTTTACGTGTTGGTTGGAGCGATACACTATTCCTCCAACCCGGACATGATTATAGGAATCGTGTAACCGTGTTCGTCAATCTTATGTGAATGCAACTGTAGCTGTCTAGTCTGTACGTACGTGTAGGATGAACGGACAGTTCTTCTATGGTGTCCTTAAAAAGAAAATACTTTTTCCACCTTTCTCTTGTTTTCTACCGAGTCGCGGTATACAACCTATTGTGGCGATTTCAGTATTGGGGTTGGTCATACAGTGTATTTTGTGTGTGTTTGTTTGTGTGTTTTGTTTTATAGGGCCTATACAAAATTCTTGATTTACGTTAGTTTACCGTAATGTTGAATCCAGGTAAGTCAAGAATTGTGTACTTGATATTGACAAATGTAGAATATGTTGCTATAATTAAAAAATTGTGTTATTTTGCAATGAATTAATTCGTTTGTTTCTATGAAGAAGAAAGAAAAATAAAAGATTGACAAAGACAAAAAAGTGTGTGTGTGTGTGTGTTCATTGGTGTGAATGAAAGAGGATTGTGCAAACGTGGTGATAAGACAAGGGTGAAGAATATAAGGAAAGGGCTAGGAAAAGGGGGAAAGGAAATAAAAGGTACACTGTATCAAAAAAATTAAACCCTCAAAAAAAGTAAACAAAAGGTTAATGAAATAGAGAGTTCACTAAAAAATGATGGAAAGAAAGAAAGAAGAGAAACTTGCATCATAAAGGAAAGCAAGGGAGAGATGGATAAGTTTGAAAGAAAAGAGGAATGCAAAGAATTTATGAACAAAAAAAGATGAATCAAACCTGGATGAAAGCAAAGATGAATGTGAAGGTAAGAAAGAATTAAATACAGATTGAATGAGAAATAAAGGGAAAATAGGGTGGAAAAATCATTAGAATGACATGTAAGAAAACTATATTGGAGAGGATAGAAAAAACCCTTGTGATTGGAGGGAAAAACAACCCATGGCTGAAACAAAAAGTAGGCAGAAAGTAGATCTACGGTTAAAAAGGAACACCTTCGAGAAAGAGAGAAGTCTAGGAGTAGGAAAATCACAAAGAAATGATTGCTAGGAAGGAAGGGGAATAGATTCTACCTGAAAATAAAAGAAGAAAGAAAAGAAAGAGAAAGATATAAGTGGCAGCCAGCATACACTCGCTCACACGTTAAACCGCTGCCATGAAGCTACAACCGCTAACGGAAAACTTGGCCGAGGGCAAGGAAAAAACAATTTTTAGCCTTTCAACGACACCATAGAAAAAGCCGCTGTATCGCTACTTGCTACATTTATTCAGACCAATTTGTAACTGTGCTTGCTCTCAGAGCAGCAATACCAGCGAATAGCGATCAAGATTTTCCAACGATTTTCAGACACTTGTTAACGCAAAAAAAGTGTAAAAATTTTGGCCAAAATTTCACTTATATTCGACTTTGGAGACTCAGATGGAAGTATTTTTGGTTACTAAATAAACAGGGTGAGTTTGTGCTTGTTTGGAGGTCGTTGGACAAACAGGTGCGAAAGTACAACTGTACACTAACTAACGTTAGCGCCTAAGAGGCTACGGGGTACGGTATACAGGGGAAGAAGGTACTGTACAGTGTACAAGCCTCGTGAGGACCGTTATAAAATGTCATAACAATATTAATACCGATGCATGTATGTAACGATATCTAACATTAGTAGGGCCCAGACTAGTAGTACATGTAGTAGCACATGAGACAGTGCTGACAGTAGGCGTACATGTACAAGGGAGTACTCAGTACATGTACTAACGTTTCGGAGCTACAAACAGAAACATCGGGCTTCACTTCCCTGTATATCAACCGCTGCATTACGGTGCGTGTGTTTTGTGTACACGTTTACTCGTTTGAACCTCCACTACGAATGCACCACTTCGTGCTGTATCGCCGCATTTACGGCGCGTGTGATTTGTATACACGTTTACTCGTTTACTGCCGCCACGGTACGGTACCCGCAGTTACGTGTGTGGTGGTGATTATCTAGATCTCCGCTCGCTCGCTCGCGCTTGAGTGACTTTGCACTACAAACATGCAAAAAAGAGATGTGAGTGCTCGTTCGACGCGCGCGTCGCACATTACGGCGCGTGTGATTTGTGTACACGTTTACACGTTTACACGCAGTAGTGCCGACAACTCCGCTTCCCTTCGGGGACACTCGAAACGTGTAAGAGGAAGAAAACGCGGTTCTCCTTGAGCGCACAGAGTCTGAGCGCCGGCTGAATAAGGGAACTGAGAGAATTACACGTTTCGCTCCGACCATTCAATGAAACAATGAAACAGGTAAACGTGTAAACACTCAGGGCCGAGCGGTACTGTATTCAGGATTATATTCCACATACTAAGAATGTTGCTATTTGATTGGTCAAGAGCTGATCACGTGATGAGGCGTAGTTTTTTCTATCAGATCCCCTGAGAATAAAAGTTTGTTACACTCTAGGTGATAGTACTTTTTGGTTTCGCTGATCTCTTCACTCCTCACAGTCCTAATGCGTGATTTATATTTTGAGTACGCGTGAAATAAAAGTGTGTTACACTCGGACTATCACTTGACATCTAACGCGTCCTAACGCGCGTCCTAATACGCGTCCTAATGCGCGTCCTAATGCGCGTCCTAATGCGCGTCCTAACGCGTGTTCCCCTTGGCAGCGGCTCGGGGTTATGGAGATAAGTAAATATTACCTTTTTACGTCAAATTGTCATTTTTGGTATAGATAGTTGGTTTCAGATGTGGAATATAGAGCAAATAATCAACTTTTGGTTTCAGGCAATGAGACGAACTTTCACTTCCTCGGCGATCTGAATGTATACCCCATCTTTCCTCAGCTGCGCTTCGGAAAGATACCTACATCCAGATCGCC
Organism: Arbacia lixula; assembly: GCA_963669155.1. Taxonomy (NCBI): domain Eukaryota; kingdom Metazoa; phylum Echinodermata; class Echinoidea; order Arbacioida; family Arbaciidae; genus Arbacia; species Arbacia lixula. Next base: position 7,010,049 of record OZ022583.1, on the reverse strand, counting down.
TCGGAAGTGATAGTTCGTCCCATCACCCTCACCAACGCTGATTATTTGCTTACTATAATTTACACCAAAAAGTGTTTACTACCAAGTAGCCAATGTTGATAGAGGACTACTTTTATCACTGGGCCTCGACTGTAAAAAGTTAGTATAGAAAGAGTAAACCCTTTGTGTGCCAGATTCATCTGCTGCTCTATGGAAATTGTATGTTTTAATTGTGAAAAGCAGTCACATGATGCACGCAGACAATAATTCAGTGATCATCACATAATAACAATGCTACATGAGGGGATCACAACCAGTACTAAAGTTGACAGAAAATGGCAAAGCACAAAATGGAATGTACGATTAAACATTTTTTAAGAGTATATGTTCTGTCCCCTGGGATCACTCACTCACCTCAGAGTCACTGTTGCCTGGCAACGAGCTCTCATCAAAGATCTCCTGCAGAGAGAAAAATATTGTCTTCATCGTAAAAAATAATAATAATGATCATGATCATAGTTAAAACTTTATTGATCAATTCATGTTCACATTAAAAAATATTATGAAAATGAAGCATATCATTCAACAACCAAAATGGAATCATCTTGTGCAGAAGTGAATGCTCCATTATTGATGTCTCTTTTTTTTCTTTTCTTTTTGTAGTCGCACAAGGTTATAAATCTGTTAGCTGGGTGCAAATGGGTTTGAAAGAGAACTGGAAAGTTTCAAGGTGGACAACCACTTACCCGGACGGTGAGCGCGGCGACCAGGGCAAGGACGTAGGGCAGACAACCCTCCTGCTGGCCCAGCGAGATCATCTTGGCGTAGCAGGGCGCCACCGGTAGGCAGGCCATAGCACGACCCACGTCCGTGATCCTGGTGCTGAAGAATTCTATGAGATGGGGGAGGGAGGTGGGAAGAGATTGAATTAAAGGGATTAAAAGGCCATGGCTCAACTAACCTCCATTATCCTGGTGCTGAAGAATTTTGTTTGATGCGGAAGGGGGATGGGATGGGAGAGGGGATGAGAGATTGAACTTCACACCCCGTATAAGGAAAAGTCATTCATTTTCTAGCATCCTTGATATTCATATGTATTTTACATAAATATGTGCTGTCTCTAACAAAGTGTGAGCACTAATCATTTCCATATTTTATCTTTTAAATGTTTTTATTGTTTTAATAATGTTTACACATTCACCTTTAAGCAACAACAGTGTAGGGCACTGGTCATGTCCATATTAATCTATTAATTTCATTAATTGATTGTATGATTTCTGGTACATTCGCCTTAGAAACACACGTCCCTACATGTATTCTTACCTTTCTTCATATCCTTGAACCTCTTGGGCTTTGGAGGCTGTTCCAAGGCACCCAGTGAAATCAGCAATCTCTCAGCAGACTGCAACAGACAATTAAAGAGAAATGATCTTTTAGGCTTTAGACTTCTTTCTTTTAATGATTGTTATTGTTGTTTGTGGTTTCATTAACACAGCATTATGAAGATTATACATTGATGTGAAGATCATGTTTTTTACAGGATGGACTTGTTTATTGAATCAACAGGAACTATGATTTATTCAAAAACTCAACACGTAGTACTGCTGTACTCATTATATTTTCTTTCCTCATTGTACACTGTAATACCAAATCAATGCCGACTCCCAACAACTCATTGCAAATGTGACACAATGAATAATTGAGGAAATCCCGAGATATACAATTAATGTTCTGCTTTTAGTACAATGATGTGCTAACATATAACAGAGTTCATGTGCACTGCTGCCAACTTTCATTCAGTCTATCTGACACTTTGTAGGTTCCTTATCATTTGCCAGATTTTTATTAAATTTTCTCTCATTACTTTCCCTGAGGTGGATTTGCTTTCCAAAATCACCATGTTTGCTTCCCCTGAAGTTACCACACAAGGTTTCAATAGTTAAAGGGAAGAATTATTGGGAGCATTTAATAAAAACTCACCTTCAAGCTTTCCTCATCTGGGCAGGTCGGGAAAGGAAAGTTCACCACTTTATCAATTCCCATGTCCTGTTTGAAAACAAAAACAGAATCGGAGAATTTATCACATGGACCACATTATTATTGTGCCAAAAGTAACAAAAAACATATAATCATAACTTATTTATTCAAACCCCACATAATATTTACAAGAAATGTTTGTAGAATAAACAACTGTCTGCGTCTTGTTTCATATAGATAAGCAAATGTTGTAACTGCAGTTAAAACATTTCAGTTGCTGCCATGCTAGTGCTTTGACCCTTTAACCCTTAACATGCCACATGTGGATTTATTTCACCATCAATACAAGCAAATCCCATAGAGCTGCATTTAGTCTGACAGACATAGGGTTAATTTTTTAAACAAAGACGTCGCTCTCACCTTCATCTGCAGAATGAGGTCATCTATGGGGCGGCGAGTGATCTCTGGGGGGTCAAAGGTCTCAAAGTCGTTCCCAAACACAGCAGACGAATACAACCTGATGGGAGCCAAACAAGATATTCACATTCAACCCCTTCATCTATGAAAACGTCTTATACAATCAGGAGATTTACCCATTTTAGGTAAGCTTTCTCTGATAAGATCTGTTAGCTTCTTTGGAGGTCTCTGTCGAGTGAGTTTTCTAATTGCCGGGGTTATATCACACTGAGCCCCCATTATTGTTTTTCACTGAATGTGTAGAGCATTTAACTTGGGTCTCAAAAATGTAGAACTTCTTTACACTCTTCACTGTTCTAGCAAATCTGCCTAGAACTCTCAATATTTTTTCTTTATATTCATATCAATGTTATTCACAGTTCTGGACCATGCTGCATATATATTTGCAATGGTTGTAACTTAGCATTAATGGTAACTACCATGGTAGCAGCTAATGGGCTCTCAACCTTACCGTTGTTGCCATGGTAGCTACCATCAACAGTACATTACAATAGTTGAAAACATATATGCAACATGGCCTGGAACTTTTCTAACTCTCTGTGCTGAAACTCAATAATGCTTTAAAGAACCGAAGCATCATTGCAGCTTTGGCATATCGTCGGCATCTTTACAAACCATCAAATACGAATTTGATGGTTTGTGAAAACGCTGACAACATGAAAGGGAATAAATCCTCTCCCTGATGTTACCTGTAGCAGTGTCCCGGCTCTGTGCGCCCCGCCCGCCCTGCTCTCTGATTGGCTGATGCCCTGGATGTCCAGGTGACCTTGAATGAGGACACGCCTGTCACCTTGTCATAGTAACGCCTTTTGACCTAAAGGAAGAAAAAAAAAACACTCTTGCCAAATGCTCCATACCCCATATAAGGATGAGTCGTCCAATAATACACTGCACAGTGACATCCAGAAATATTGTGCAGTCATCCATATTTCAGGGCTAGTGCACTCGTGTATGAGACCGCAAGTGCGTAAAACTGCAAACAAAATCCAGATGTCGCTGCATGGTACATCATGGGACAACTTTCCCTATGGAGAATCTACTGTGACCACCAGTCGGCCAAAATGGCTTGAGTTCTGATTCCATCTAGGTCTCTGACTACTTCATCTTAGCATTGTACACTCATAAAAAAAACCCTGTATAGTACGCAGTTTTATCTTAATTGATTTCATAGTGTTATAAAATTGGTTATATCTAAATGTTCAATTCAATAAATGTATATCAAACTATAGGCTATAACTGCCAAGAATACCCAATTTGAAAGATATGGTGCATTCTAGGTAAATACTATTATTATAATTAACATTGGTATTATGACTTTCATTCCCACCATCACTATTATCACCATTATCATTATTTAAGATGCAGCAGAACTACTTAAATCATCCTAAATACTACTCAATCAATCATAGTGAAACTCCATCACATACCCTACCCGTGTCGACCACATATTTAATGCCGGGAATGGTCAGCGAGGTCTCGGCCACATTGGTAGCCACGACTACCAGTCTGCTGCCCTCTGGTGGTGGCTGGAAGACCAGGGCCTGGCGGTGCGGGGCCAGGAGGGAGAACATGGGGAGAACGTGCAGGGGCACCTGATCCTCGGCAGCCTGGGCAGCTACAGTCTGCAGCAAAAAAAAATAGGCAAGAGACGCATACCATAAAAAAATTCTTTCTATGAAACCAAACTTTATTTTCTCAGATTTTCACCAATTCAATGCAAGATTAAAAAACAAACAAATTGACTATACAACAAACATTTAATGAACATTTTTACTCTTTGTCTATGAATGTAATTTTCGGTGGTACTATCGTAGTACTATTACAAGCCACTATCACGTCACCCACTCTCATTTATAAAAGAGGGAGAGGGGAAATATATATCTCAAAGGTTGGCCCGCCTCTGCCAAACGCTTTCAATTTTCCTTCTAACTCATCAGGAAAATCAGATGTTGGCTTATAGAGTTTTCAAGCACGCAGTAGAGCACTAATTCAATTAAAAATACAAAAACATGGTCGATACTATACAATAAATAAGTAATTGTACAATGGTTATTATTTTTAAGATTGTTGAAAATTTACTTCTTCATCCCCATCTGCTTCCTCATCTTTGATATCATCATCGCTGTCGACATCATCTTCCCCATCATCATCCACATCGCTCTCCACATCATGGGGCTGGGCTGAGTAACTAAGAACACAATATTAAACAAATTGATGTAATTTGAATCAGGCGTTTCACACAGGAGGATAATAAAATCTCAAGTTCTCGATTTTGATTTGAAATAATGATCAATACCACAGGAAAATATTCAATAAAACTATTACTCCACCATCCCTTACTTGTCCAAACTGATCTTTGGTAGTTTCCACTTTTTGAAGGCCTTCTTTTCTTCCTCTTCTTTCTTCAAATCAGTCTGTCCTTCCGTGTCTTCCTCTGCTTCTCCCGTTTTGTCTTCATCTCCTGCTTGCTTCGGACCCGGCCTGCTTCCTACAGGAGACAGAAGCAGAAAATCAGGATAACATCAAATAACACAACGGACTGGACCAAAAAACATAATAAATAACAGAATTTGTGGATATCATTCACATAATGCAATTATTGTTGCCTTTCTATCAGCAGAAGTTAATTCAAACAAGAAATTAAAGACTGAATAATTGGCTCAAATTCTCACACTATTTTCCAATACAGACATAATTTCTGCTCACATTGAGATTTGCTGAACACACAGGGAAAGAAGATGATGTGTGTTAAAAAAGTTGAGCAAGAGAAGGAAAGGAGACCAAGGTGGTTAGCGAACCACGAGTCTCGCCTGATTTTACAATCGATAAACAGTGTTTAGTTTTTTTTTTAATATTTAAAATGGTGCTGAGATGACCTTTGACCTCATTATCCTCATCAACACATGTGGTATTACCCAAGAATCATTTGTACCAAGTGTGATCAGAATTATGTAGAGAAGTAAACATTACTTTTTTACGTCAAATTGTCCTTTTTGGCATAGAAAGCTGGTTTCAGATGTGGAATATAAAGCAATTAATCAACTTTTGGTTTCAGGCAATGAGACGAACTATCACTTCCTCGGCGATCTGAATGTAAACACTTTCTTTCCTCAGCTGCGCTTTGGAAAGATAGCTACATCCAGATCACTTCGGAAGAGATACTTCGTCCCATCACCCTCACCAACGTTGATTATTTGCTTACTATTCCCCATATCAAGCCCTGCATAAAATAAACAGCTATCTTGGTGAAATCTCTATCTTACCAAGAGCCTTGAGCTTGCGGCAGAGTACGTTGACCTCATTCTGACCCGTGACAAACACAAGGACACCCCCAGGTGGCAGGGTTCTGTGAATCTTCACAACCTGAGGAACACACACACAATCATTTTCATTATGTTACAAGCAGTACATTTCTTCTTCAAAGCTTATCCACAATAAGATCTCTTCAGACAAAAATTATTTAACTAAAGTCATATTCCAACATACAGAGAGAAAATTCTTTTCCAGTCGTACGTCATAACAACTTTTGTCTACATTCATTAGATGTCAACACTGCATCAAGTTCTATTTGTACAGATCAATGGTCTCACTTCCATGATTAAAGTAATATTGTAGGTTCATTTCTAGCTGTCTCAGATGATCAAACTCCAGAAACCAATGGTTGAATGACAGATTCCATTTTTTTCTGCTCACCTTGCGATATGTTTCAGTGATGTAATCTTCCAGAGGGGTGCGCTTGTTGAAATGCACAGTCACTGGAAACTGCCTGGATTCAACCTGAACAAGAACAAGCAGGAAATATGCATCCATAAACAATTGTTTGTCTTATTTAATACTACTTTCTTTTCGTAGATGTATACATTAGAATCAATAAAAAAACATTCCAATCAGGCTTATACTACTTGTCACCCATCCTCACAGTTTGTGTTAACAATTTCATGTCTGTCATGATACTGTCATGCAGACTGATCATTCTGTTCTGTGGTTGAGGCAGAGAACTTATTATTACCTTGATTATCATTATCATCCTCCATTATCATCATCATTACCATCAGTATCATTACTAATATAACAATTATTCATCATTATCCTTATTATTACTACTACCACAACAATCATTGTTCCTATTATTTTAGTACTATCACTATCCTTACCTTGATGACTGGAGGTTTGACCTTGAAGAGCCGTTCATTCTCGATGAAGTCCTCTACCCTCAGGGTGGCTGACATGATCACCAGCTTCAGAGGATTCTTCTTCTACAAAGAATACCCCAAAGAACATCATCATCATCGTCATCGTCGTCATTATCTTCATCATCAGGGCCATGTTGCATATAGGTTTTCAGTTGTTGCAACTTACCTTCAATGGTAACTTCCATGGCAGTAGTTGAAATAATGAGAGCTCATTGGCTGTTGTCATGCTAGTTACCATTGATGGTAAGGTACATTAATTGAATATGCAAAATTGCCCAGGTTCATTGGTGGTCTTCCTCCATCCTTTCAGTAGTTTCCTTTGTATATGCTTTTTCATCAAAATATGGCCACAGTAAATACCTTTCCTCTCCCTTACATTTATATCCATGGAGTTGTTTGAACCATCTCCGGGATCCAAAAATTGATATTCTAGCTTTCCAAGAGATCTACAAGGTAATTCTCTTGCAGGCCCACACTTCAAATGCGGGCAGCTCCTTAGTATCCATCTTGGAGATTGCCCAAGTCAAAGAACAAACAATGCAAAAGATAAAACCTTCTCAATGTACAGCATGAAACAAGGCCAGACAAGAATTGTATGTAAACTTCTAGTATATAGAGGGGTAAAACTTCTACCACAGGAAGGAGTGATGTTCCCAAGTTAGTTTTCGATTTTGCACACATAAGACCAATTCTGTAATCTAAACCTGAGGGACTACCAAAAGATGCTTTCTTACCTTGTGCCTGAGTGGAACAATCCGAGAAAGCAGACCAATTAGAATGTCCGTATAGACGCTTCTCTCATGAGCCTCGTCGATGATTATGACAGAGTATTTGGTAAGCAGGAAATCCTAGAAGATGGAAAAGAAGAAAATACATTCCTACCTGAAGCAAAATCATAACTCTTTGTCTTACACTATCATCTACTGGTAAATATCAAACAATTATGTATCAAATTGTTGCCTTTTTGTATTCACAGAAAATGCGATTGATGTCTTGCATTTCATAGAGCATAGAATATAGAGTTAAACCTGTCTAAATGACTTGCTGCCGATGAAGGTCATCTTATATGAATCTCTTCTGAGCATGTCACACCAAACTGTACCCATCTATAAACACCATCCACCGTTCATAGAAACTGATAGTTCCATTACCCTTGGGATGGTCTTTATGGACCGGTCAAATTGTATTTCCACAAAAATTATGTTGCATGTGTCCTTTGTACGTATCTCAATTATCAATTACGATTTCAGAGCGAAATTTTCTTCTTTTACCTTTTGAACCTCTTTCATCAGGACACCATCAGTCATGAACTTGATCTTGGTGTCATCTGTCACGTTTCCAGCATATCGGATCTGGTAGGAGACTTTGCTGCAGGACACAGAATAAAATTTGAGTTACGTTAAATATTGGCAGAAAGATCGTTTTTGTTTTTAACAACAGATTCAAACTTTAGGCAAACACTTCCTGACCTGACACATAATGATAAACTATTTCCCTTGCAAGCCACAAAGTACAGGAATTGTACTCCAGCCAACATTGACACATATAGTTTCACGAGTTCCATTAGCTTGTTCATACATGTGGATTCCATTGAGACACAACCTTTTCGCCATATTCCTAATGGCGATGGATAATAATGACCCCTCTTCCCCAAATTTTCCATCATCCCCCTAAAAAGAAAGTATAGAAAAAGAGGACATCCTTCTCAGTTAGAAAAGAATAGAAAAAAAATGACAGATCCACATACCTGGTGGGTAAGTTCATTTCCTTGGCAACACGTTGTGACATACTGACCGCTGCAACTCGTCTGGGCTCCGTAACACCAATCAGTCCTTTCCTGGAGATGTGGAAATGACGCAGCACAGGGTATGCCAGCATGTTAATAGAATGACTGGCTCAAAAGTTCAAAACCAAGGTCCCAATCAATTGATAAGGCACCATTGGAAGCAAATAGGAATAATTTTGTTTGATAGATTAATATCCCACTATGAGGGTAATAAACTTGTGATTTTGTAATGGCTGATTTTGCTATAAGACATTTCAAACATACTATGCATTGTACTTAATGTATTGTCCATTCTTTAACATTCATAAAACTGGACACATAATATTCACTGATTGAATCTCATTTTCGTACTCTCTGAGTGGTGTCCTAGGAGTTGAACATGACTACAATAGACAATATTTGTTATGTATGCAAATTTTATTCATGTTGTTCAAACTAATAGTAACCCCAAAGCTTTTGCACCGTTTGTCCGAGTAGTAACAGCTAAAAGAGTCAGAGTGCCTTCCATCCACTGAAACTGAATTACGAAATACGGGTAATGTAATAATGCGTTACTACCCAGTTGGAAGGCAAGTTGTAAATACATTGTGAATATGGCTTATTGGCAAATTAAATATGCTCAAGACAGCATCACTTACAGTGCATAGCCAGCCTCATAGAGAAACTGAGGCACTTGGGTAGTTTTCCCACTCCCGGTCTCTCCACAGATGATGACTACTGGGTTGTCATGGATACCCTCCATTACCATCTGCTCCTCGGCTAGGATGGGTAAGGCAAGTCTGGCTTCCTGCATGAGCAATCAAAATTGAAATCAAGATCAATAGCAGTAGCAGCAACATAATCAGTGGCCCACCACTTCCTCCTAAAGCAAAGCTTGGAATAAAGCAATTCAATTCCCTGAATTGGAATCATGGAACACCCTCCCAAAGTACCTGGTGGACCTTGCAGAACTTCCAGAGAAAGGCTTTGAATGTCAGGCTTTTCAAGTGCACATGTAAATATATCCCTTTTTACACACATTGTCGATACTTCAGCACTTAGCACTCAAGCTGCAGTACAAGGATACACCATAGGTGGAATGTACTTACAATAGACTTTTATTTCTCACTTACCCATCACACCTGAAAACCGCACCTTCCTTCCTTTAATATTTTGTGTGCCAGATAACTGCTGCTCTATGGCCGGAGTTTGTGTGTAGTACTTGTGAAGAAAACACATATCTGACACCCAAAGAGTTATCAGAACTGTTACAGAAAGATCTGTCCTTTCTTCGTGCAATTTGATAAGTTTTACACAACCAAGCAATTTGTCTTTTCCCTGAACACTATTCTTAGTGATCTTACTTGAATTTCTGGCAACCTTTTCACTTCCACATAAGTAGCGGGCTCAGATTTCACATCTCCCTTTCCGGCACTCTCCTTCCCTGTGCTATGTTTGCCATCAACCCCAACTGTTTGATCCATTGATGCAGTCTCTGTCTGTTTTATTTTGTGTGCATCCTTGTTACAACTAGTAGTCCTGTCTGTCTTGTCATCATCATCATCTTCGTCATCACTAGTCCTTGAGGTTTCTTGGTCACCCTCCTCATTTGTTTGCCTTCCTTCTTCATCTCTGTTACCAAGTTTTGCTAGATCAATAGCATCTGTGTCATCACCAGCATCTTCATCTGATGATGATTCACTCGTTGATTTATCTTCCTCTTCTTCTTCTTCTTCCTCCTCTTCTTCCTTCTTCCTCTTCTTGTTACTGCCACTGATACTGTTGATTTTCAGTTTTTTACTGCCGTCTTCTGCTTTCCTGAGAATGAAAAACAGAAATCATGCAATATGTTGAGTATGTCACAATTGTAAGAAGGTGGACATTCCTAAATCCTGGACAAAGTGCACATGTTCACAGAAAGAATTATTATTGAAAAACAATCATTTACCTCTTGTTGGCCTTTTGACCAATGTGGGCAAATGAGGAGTACTGGGCCAGTTCTTCTGAAGACGCTTGGTGCTCAGCAAGAGACGCAAGTAGTTCAGCTCTCTATCAAAATAATGAAAAACACACAATGATTAAAGGGTTACTAAATTAGAAAAATAAGGCCAAGTTCGGCCCACTATTCTCTGTAAAATTATCCATGTGGAGAATGGAGGTCTTTTCCGAACAGTTTCGACTCAATTTACCTTTCCTTTCTTCTCTTTCTGCTCTAGAACCTTGCTTAGTCTTTTTCGTTGCTTTTTGCTGAGTTGCTTTGGTTGGTTCTGCTCTGCAGAGCGTAATTTCTTCCTCGCCTGATTCGTCTTTTTCGATGGCAGCACGAGTGCATTGCTGTCCAGCGTGCTACCCTGTCTCGCACCCGAGAGTTCAGGGGAAGACTTCGACTGACTGCCCGATGGCTCTTCCACGAGGACGCATGGCGTTTGATGAGATTTTCGAATGTTTGAATCATCAACTATTTGCCTAGCTTTGGCATTGAACGAGCGACTTTTGTTTTTCACCATCTTGATTTACGTCTGCATAGTTTTCGTTGTCAAAATGAAGAATGATACATCGTTCTCCAAACAGAAACCATCAGCGCGCGGCAGGATGGTTTACACACGTGCATTTGTTGTATTGAAGATCTAAGACTCTCGACCCGAACAAAACTCTCTATAATCAAATTTTAGACAAAATCTTAGAAAGTTCGATCACGAGTTTTGATTGTGTATCGTAAATGTACAGAGGGAAGTGTGAGTTATATCTCTAGTACTTCACTTCTCATCCATGTAAAAGATTTTTTTTTTAAATGGTAAGCGAATATAAATTTATCACAAAATCAATCATAAAGTAAATTTAGCAATCACTTAGGAGAAGGCACATATTTCATTTCCCCTGGCCAATATTTCTTATTTTAGCCAGTAGACCTGTGAAAGCAAGACCAAATCCTTTATCTTTATAAAGGTCGCATTTTCTTTTTTGGTGACATTCTATCGATGTTTTATGATTTAATACTTCATTAAAGGAAAGTAGCCATTTGAATGGTCAATTCAATTCAACAATGCAATAAAAAAAAGGTAGACCGAAAGACGGGACGAATTATATTGAGACGCATTATTGTTTGGGTAGTTTGTAGCAGTGGTCAGCTCTGGCAGCTCAGCGCAGCTGATCATTCGTACAATGCAGTGCTAGTAGTAGTGCTGAGCTGACGTGTCCTAACGTAAATGAGGCATAAGCTCAACGAATTGTCATCGGGACATAGCTTGTAGACAGTAATAGAAATTTATTCCAACTGACAAGCTAGCTTTCTGCCTCCTCTGACGTAATGTAAGTAGACTTCTGCACTCATATGTTACATTGTTTAAAGTAAGATTAAGGAAACATGGTGTCCCTTTTGCATGTCAAATAATTTTTGTATAAAAAACACAGAAAGTGGAAGAAGATTTTTTTAAAAGAACTTCCCTCCCAATAAACGCAATAGTAGAACTTGAAACTGACTTGATTGAACTACTTTTGAGAAGGTTTTGAGTGGGTCGTCGCAAACCCTGAAGCTATATAGAGACCGGAGGCGGAGACTGCTGTGACTGTTTGACAGAAATAAATATCTCATTCGGGGCATTTCATCGAAATTACATTTTTAGACATTGATTGTTTACCCCTGAATAGAGACGGTACAGTGAGTGGTCCACAAACCAGCCCCTACCCTTGAAACCGGCCCCCCGCGTTTTTCTGCTCAGTGTGTGTTATCGAAGGTTGGATGCCCAATCTATTGTGTATTTACGCATTATCAAACAAAATGCAGGATTTTCGGAAGCAAAATTAGACAAAATGTGCACATATTTGACAATTGCATATTTTCGTTCGAAACATCTCTGTTTTTCAACTTGCATTAGTACATCCGTAATTTTCTTGTCGATCGCCGAAACTTTCCCGTTAATATTTCACTGCACTGAAACGAGCATGATCGAGACGCATTACTGGTGAAATGTCGGCACTGTACTCGTCGGATTGATGGAGATATCGCACATTATCGGCAGTTTCCTCTATTATAGTTTTGTCGCAAACAGCAGTCTTAAAAATGCGAGAGCGCCAGGTTAACTCTTTGCCCGCTTCATTCGACTCGCGGCATATACAGCGGGCTGCCAAGTTCGACTCAAGTCACATTACGAGTACAATGCATACGGAACGCATTTAATTGTATTGTGCGCACACACATACAATAGCGACGCGTGTATTGCATAAAGGGGATCAAAGTATCAATAGGCAGGAAGTCTCCCAGGACAGGATGTCTATTGAGAAGTACCCAGGGTCAATTTCAATAGAGGAGTTTAGTTCATTGTTAGCTTACTCTTTTTGAATGTCCCATTTAAATCCTAAATTGCTTGGCTCATTATTCCCATAAAACATGGGTTTGGTATGTAATGAAAGCTAAAGAACAAATCTTTTTCATGAACTAACTTTCATTAGGATATATTGAATATAAGAGGTATAAAATAGCCTCCAAAACGATAATTTGGAGACAGAATGTTAAGTTATAATTCTCAGAATCTATGATATTATACATGACAAAAATGATACCATTAGCAAGAGTATTAATTTCTTTTAGACTTTGCTACACATTTTTTTTCATCACTACAAACCAATAAAAAGTTATTGCAAGTTGAATAAGACAGTGCATGCAAAACCCCTCTGAATGCAGCACCCTGAAATTAATGTGGCGCAGGGGAGATATTGTGCGTGGCGGGCAAAGAGTTAAGTGTTAATCAGTAAAAAAATCACACACTATGCGTACAAAATTGCTTTAGTACGCTTTAATATGCGCTTTCAGAGTTAGGATAGTGTCCGATGATACAATGTGTGCCTATATATCCTAATCGTGCAAAAAGGCAATATGGCGCAGCACTAGTAGGCCAGAAAAATATAGATCAAATTTCTAGTTACGCGCATTTATCAACTCGTCAAGAGTTGAGACGAAGGGCCTTATTTATGTGCAGGTGTATTGCGCCGTTTGACTGGGATGCAAAGATCAACAACCATTTTCCAAAACCGGAAAGAGGAAGTGAATTTCCTAAATATAGATTCTTTACAAGTACCAAAAGGGCTTAGTATTTATCAGCACTAAGATATGATTCTGGCTCATATTTCTTAAAATGAACATGTTTCTACATTTCAGACTGGTGAGGCTAATCATACACAAAATGCAGATTATCAACTGCAAACACAAGCCTGAACTCTGTTTAAAAATGCTGATTATAGGCTCAAAAAGAGTTGATCAATGCACCCTGTATGACAAGAAAGAATCTCCCTTAATTAGCTGTACGCCCCTCCTAAACTGAGGGATGCAATTGATGATTTGTTCATTTTTTTGCTGTTCACTCTTTTTTTGTTAGAGATTTCCATCAGTTGACCTTTGACCTTTATCTTTCTCTCAGTTGCTGCCAGGTGAGCGAAAGAAGTCAGACTCTGCTTCTTTCATCATGGCGTTTCAGACTGTTCAGCAGGAATACATGCAGACGCCTCCTATTACTAGACTGTATGGGACATCATGTGTGTTGACAACTTTAGCCGTGGTAGGTATAAGCCACCTAATAAGGTTTGTGTCATTGATCCAAAGCCAGAACAATTAAAATTACAAATAGGACATCACCATGCAAAGGAGGGCAGCCCATTAACAGTTCCTTTTGTTTCTGAAGGCTTCTTAAACGGAACATTGAAGTTATGTAATTATAGACCATTTTCATTTCATGTATGCAAAGTTTATGCACATATTTTAAACAATATATCACTAATGGTAACCCCAAAGCTTGTACAAAGTTTGTCCGAGTAGCAACAACTAACAGATTCAGTGTATCAGAGTGCATTGAAACTGAATCACAAAATACAGGTGAATATAATAATGCATCATTTGGCATTTAGGGGAAAAGGTGTGAATACCCCGGGGGGGGCACTCAAATTATATTTTGATGGGGGTGTGCCTCACGAAACCCTGAAATGGGGGCCTAAGGAACTGACTACAAGGGTAAAATCCGCGTAAAATGTGGGGTCTTAGGAACTAAAAATATACCGGCATTCCCGGCCGGCATTGTGAAAAACAGGGTCTACAGAACTATCCTCGCTGCACATGCGACGCGTTGTGTTTACGTCAGGGTTTTCTTGCAGCTTGCTAGGCCGGCGGGTCGGGCGGCCGGGTTGATGTTGAAGCGTACGCGTAGCAAGCTGCACGCAAGCCGCGGACCGGGGGAACGGAGGGAGGGGCACAGCGGGGAGGCTAAGGAGCGGAACTTTCGCGGAACTTTCGCCATGCGTAGGATATAGAGCATCTAAAGAACTGATATCTAGGTCTCAAAAAGGGGGTCTTCAAAGCGGCACGTCCCCGTACCACCAATGTATGTGAGTGCCCCCCACGGGGTGAATACATTACAAAAATGGGCTTATTACAAGACTTTACCAAGATGATTACAAACAATTTTACAGCTTGGACTGCAACTCCTCCTGGCCACACACAATTACAGCCATGGGATTTGTGTAAAGAAATAATGTAGAAGAAATGTGTGTTTGTAATGTAAAAGAGTATGCTGGAGTCATAAACTTACCCAGAGCTCAGAGCTATTGAGTTGAACTCACTGAGTCCTTCATGGGATGTAATTTTATCATACAGGGGAAAAGTTTTCAGATAAGAATTGCCCATAATTCCTTCACTATTGTATCATATTTGTTGCTTTAATCTAACATTTCAGTGAGTAATCAGTATTTGTGTAATTCATTTTTTCTTTGGCTTTGAGCATTTTAGAGGGGGCGTCACACTTCCACAGGTCTTGATTTTAGCCTACAATTACATATTCTGTTTTATTTGCAGCAACTGGATATTGTGTCACCTTTTCAGCTGTATTTCAACCCAGATTTGATTTTCAATCATTTTGAGGTGAGGAAAGAAAGACTCATGGTGGTTTGAGACTTCATAATCTTTTTTTTTTTTTTTTTTTTTTTTTTTTATAAAAGGTCATTTCTATTTTCTAGGCAATAAAATCAATCATAAATGTTTGTAGGCTTACCAAGAGCTATTATTTCATTACCTTCCTTAGATATATGAAACCGTACCATATGGGATCCTAACATTTTGTAAGACTTAGGTTTGTTGTGAGAAAATGTGTTCCACAGTTTTTTGAGGTATACCGGGATATAACTGTTTCATTACCCCTGGAGCAGCCTTTCTCATTGTGCAACTGAGACGTGGACTTTTCATGCGTGAGTTTGTGCCATTAGCGTCAAGATTAAAGGTTGAAGGGAGATTTGAGCTGTTTGGCGAATGGAGCACATAAAGTTATATCTTTGTAACATTTATATAATTTTGTTATTTAACAAACATTTTAGGCTCCTCTCCTGTTTGTACTTGTCAATCTCCTTTTCTTTGTTTCCTTTATTGAATAGGAAATCATTGACAGTATTTTGCACAGCTAATTTTGTATGATGTTCTCAACTTCATTACAGGATGTCATTTTCAAGTCTTTGCTTGATTTTTTTTTTCTGTCCACTTGTTAACCATGTTCGTGATATTTATGTGAAATGTTTATTTATATTCATGCTGTATGTGGGAAAATCCACAAAATGTCTGTTACAGGTGTGGATGTTGATCACAAATCATATACTTTAGGACAGTTAGCTTCAATTTCCTCTCCAACATGATTTGCACGTACCACTACGGTTGCAAAGCAAATAACAAATCACATAAACTGTTCACTTTGTAGCACCATTTAGCATGTATAACATTTTTGCATGTTATTCCTGTTACAGGTATGGAGGTTGATCACAAACTTCATGTACTTTGGGACGGTGGGCTTCAACTTTCTCTTCAACATGATCTTCACATACCGCTACTGCCGCATGCTGGAGGAGGGCTCGTTCCGGGGGCGCACGGCAGACTTCTTCTTCATGTTCCTCTTTGGAGGCACCCTCATGACTGTATCCTTCATTTGTAGTCGGCTCATTTTAATCCTTTGAGTGCCATGTGTGCAATTCGTTCACAAGTATTACACACAAATCCCATTGAGCAGCAGTTAATCTGGCACACAGAGGGTTATAAAACTGAAGTTCTGTGTGTGGCTTGTAGAGAGAATTTCAACTCAGTGTAATATGTCATGTATAGAAGAACCACATAGAGCTGCCAAACAGTCCATCTTTTGAAGTATTTAGTAGTGTATGAATGGCAACATAATAAAAAAAAAAAAACGATCATCTTTTCTCATCTTTTGCAATTTGTTCATCTTTGAAATCAAATTTCATGTTCCAAATTACACATGGTTTTTACTGGTCATGAGAGGGTTTGTACTTGTAGGCAGCAGTTTAAAAAAAAAAAACTTTCACAGTGGTTCAGGACAATTTAGCCTCCTTGGTGGAAAAAAAAAGTCACTGAATGATAAAAGAGCCCCTGTAAGAGAAAAAAAATGTGATAGAGCATAGTACAAAAGATAGTTCATGGTATTTTGTGGCATGGCTTATGTTCCATGGGCCCTGTCTTATAAAGAATTGTGATTGATCACAACTAACGTTACAATTGATATAAATCGTAACTTTTTACATTAGAGATAGGGCATTGGACTTCCGATCGATTCAAATCAATCACAACTCTTTATAAGACAGACCCATGCTTGAAAAGAAGCCCCCACAAATAAATTTGTAATTTTCCCCTCTGGGCCATGTTGCAGATATGTCTTCATTTATTGTAACTTACCATTAATGGTAAGTACCATGGCAACAGCCAATGAGCTGTCATTATTGCACATGTTGCCATGGTAACATTGATGGTAAATTACAATAATTGAAAACGTATACCTATGCAACATGGCTGTGGTGTGCAGCACTCTTTTAATATCTTTCTTGACTCTACCCATCCCGCTCAGCTGATTGGTCTATTTGTGAACCTGGTGTTCCTGGGCCAGGCCTTCACCATCATGCTGGTCTACGTCTGGAGCAGACGCAACCCTTACATCCGCATGAACTTCTTTGGTCTCATGAACTTCCCTGCCCCGTACCTACCCTGGGTGCTTCTGGGCTTCTCGGTGCTGCTGGGCAACTCCATCATCGTTGATTTAATTGGTGGGTGCTTTTTTTCAGGGGCAGAAACCTTAACTCTTTGCGTGCCACACACCAATTTATTCACAAGTAATACAGCTTACTCTCGATATAACGAGGACGTCGGGACCAGAGCTTTTTCCTCGTTATAACGAAACCTCGTTATATCCAAACAGCATAAAAAACAATAAAAAAACATTGAAATATGTGTGTTTGTGTGTTCTTTGTGTTTTACTATGTTTTGATATCTATAGCCGCCTCGGAAACATGCGTTATCAAACGGGAAAAGAGGGATTGGAAACATGCGTTTTCAAATGGAAAAGACGATATATTTTTGCTCAACACATCATCCGACCTCGATATACTGTCGCCGTTTAAATACAGTAGCTAATTGCATTACATGACATGAATCTGACTTTCAAACCACATGCTTTTGTACGTCCGCTGTGCGAAGGAGTATGCTCCCGTATGTGTGCAGTGTATTACGAGACACGTGTGTCTAGCTCCATGCGTTGCCGATGCAATACATGTGCTTTCAATGTACAGTACATGTACGTACGCTATGCGAAGGAGTACATGCTTGCGTTGTGTGTACAGTGTATTACGAGGCTCCATGCGTTGCCGATGCAAGACATGTGCTTCCAATGTACATGTGCGTACGCTATGCGAAGGAGTACATGCCTGCGTTGTGTGTACAGTGTACATGTATTACGAGGTGTGTGTCTGGCTCCATGCGTTGCCGATGCAATACATGTGCTTTCAATGTACATAAGCTATGCGAAGGAGTACATGCTCGCGTTGTGTGTACAGTGTATTACGAGGTGTGTGTCTGGCTCCGAGTTCCACGCGTTGCCAAAGCAATACGTGTGTAAGAAGATTGCTTTCAGCCCGCTCGCCCTCAATTTTTCGTTCCTCGTTGTAACGGACACAATTGTTATGTTTTTCTTTGTCTTGGGGTCAACATGATAAGCTCGTTATAACGAAATCTCGTTATAACCGTGCTCGTTGTAAGCGGCGTAGTGCACCATAGGTTTGCATGTAGACAATTTTGGGCCCGAGATATTTCCCTCGTTATAACGAAACCTCGTTATATCCGTGCTCGTTGTATCGAGAGTAAGCTGTACATACAAATCCCATAGAGCGCAATTCTGTCTGTCACACGGTGTGTTGATGAAGGCCCTTGGATGTGTTTCACCAAGCTGTTTTTAAGCTACGGACAACTTTAAGCACAATTGGTGACCCTTTCTTGTGCTACATCAGATTCTCAGTGATTTTAATTCCCATCAACGTGAAATCTGATCTTGATTAATTAAAATTCTTGTTGAACAATTGTCTGAATACAAAGTGTATGATTTCTCAAATTTGATTTAGATTGTTGAAAAAAAACTTCCACTTTATGTTAAAACATGAACAAATTGGGGATATCTCTTTTAGCAAAAGAAAGGGTTACCAGTCGAGCGTAAAGTTGTTCTTAGCTTATGACCAGCTTGGTGAACCACTCCCCTGATGCGTTACATTTCTCCCATTTTTCAGGCTTCTTTGAAAATGAGTCAATAGCAATATAACTGCTAACCCTGTGTTCTAGTTGATGAAAACTACCAATTGAGTTCCATGCACCTCCAAGATTAATCCTAAATGTGCATTGTTAGCCTAGTGCTGTGTCTTAGGCATGGTGCTGTCACTGATTGGCCCAAATTTTAGTAAAAAACAGCAAGAAAAGGGATGTTCTGAATCTGAATGAATTCTTTCATCCTCCAATTTGCATTATGCTTTTCCTGTCAGGCATTCACACGGTATTAATCATGAAGGTGCATGTTTCAGTTGCATTTTAAGGAGCAGTTAAGTATGTTTTAAAATGTTAATAAAATAGTTAGGGCAATCTCTCAGAGTAAACAATGCTAGTAGATGGTCATATCCCCATGTCTCAGACTCGAGTTTAGTGTGCATGCCTGTGTGTAAACATTTTCATAATTTCTGCAAACCGCAAGCTAAATTTACTCTTCCCTCCTTGATTCCTCATCAGGCATGGTTGTTGGCCATATATACTACTTCCTGGAAGACGTGTTCCCCACCCAGCGAGGAGGCTTCAAGCTGCTAAAAACTCCAGGCATTCTGTAAGTGGTAGAGTCATTCAAATGCGTTCATTAAAGGTAGTATACTGTACTGGGAAGACAAAAAGGCCTTCAAAAGGTGATTGTGAGCAATCTTCTTGCCAATGGTTTAAATTCATGTATTGTCTATTTTAGAAACTTGCTGAAAATTCTTTGCCCTAAAATTGTCCACATTTGGAATAACTAGTGATTTTATCACAAATCCTCAAATTGTTCGGGCCGAACATTTCGAGGATTTGTGATTTAATCACTAACTATTCCAAATGTGGATCAAATGAGGGTAAATAACTTTCAGCAAGTTTCTAAAAATGGACAATACATGAATCTAATACCATTGGCAAGAAGATTGCTCATGATCACCTTTTTAAGGCCTTTTTGCATTCCTAGTACAGTATACTACCTTTAACCCTTTGAGTATCACATGTGTTATTTTTCACAAGCAATACACACAAATCCCATAGAGCAGCATTTTTTCTGGCACACAATGGGTTAACCTAGTACAGCTGTGTTCACACGAGAGCTGTTTACTGCTGCATATTGCTTTGGCACCAGGGATTTACTCCGTGGGGGAATCAAGAAACTTCCTACAATTCTCCAAGCTGCACATAAGAAAGAGTCCCACAGTTCAACGTGCAGCAACATTAAGATTTTGTTTGCAGTCATGTCCGCTTCTGGTCTAGGGTGGTATTACAGAAGTTATCCTAAGTTTTCTCCTAAGTTTTCTCCTAAGTCCCTGAGTTAGGAGGTGCCTAAGAGAGCAAGAAATTGGTATTACAGAACATCCTCTTAGGACTCTCTTAAAGTAAATTAGGGAGGGTTTGACTCCACCCAGTGCGCATTTATTAGCCAATGGAGGGAAGTGTTTCATTTATGAACAGCCAATCATCACAGCATCTCATTGGGCCCTCGTCCCCCTTGGATTGATCCTAACTTTGTGGACGCGCAACTATGTGCGCGCACATCAATCATGTATTCGCGCTTACGCAAATAAATGCTGCTCTTTTTTATTGCGTGTGTTATGAATGGCTAAGACAGGGGGGAGGCTATCCTAAGTTTTATCCTAAATCCTCTCTTATGCGCATTCTGGAATACCAATCCTCCTAACTTTATGATTTGCATAAATTTGCATAAAGATAGGAGAAAACTTACGAGAAATCTTAGGAGCAGAGTGAGGAGAAAAGTTAAGATCGTTCTGGAATACCACTTAGGATAAGATTTCTCCAAAGTTATCATTCTGTAATACCACCCCTAGCGTACTAATGTATGAGATCAGAAATGGACAGACGCAGGTCGAATTACATACAAATTACGAAGGGATTCAAGGTCAATGTTCTTTACAAACAGGTGGTCTTTTTTACAGAATCTTCTTTCAACATTGGGTTGACTAGTATTTACTTTAAATATGTCACACAAAATGTGAACAAGTGTATTTGTTTCTTGATAATGACAGAGGTGAGTGGATCTCGTGTAGTTAGTGGCTTCTTTTCTTCACTTGCAGAATGTTTTTTAAAGAGGGGGTTAACTTGCATTTACATAGAACTTCACAAATAGTGAAAAATTGTGCTTTGTTTCATAATAATAATAAGAGAATTTAGAGTACCCCATGCAGTCATTTGTGAAAGTTGTGCTTGTTTCATGGTAATTACAAAATTACAGAATTACAGAATCAGAATCCCATGCAATTATGTTTTTTCTTCTTCTCCTGCAGAAAAACGATACTGGATACTGTCCCAGAAGACCCCAACTACAACCCCCTCCCGGAAGAGGAGCGCCCTGGGGGCTATGACTGGGGAGGGGACCAACCACCCCCTGAGGAGGACCAAGAGTAGGACTAGACCCTGGACCAAACATAGGACCAAAAGATAGAGACTAAGCTCAAGAGGGCACAGGGTCAAGAATGTGACAACGTGCAGTTTGAGAAGAGGACTGGATCTGCAATAAGGAATTAGACGTAGAACGTTTTTTGACGAGATTTAGATCCATGACCAAAGCTGGTTGGATCTCAAGCATATAGAAGTAAGAGAGAGGGACTGATATAGAATCAGATTGTCCTTGCTTGAGTAGTCACCGAAAGTGGAAGACGTCTACAATTGAAAGACAAGAACGGAAATCTAGAATGGGGCGGCCAGGAGAGAAATCAGGACATCATATTTCCAGAGTCACCAATTATGGAAGAGATCTAGAATAAAAGATCAAGAACAGAAGTCTAGAAACAAGGAAGGAGATCAGGAGAGGAATAAGAATATCACCAGCTTGTTTCTTCATGGAGAGTCACCAAATATGGTAGGATTCTAGAACTGAAGAACAAGAACAGAAATCTAAAACAAGGTGGCCAGGAGAGAAATCTGTATAAACCCAATACCAGCTTGTGTCTGCTTGGTTAGTCACCATTAATGGTTAGACGTCCAAACCTGAAGAACAAGGACAAGAGTCCAGAGGCCGAGAGAGGTCAAGGAAGAGATCAGCCCATCCCAAACTGCCCAGGGTCTTGGACATCACCATGCCCTTTCTTTTGTTTATTGACCTACTTAGTCTCAAGGCATAAAGAGACCATTGCTTTATGACACAGTGAATGAGCCCATGGTAATAAGAGGATTAACCCCCTTAGTACCAAGGCATAAAGAGACCATTGCTGTATAGCACATCGAATGAGCCCATGGCAATGAGAGGGGTATCACTCTGCATAGTACCGATGGGTCCGCTGGTGGATTTGTGAAGAAAAACCAGCTAGAATTGATAGGAAAGTGGACTTGACTCAAAGAGGGTTGCAATTAGCCGGAGGGTTTGCTCTTAATACCCATGTTTTATTAATGTCAGCTGGCTAATTATTCAAGAATAAAGAGTCGCCAACAGTAATTTGTCATATTTTCTTCTTTTATTTTTAATTCTGTGAGTGTACTTTATATTGTATAATGGAATACTGTATAAAAGTGATCATTAACTCTTTTCTGTTCTTTGATATTGGTGTCTTATGGTGGGAGTAATGCTCTCTTACAAAGTAATATTTTTTGCTTGTGAATTATGATGGAGAACAATTTATATTTTCCTCTTTTTCTTAAGGAGGTGGGGGGGGGGGGGGGGGGAGAGGGGAAAGGTGAAGGTTGGCATCTCTTCAATAAAGGCTTCCTGTAGTGAAAGGCCGTGTATTTTACTTTATAGTAAAGGCCAGTGCCAATGAGACCATTTGTCCATGATTCTGAAGTCGTAAGGGCCTACGACTGTAAATATGACGTCACCTTCTCGCACAAATCCAATGACCGGGTCCTTAGATTCAGCCAGTCACAGAGTCGAACGACTGATTGGATTGTGTCGTCTGCAATATCCTCTAGGCAACCCAATATTGTTTGTATTCTACCATCGTCATAAAGATATATCAATCATGCTGCTATTCCAGATATTCCAGGTAATGCTGCAAGGAGTTGGTCATGTAATACCTTGTCTTTATTTAGAGTTTTATGTGACGTGGCATTCCATTTACATTGCCTCTCTGTACCCAAGAGAACACTGGACTGGAGACATCACAAAGGCTTCATGGCAGGGAGTTCTCAGCAAATTTGTAACAAGAACTGATCAATCTTACGCAATATGAAAATGCAAGTGGATATGACGCACTAAGCACATTAACAATTCTCCAGACGTCATATAGTGAAAAGTCATCACAAAATGCACCATGCAGCGACATACTTTTCATTATTATTACCGGTATATGATACACTGAGGTTGGCCAACTATATATGACTGTGAAGATGAATAGACAGTATGTCAGCAGTTTTTTAAAGGAAGTGTTACCGAAGTAAAATATTCTGAATGTTTTGCATTTTCGATAACATTCTGGCAAGCAAGTAAAGGCAAAAACCTTGTATACCTTTGGTATCCTTGTTTCTATGAACAAAAAAATATATATATATTATGCAGATGTAGGAATACCATTTTATCCGGGATGTGAAGGAGTACTTCTAATTATAATTTGTGTAACTGGTCTCTGTCATATCATGTATCATCATTTTTGTAATTGATCTGAAAGCCATTCTTCCAGTGCATTTGATAAGCCTTTTAACTGAAATATTTATCATGATTGCCAGAATTACACCAAAGGGAACCTGTGATGTTTGAAGATGGGAGGTTCAAGTGAAACAACAAACAAACATGAAAATACAAGAATTCTTAACTGAAACTTTGTATCATTTAATGTATTCATAGCTTTGTGGAATACATTTTCAGGTTCAAAGTAGACCTCAGATATACATTGGTCTTTATAGCTGTTGAAGGGAAAATGCACCCCAATGTAGGTTTGTTGATAAAAGCAGAAATTAAGCCAGGCAATTTGGGGCAAAAGTTGAGTATGAGAAAGCTTTCAACTAGACAAAAGCAAAACATTTCTGAAATTTGATAAATTTAGACATTTAAAAGTTGAGTAGGGATTGGGGAGGGGGGGGGGGGGTCTTTTGAAGGTTACATAACCATTTAAGCTGTTTTCTGAGTTTAGGAAAGTACCTGTACATGTAAAAGATATTTTATATGACATGATGAGATGATTGGATACATCCATCATGACGGAACTGTTGTACTTTAAATACAGGCCATGTTCTCATTTGATGTAAGGATCCTGTGAAGGAATCGCCTTGTAGATATCTAACAATATATTTCATGATTATATTCTTGTATATGATCGGTTAAAGGCTATTGGGGTAGAGGTTGGGATTCTGTGAAGATTTATAACTTTATTGAATATGATTTTCCTCAAGTTTATTTTTTTTGCCAATCTATATCTCTTTTGAGTTTTCTGTTACTCCTTGAATCGACCATATTTTAGGTTTTAATGAGTCACTGAGAATTACCAGCTGATTAAGCCATTCAGTTGAAAGCAATCAAGTCTTTGCAAATCAGTACTTTGATTTCTGTATGTGGGCGCATAGTATTACACATGTTGACATTTTTATGAACCATCAAATTTGTACAGCACACAGCTTCGATGGCTCGTTAAATTATGACGATCTATTTGTCATTGTGTCATGTAATTATGTCACAAATAAAGTATCTCATTGAATAAAGATGACAGATTATTGCCAATGTAATTTTGTCAATTCTTTGGTCCACTTGGTTTTCAGTAAAGTGCTCATGTCCAATGCTTCCATCAAATTGAGTTTATTTCCTATATAACATGCTTTAAAAGCAGCTGCTTATACATACATACACACATACAAAACAGTCTAAACTCCTTCTCGAGTCTTCTTTGGTAATCTTTACCAAGCTTTGTTGATTTGTATACACATGTTCGCACATACACACGGTGGTGAAAAAAAAATGATAACATACAGACATAACGTACAGACAAAACTGTTTAAACTCCCTCTCCAGTCTTCTTATCTGGTCTCACTATTTTGGTAATCTTTACCAAGCTATGTTGATTTTTTTATACACATGCTCGTACATACACATGGTTGTGAAAAAAAAAATGCACGTTCAAAACTGTCTAAACTCCCTCTTTAGTCTCCTTTGATCCCTCTATTTTTGGTAATCTTTTCCAAGCTATTTTGATTTCTTTACACAATTTCACACATACAAATGGTCTCAACTCTCTCTGAAGTTCTGTCCTCTCCATCTCTCTCCATAGTTTCTATACAGTCTTAATTCCATCTCTGCATTTCTTTTTGTATTTCTCTTTCTCTATTACCATCTTTACTAAGGAACCGGTTTGTTGATTTGTATACTCATGCCATAGTCTTAACTCTCTCTGTCTATTTTCCTATCTCTCTCTCTTTAGGCCTCTGTACCAAACTGCCGATTTGCACGCACATATCAGCTCATCTTTTTCTTTTTATCACTCACTCTCTGTCCTATTTTATGTTTATACACTGTACCAAGCTTTGCCAATCAAACAAGTTCTAGCGATACACATGTTTTCATTTCCCTTACAAACACTGCACATTATAGAGTACCAAAGTGGTGTCATATCTATTGTTATGCAGGTGTCTGGGTTTAGGCAATATCCTTTAAAAAATAGAGTGATTTACTGGCCCGACATTGTCTAGCGAGCTCATGTCGAGTACTCTGGGAGCACTGCTATATGCTCTACCCACATAGTTTAGAACCAGTTGTCTCGACAACGCGTATCTGTCATCACTTTTCAGTGCTCTATAGGAACCAGAATAAAGTGTCAAGCCTTTTTCTCTCCCCTTGTTCAGTCATACAACAAGCATCACAACGGCAACACAAAATCGTCTTGTTCTGGTACAGTACTTTTTATTTAATCATTTGGTAATATATAATATATATCGTAGATATCTGAGCACTGAGTTGACGCTACATAATTATAATAGTACGGTACATAATAATGTGACCTAATCTTTATCTGACTAATATTCCCTTTTTTGCATTATATCATATATATATCAAAGAGTATAATAACTAAAACATAATAAATTATCATCGGATGCTACAAGCTATCATTGCATGAAAAAAGTTGTCTGCCTTGCCAAAATGCATGCTTCATGTATAAAATGGCTATACAGAATGAGGTGGAGAAAAAGTACCTTTTTTAGTACATTTTTTCAAGTTCTTGTGTGTGTGACCTGGTACAAAAAGGACATGAGATATCGCAAGATATATACATATATTTATATATACTTTGCGGTAGACTGGCATAGAGATAATATACATACATGAGTGAAAAAAGCTATACAAAAAAAGGTTTTGCCCACATAAATGAACTAAGACAAGTGTAATATGTATTTCTTTGTACAGACAGTTCACAGACGTACTCTCCATGTAGCATTCCGTACAATACAACACAAAAACACAACTTACATTTCAGCGACTAGAGAACAAAATCCAAGACATTAGGCAACAATATGTCGAAACAAGTAACAAAATTCAAGAAAAGCAGATTGCCATACATAAATAACTTTGCTGTTTTCAACATACATGCTTCAAAGTTACAAACATATACTTGTATGTATATCACACTTGAGGTATTATTAAGTACTTTCTTTTTTGTTTTGCTTACATTTTTTTTGTAAAATCAACAAATAAGATGCATCTTGGTACACGTCTCTAAAAATACGCGGAAATCATACACACGAGCGTGCACATAACATTGGTTTCTGAAGGGAATCTGGATGTTGATTGGAATGGAAGAGAAGCGTATGAACGGTATTTGGTACAAACAATAAAAGGCTTGTGGTCACTAATTTGGAGTGGATGGCTTAATTACGGTTTACTGGAATATAGTACAATCAGACAGGAGTGATTCAAAACATAAAAACTAGTCAACAAAAAAAAAAAAATACCTGAAGATGCGTAGTGATGTTATACAAAATTTAGAAATACCAAAACAAAATATTGAGCAACATTTTGCATTCATTTCTTTTCCTCTTCTGAAGTCACTTTGAGAAAGCACATCCCTAATTTTAATTGTTGATTTTTCTTCCACATTACAGAAAACTGCAAACATGAAGAGATGCATTAACATAATAATTTCAAGGAAAATCATATATTTTGTTGTAGTGAATTGGAAGGAGCTGGAAGGTTTGCTTTCCCTCTACTAGATTTAAATATAAAATAAAAGCAAATTAAAACATTACTGTCTTTCACAAATGGCATTGAAATATTAAAATTACACTTGTTCTCATTAGTAAAAAAAAAAATGAAAAGATTGGCAAGTTATCCCAAACTACTAGGCAAGGTAAAAAACTAAATATCTGTAATTCAAAATAAAACATTCACTATTTCATTCTCATAAAGACTATGCCATGACAAGATGTTTTGTTCATAGTTTCAAAAATGTAAGTAAGAAAGAAATGGTAAATAACTCAATTAAATCATTTCTCTTCTTTTCACATTTCTGACTTTCTATGTCATGCGATTATGAATGAACTCCATGAAAATAAAATAATTCTGCTTGATTATTATCATAATTCACAACATTAATGTGTGATTATATATCTAATACAAAACACCCTAACATTATCACATCAAGAAATGGAAACACAACCATCCAAATATAACAATTCTTTCTACATGCACTTGGTCTGTAGTTGATGTTAAAGCAAATATCAATTGAAATGCTAGACCTCTATCTTTGGTTGTACAACGATCAAAACACAATCTTCATTTAGGCTACCTTACCAAAAGTATCGTACAATTTGTTTACAAAAACATATGTTTAAAGCAAATATAATTTTAATGGACAGTCCTCTACATTTGTCTGCAAACCAACAAATAATAAATTATTCCTTCATCGGAGCTTCCTTAGAAGATGGATTTTTTTTAGAGAGTAACACATAAAGCTACCATTGCATATAATAAGCTCCAAATTCAAATATGTGCACCCTACCACGCAGTCAATAATTCAATTACATTTGAATTTATTCATTAATTAATTTTAAGGTTGCATTTGAGATGCATTAACCTTATAACTCCTAGATTATCTCATTCCCATGGGCATAACACATGAACCACCTGGCTTCCTTAGCTAATGGTAAATCAAATCACCTACATTCAAACAATAAAGTTCATTTTACTTCTCCATAATTTCAACTTTTCATAATGCAAAACTTTGCATCTATTGAAAAAAATCATAAGATTATAGATGTCATGGTAATGATTTTTAGGAATTTGATTGAATATTTAAAATGACATTTAGTTTATTTGCATTCTACTCAACTTGAGATAATACTTCTTTGATCAAAATGTAGCTTTGGTTTGAAATTTCTTTTTGCTGTCTCTTAACATACAAAAAACACAGCAAAAGTAACATTAACCCTGTCAAAGTAATTTTTTTTTTAAAAAGCGAAATAAACTGTACGAAAAAACATGCAAAACAAAATATTTATTTTGCGTCATCATATACCATATATGATAAAGTTTCCAAATATCAATGTATTTCATCTCTCAAACAACATTGATCCTGCAGCAAGAAAATACATTTTACAAAAATTAAGAAGAAACAATCTAAAATTCATTTTTGCAATACAAGCATACCTGTTGCATCAGCACCATGAAATGACTTCTCTACATACAGTATAACAAATTATTCTATAAAAATTCTCTATAGATACTATGCAACATTTTGAGCTGTATGAAATGGCAAGCTAACATAAATCAAAATCAACATGCTTTCAAAGATATATAAATGAGGGCATTAAAAAAGCCCAAAAAAGAAAAATCTAAATACCTCCACATATTTGGAAGTTACCATATTCAATATGAACTCAAAGAAGTTACTTTGCAAATGTTGCTAACCACATTGTATAGCAACTGCATGGGGCATTTCACATTTGGAATATGTTTTTCACCTACATTAAGTAGCAGATCCACGGAAGAGGCATGCTATGTAGGCAAATTTGTTTCAAGTGGTCAGTACCCCCCCCCCCCCACACACACACACACACACACACACACATAATAATAATAATACCAATAAAAAGCCCCCCCCAAAAAAAAAAAAAAAAACAATAATAATAATAATAATAATAAAATAATAATAATAATAATAATAAAAAAATAATAATAATAATAAATAAATACATAAATAAATATATCAATCAATCAATCAATCAATCAAGATTTGGTTATTGTTTAAAAAAAAAAAGATTGGAGAGGTTATGAGGAAAGTGTATTTTTTCTTGAGCCAAAAAAATGGAGGGAACATCCCTTTTATATCCCCCCCCCCCCCCATACACACATGCATGCACACCTGGATCTGCCACTGAATGTTCATTTTACTTTATAAAGCTGGATTTCACAGAAAGGAACAACATATCCTAATTTGATCGATATCACGACAGGTACCCCAATTCTTAATACCACAAAACTAGGAACATATGATGTAAGCTCTAAACTAAATATTTTTCTTGTAAATCATACTCTCTATTGCAATATAAATATATAAACATGCATAATATATTGTACAGAAATCAGGTGATGCACAGCTAGACAATAGAAATAAATCAAAATTTCAAAATTTGTCAATATATATATATATTCAGATATAGATATAGATATACATATATGTGTACGGAGATACTTTGAAGATGATAGTAAACATATTTCATGCATAACATATATTACAGACATAATTGCTTCCCCAACTATTTAGTGACTAATTCAAATATAAAAAATTAGAGGAAATTAGAGGAATGGGTCAATATGCATGTTCTGGAAGCTGTGATTAGTTTCATTTGGTTACACAGTTATACAAAAGCTTATAGCTAAAATAACGTTAACAATGATATGTAAGGAATTTTTGACATATCCTTATGCTAAACATTCAAACACAGATGCACAATTAAACCAAGGAATGATTATAAAAGGAGGCAAGCACTATTTTTCTATCTTTGCGTATGGTGTGTAAAATAACGACAATACATTCTACATTTTTGTTCACATGACAATTTTTATGTTTGATACTTCATCATTGGTTATGTTAGCACAGATCAATATTAAGAGAAAGGAAAAAAGATATGAATAACTGATATTTTCATGAATATGGTAATAAAGTCTGGCCATCTCTGTGCAAAATGTAGTACAGAAAAGTTAGGAACAAATGTTCAACCCTGGTTTCATAAATCACATTATTAGAACTGATTATCAAAATGATAATCATTCAAAATTTATGTGGTCCTTTTTTCTTTTCACCTGATAACCAAATTTAATATCTTTGTAACACTCTTCTTGGTGAGGTTCATTTTATTAAGATTTTAATCTGTACTTTTTTATTCTTTTTTTTGTTTACACATTCTGTACAAATAAAGTTAATCTTATTCTTTTCACTCAATTAAATTCTCTTTTACTTGTATTTCCTTCAAGAATTTGTTTTAATCTTTAATCATTCTTCATATTTTTGCTCTTAATGTTGTTAAATTTTCATTGATTCTAGTCTCCTTTTTTAAAATTTTACTTTTACAAAGAAAATTCATATATATAAATATATATATATATTTATATATATTCTTTATACAAATCAATGGCATAATTTGCACAAAATACAAATTGAGATCTACTGGTAATAGCTGGTATATCTTTCATTTAATTGAGCTGCATTTGTCTCACATGTTGTCTTTGCACTGCCATTTTCTCACACCAGAGAAAAAAGAATCCTATACTTGCAAAGGAAATAAACAAAAATACATACAATCATTTTGTCGCATGCTGTCTAGTACTGACTTTTCTATAAACAGGGTACTTAGCGACAATAACAAATCATTAATATATTTAGAACTAAAAATGTGGAAGTGTATACTATATAGAATGTTTTTGAGATAGACATGAGACAATACATACTACTATATACTTTTATATCTTACTATATTCTTTTTTTAGTACACTCGTATGAGAAGCTTGAACAAATTAGCAAAAGCGATGATAGAAATAAAGATGATATAAAGAGATTAGTAACAAAATACAGTACTGACCTAGAAGCGCAAGATCTCATTCTAAAAACTTTGAAGTACTTATGATTATTCCCTGGTCTCGTAGTACTTCATCAATATAATGAGAAATCAGTTCTTAGCATTTTAAAGACAATGTTGATATCACATTTAAGGCTTGTACAAATGTCCTCACAGAATTAGGTATTAGGTTAATGCCCTATTAGTTTCAAGCAAACTAAATCAAATTTGTTCACAAAGACTCGCAATGCTAGTTGCTATGTTGGACTCACCTCAGACAAGCGCTAGAGTTGTCAAATGCAAAACAAATTGCGTAGCAAGTGTGCATAAAAATGTATGTTGGCAACCTGATCATTTATTGCGAGCGGGTGTTTTTTTTTCGCTGTCGTCATACATGAGATGTTTAGTTGAAGATAGCACCAGTATTTTTTTCCAACTTTATATCTCCTGTCACCGTATTTGCATATGTATAATCACAGCCACGCTGCTTACCACGCACCATACCAGAGATTTATCTCGACACATTGCCTTGACATATCCTAGACCAGTATATAATTTACAGGAGAGCAAAGCCCTTGAAGATATACGGCACTGATAAGGACTACAGAGTGTTCATATTAGAGCAGAAAAAGGCCTATAGATGTAGATTGGTTGAGAAAACTTGACGAGTTGTAAGAAAATCATTTCTGAACAATCATAATCACCAGCGCTGAAATCCAATATGGGCAAGTCTGTTAGGCTAACAGAGTTTAAAAAAAAGCAAGCTCTATTGGTTGTTTGTGTTTTGTGCATACTAGTTTTTATCCCAAAGCACAATTACTCACATACGGCTGCATCAAACTAGCCACATGCTGACAAAGTGAACAGGCAACGTGAGATTTTAGGGTTAACTCTCTCAGGCACACAAGCAATATGCTGTGTTCAATGGATGGTACTGATAGGGCGAACGCTTACAATTCCTAATCTCTATTTCTTTTTAAAATTTCACAGTGATTTGTCTGAATGTCCTCACCAATTTCCTGCTCTGACTTGACTGGCTGATCATTAAGATTCAGTTCCCTGGTACTTTGCTTTGCCTTACAGAGTGTACTATTCATGAGGTCTAGTGCGTATATTTTGTCTACAATAGTGCTTGGGACATTAAATCTCGGGCATAAGTACATAAGTACAAAAGTTTACTTACAGGATATCGTAAGGTGCTCCGTGGGCAAAGATGTATCATTTTTCCACACACAAGTGGACTTTGAGTTGGGATATACCACACATCCAATGGATTAACTTAACCCATTGACTCCTAGAGTATCCCATTGCCATAGAGTTAATGCATGAACCATCTGGATCGTGTACGCTTAGAGTTAAACAAAACCTCAAGGTAGGCATTAGGAAGCTTGATTATCGGGCAAGTACCATACATCAACAAAAATATGCGCGAAAGAATCTAACATCGATGACATCATACATGCAATGCAATCATTTGGTTGAGTTGATTCAACATTGGCGGGACTAATCGCCATAGCGACTAGACCAGCTCCTGGATCTCCTGCTTGATGGTGACGGTGCGGTTGAAGAGTTCCGTCAGCTCCTGGCCGATGTTGGCGCCCAGGGTGGGGTGGGAGGACGCCATCTTGGCGAAGTTGACCAGAGCCTCCCGCAAGCGATCGACCTCGTCCCGCAAGACACCCTTCTCTTCCCGCTCCTGAGGAGGACAAACGAAATGAATTTAGTTATTTATTTTCCATCAGAAAATTCACTTTTCAAAGGGGTTTACAAATGGATTGGATTGAATTTTATTCTGCAAGATATGTAAAAAAAAATGCATTCACGGCAGAATACTGTATACGCCATATATTTTGCGCGTCTAATTTTTCGCGAATCACGACTTCACAACAATTTTGTGAATGGTTAAATTCGCGATCATGCAGTACTATTACTAGTAGTACATGTGCTCATGCACGTCCTATTCATAATGTTCGCTTGTTGTTAAATTCACGAATAGCACCCGACTCACGAAATTTGGGAAAATAAAAACCCAGCATAATATATGCCGTATACAGTACATACAAATGCAGGGGAGCAGACCTTCGTGACCATTTAAGATATTCTTATAATAATCCTTTGAATATTCAATTTGAGAATCACTTGTAACATATCAGGATCAATATGTGAGTGGACATCAAACAATAAGCCGTTTTCATAATATATTCACAACTTTCCCCCTAATTGCATAGTAATGAGTTACTGCACGCACCTTTATTTCATAATTCAGTTTCAATGGATGGAATGCACTCTGAATCTATTATTTGTCGGACAAACCCCAGACAAGCTGAAGGGTTTCCATGAGCAACTTATTGTATATAAAGGACTATTACAAGAATATTAACTGATGAAATGTCACGAAACCCTCCGCCCCACAAAACAATTCTCTTTGATTTGAGTTGAAACTTTCTTGTTATTACAATTTTGCTAACGTGTCAAATGTTCTTTTGAATGCCTAGTAGTATATTTCTCCTGTGACAGCACAGGATATGGTCATCTTTTGGATGTATGCTTAAAAAATTCACTTTGATTTGAGTTTAGCTCTCTTGTTTTTATTATTTTTTCAAATGTGTCAAAGGTTCTTTTTAACACTTAGTACTACATTTCTCCTGTGACTTTCAGAGGATACGTTTGACTTGAGTGTCCCAATTCAATCGTGTGCGTCTTGTCTTGTTGTGGCATTATTAGATTTCATACTTGCTTTCCCACAACAAATTGCATTACGTCGGGGAGGAGAATGCTATCCCGCGATACCCAAACCTCGCTGAATGAAGACAGGACATTGAGTGATGATAACACTGTAGGGTCGCTGTAAAGCTCTCACAAAAAAAGAACACAGTCTTATTGTTTGCTGGGGGGGGGGGGTTAAACTCTGCTTCTTCGCGGCCGAATGGGTTGGGGAATTTAATTCATTTGCTTCTCTCAATATTAGATACATACAGAGAAACTGCTTTCTTTAGGGCTAACTGTTCCACTCTCAAAACCTACTGGAATCCATATTCATTCTGTTTCATAACCAAAGTCAAAATATTTTTAAAAGAATGATAATTTTCCAATTCTTTATCAGATTTTTTCAAATTTTCAGAAATCTTTTATTTCCATATTTCTCCACTTTTATCACGATTAACTTTAAGTAGGGCATGTTCCCTATTAAATGTGGTGTCAGGAGGGAAGGGTGGGGGCAAGGGGGATCTTTCATTGTCTACATGGGTTCTTTTTGCCATGGGGGGCTAAAATGCCTTTTTTATTTGATTCAGTATGTGGTAGTTAAAAGCTACAATGATAATTATAATACTTCCTTGCAAAGGTATGTTCATGCTGAGCTTTTTATCGATGATCTCTTTCGTTCACCCCATTGTCACTATTGATTAATATAACTTTGCAGTCACTTATGAAAGAAAATGGGTTTATAAGTTACAGTAGCAGGCCTTGAAGCCTATATTGGCTTACTACACATTGGCATGAGGATGGTAATGAGAGGGTTAAAGTTTACCTTGCTGAGTTGATCCCTGAGTAGCGTGCATTGCGTGCAGTCCCGTCCTTCTTCTGACCTCCTTTCACACCGTTTACTGCAGGTAGAGAGAGAATGAGTGAGAGGGAGAGAGAGAGTGAAAGAGAGAGAGGAAAGAGAGTGAAAGAGAAAGAGAGAGTGGAAGAGTGAGAGAGAAAAGAGAGTGAAAGAGAAAGAGAATGTGAGAGAGAGAGAGTGAGAGAGAGTGAGAGAGAGTGAGAGAGAGTGAGAGAGAGTGAGAGAGAGTGAGAGAGAGAGAGAGAGAGAGTGAGAGAGAGAGAGAGTGAGAGGGAGTGAAAGAGAGGGAGTGAAAGAGAGAGAGTGAAAGAAAGGGAAGGAGAGAGAGAGAAAGAGGGGGGAGGGGTCGAGAGAAGCAGAGATGCAGAGAGAGGCAGAGGTAGAGAGAGAGATAGAAAGACAAAGAGAGAAGGCGAAGGAGGTAAAAGAAAAAGAGGGAGAAATATAAAACTCAATCATTTTAAGTGTCTCCTTTTTACTTTCATTTACATCGTTATAATAGTTTTTAAAAGCATTTGCCATTTTACAATTGCAAGCAGAAATAAAAACGGATTAACAAAAAATCAGGCAAATGATAAAGGAGTGATTATACGTGCTTAATATTCTTGTTCACTAACCATGGAATCTCGCACTGCCAATTTGAGCCGCGTCCAAACCTTTATAGCCATTAAAATATATCTACCACACTCCATGCATGGCAAGTATATTTGAAGAGCTTACATGCAAAAGGCCCTAATCCCTTTTTCTATCAACTCGCATTTGTTCATATTACTGAATAGACATCCACTGTGTGCATAAAACTGACTTAAAAAATATGAAATATGAAATGAAATTCATATTAGTATGCACACCAATGAGTTATGAAATAGAAACTATTGATTTGCTTGGAATTAGTAGCTAGAATGGATTAAAGGCCTTTTGCAACTCAACTGCTTATTTGCTTGCTCTTATCAAATCCAAGGCACCTAGAAGAGGACAATGCAAACTCAAGCCCCAGAAAGTTGGTCCAGGAAAAAAGGGTTCCGTTTTCCGGCTCACAAGGGTGTTTTTCAAGCTAATCTATGGCGCACAGGGACAAGGGGGATGGCACAGAGACAGACAGACAGGATGTATGACAAGGAAGAGAACCATCGAGGTCAACATGAAGGGAAAAAGGGGAAGTTTATGATGGGATGTGCATCACATGATATTACCTTCTTCAAGCTGATATCCCCGCTCCCCCCCCCCCCCCACCCCCCGTCTGCATCTTTACATTCTTACTTATTTCAAATCGCTTACACCTCTCTCTCTCTCTCTCTCTCTGTCTGTAACAGGTGTTACAATCATATACCCCCACCTTAACAAGACTTTGATCTCACTTCTTACAATTCCCCCATCGCTTTTAGAGTTCTTGAACCTCTCTTGTACATCCCACTCCCTCTCAACCCCATCTTCTGCTATGTTAGGCTCCATTCTCTATGTCAAGTAAGACTCCCACCTCACACTCACACACACACATACACACACATCATATCAACATCATCATCATTCGCCATCTCTGTTATCATTACCATATCGTCATCATTGACACCACTACCACCGCTACCACCACTACCACCACTACCACCACTACCACCACTACCACCATTGCCACCACTACCACCACTGCCACCATCGCCACTATCATCACCACCACTATCCATATTTCAACCCATTTCATTGCTTCAACTTCTCTTTAACTAAGTCTCTTTTACATAATTCACAATCACATGCATGTACCCTGTGTACTGGTAACTACTTCACCCCTTCTTCACTTGTGTTCCCCTGCCCCTCCCCCTTTTTTAATCCCTGCCCAACCCCCTTTCCACACCACTGCCCCTAACTTATCCACACACCCTTTCTCCCTCTTTCCACACCGCCTTACTTCTACTGCACCCCTTTCCTCCCCCTTACTCCTTTGTTCCCCTCTTTATGCGTACCTACCCCTTCCATTTTCTGTCACTTGCCCCTCAACTTTCCTCAATCCCTACCTCACCCCCTTTCCACACCTAGCCCCTCCTTCCCAAATCTGCACCCATTTCTCCTTCTTTCTGCATCCCTGTCCCTGTCTTTTCCCCTTTTCACCCTCATATGTGTCCCTATCCATGTACCCCTGCCCTTTCCCTCTTCTGTACACCTACCCCTCCCCCTTTCCACACCCATGGCCCTCTCCCTTTCTGCAACCCTGTTACTCCCCCTCTCTGTATCCCCCTGCACCCCCGATTTGAATCCACCCCCTACCCCTCACTGTTCCCCCTACCCTTGCACCTTTCTCTTCCCCCTGCCCCTCCCCTCTCTGTTTCCCTGCCCCTATCTCAATTCTCATCCCTTCCCTACCCTTTTCTGAATCCACACCCCTGTCCCTCTGTTTCCCCTGCCCCTCCCTCTATCTCAATTCACACCCCTGACCCTCTCTACTCCCCCTGCCCTCCACCTCTCTGCCCCACTAGCCCCATTCCCTCAATCTCAGAGTGGTAGGGATCACGTGGCAACGGAAAGAAGTGGGCGTGATGAAACAATACCAACCCCGCACACTCAAAAAGTCTTCAATAGAATGGGGGCAACGCATCATGAAATACATACACAGCAACAAACAGAGAAAGGAAACTGTCGAGAAAAGGGAGTGGGGAAAAATTATTTTTTACTTCTTTTCTTGCTGAAAACAGGAAGCAAACAACTGGGGTTTGCAGTATCACAATATCATTGCCAAAAAACACATTATCATATGCTATGGTGTGGAAAAGGGAGTGGGGGGATTTTTTCTTTCTTTTTGAACTGAGGAAAAAAAAGTGTTTAGAATCATAATACTATCGTCTAAAAAGTATATCATATTCAAAGGAATGCTTTGGTAGAAAAAAAAGGAGTGGGAACGTAATTGTTTGTATTTTAAACTGGCAACGAGAGAACTGGGGTATGTTCAATCGTAATAGGATGTTGGGGAGAAGTGCATAACATATTCCAATAAGAATTTGCTTCCAAAGTGATGCAAATGATGCAATCTATTTAAGAAAGAAATAATCACACCCTCTCAGAAAAAAAGTATTCTCTGACCAGTCACCACTATATTTCCCCCTAAAAACCTGTCTACTTCCCTGTGTAGTTTTTACATATGAGCATCAATGCTATAATCAAATGCAGAACCACATTAATGTCACAGTCACGGCTCAAGAAAGGCTTCCCAGGTAAGTGTATGGAAGGTTAAATATCAAGTGAAACCTTTCATCAAGCTCCACTCATTCGAGAATGTTCACCTTAATTACACTTGCCGTTATTCTATTTTTTGACTTCTTTGAGCCATAATCACTTTGTTTTGAACATGAAATGCTTAAGAATCCTTTCATTCTACCACTGACTGTAGAGCAAACAAAAGAAGCACATATCATAAATGGTTTTGTCCTCTTTTTTCATTCAACATAACTATTAACCAGTATTACTTGTACTACCAATCAATACAGTGATCACACAGTTGTTACCAATACATCAAATACTCCCATCAAAACCTTAACCTTTCATTCTCTCTCTGCTACATTTGTCTAGACTTGGGGTAGGATTTCATAATCTATATGATATTTATGAAACACTACTAAGCCAAGCATCTTGCTAAAGTGCATTCAGCTATATGCATTTAACAACGGACTAGACTAGACAGTAAAAGCATTTAATGAACATGGTCCCTGAGCTCTACACTATTACGCTAGCCATAACTAGGCATACTGGTATGATAGCAATACCAGGGGAAGTATACATTCTAAGGGGTCATCAGCAGACAGATTTGGTGCTTATAGATAGCGCTTCCTGATTTAGAGCTGGGATTAGGCATAGAGTTGATAATATTCCGGGGGAAAAAACCACCCCCCCCCCCCCCCTTGCATATTAACAAATCTCAGG
Organism: Arbacia lixula; assembly: GCA_963669155.1. NCBI lineage: Eukaryota > Metazoa > Echinodermata > Echinoidea > Arbacioida > Arbaciidae > Arbacia > Arbacia lixula. The sequence continues at coordinate 6,971,635 of OZ022583.1, read as the reverse complement.
AGCGTGCATATGAAAGGCATGCATGTTCATGTAAAGATATAAAAAAATCCATGGTCGATTCCAACTAAACGAAACCAAACTGGCCGCCGCGCAACGCCTAGTTCCATCGATTATTCCTCCTCTTCCTCTTTCATGAGAGAGAGAAGGGGATGATAGCGAATAACGAGGAATGCTATTGACACGAGAGTGTGGGGGCGGGAGGGAAGGGGAAGGACACATCGGGGATAAAAGATCTGACAATGGGGCGGCCTTCTTGGATTAGGGTGAAATACAAATTCTGAGGAGAAATATTTGGCTGATTGAACCTGAATTGATCGACCAAGCATTGACGAGTGCTGAGGCATGGAGACTGATATTAGGATCTTTCATAAGACCTAAATGAATATGTTTTAGGGGAGGGGTGGGGAAGGGGGAGGGGGTCATATGTGTGGGGGAGGAGGGGGTCAGAAAATCTATGAAAGGCAACACATAGTTTCGTCAACACATCAATTTACAACAATATTGTTGATTTATTCCAACCCTTTATTAATACTCTGAATATTTGTTATTCATATTAATTCCACAATACTATTTTATCATGTTTAAAGTAGAACTGTCTGCATTGCAGTATAACCATAATATTGCAATGTTTTGTCATATATGAAATCTTTTAACAAGGAATGTTTTCATTATTTTACAAGATTCTAAATTAATGTACACAAAACTGCATCAGCATTTGAGCTGCCTACTTTTGTTGTTATTGTTTTGAGTTTGATTTTGTAACGCACCAATTCAATCTCAATATCAATTTCAACAATTTCATGGAAAATGTGCCAAAGTTCCCAGTGTGTTGAAGTGAATATGATGGAATGATAAGGCATATTTTCTGGTTATACATGAATGCATTTAAGAATAAGAAAAAAACCTTATTTTCTAGCAAAAATCTTGGCATGCCCATTTTTTCTTTGATCAATCAAAACCTTCCAAGAAATGCACAAGACAAATCAAACACACCTTCAAAACCTTGCATCATTTCCATCATTAAAATTGCCCCTCACACTGCTTTTATAACTATATATCTCAAATATGACTGAAGTATTTAAAATCTAAGCAATTATCATGCAATTCTAAGCGTGGTGGCATTTGCCTGTAATCCAAGCAACTGCAGAGGTTAGATATTGGCCCCAGCAAGAGTTCGAACCCAACTGCTTTCGACTGCAATAGTGATGGAAACAGTCAGTCCCTCACGTAAATAATAACTGATTGGCACACATCTGAAGAAAACTAACTTTACACACACATACACACATACACACACACACACAGACAATAACTGGATGTCTTTTGAACTCTTTAAGTATTTACTTTATGCAGACAGTAGACAGCCATGTAAGAGTTACACAATGACCTCTGAACTCTGCATCTATCAATGTAGTATTTCTGTATTTCTATTAATAATATTATATCATTTTCTGACAATTTAGGGTTTTTGTTTGTGCATGTAAGCACAGTTTTTTTTAAGAAACCTACCATTTCCACCTTACATGACCAAGGTAAGCCTGCGAATTATACATGTGCACTTGTAAAAGTATATCCTATTGATTCCAATTTCAGATTCAGCACTTATATATGTATATACATTTCACCTGGCTCGTCTCCATTTATCCTCCCTCTGATTCTCTTGTTCTCTCTCTCTCTCTCTCCCTCTCTCTCTCTCTCTCTCTCTCTCTCTCGCTCTCTCTCTCTCTCTCTCTCTCTCTCTCTCTCCCTCTCCCTCTCTCTCTCCCTATCTCCCTCCCTCCCTCCCTCCCTGTCTGTCTGTCTGTCTGTCTGTCTGTCTGTCTGTCTGTCTGTCTGTCTGTCTGTCTGTCTGTCTGTCTGTCTGTCTGTCTGTCTGTCTGTCTGTCTGTCTCTCTCTCTCTCTCTCTCTCTCTCTCTCTCCTGCATGTTGTAATGAAACCTTTCAAACGGCATATTAGCAAAACAGACTGGGTCCGCAACATGATAACTTTCATCATATTGGAAAAGGAAACTGATCTGGCCAGCCGCAGATCTGATTTCTCACAAACCTTCGTGCCGGCTCCAGCTAATGTTTTAAACCCAATCTTGTTTATGCCTGTGCATGCATTAATCATCTAGGAGCGGGGAGAGAGACAGAGAGAGAGATTGACAGGGAGGGGGGAAGGGTTAGGAATGGGGTGAGGTGGGGATGGGGGTGTTAGGGGGATGGGGGTGTTAGTGGGGGTTAGGGGTGTTAGTGTGGGTAGGGGTTGGCGGGTCGGTGGTGGGGTAATATCTACTATAGATCAGAATGGGAACTACTGGTAGGAAGGGGCATGGGAGTGGGGAGACAAACAGAGAGATAGATAGGGAGGGGGGGGGGAGACTTAGGAATGTGGTGAGGTGGTGGTAGAAGTGTTAGTGGGGGTAGGGGTGTTAGTGGGGGTAGGGGTTACTTCAGGGGTTGGTGGTGGGGTGATATCTACTATAGATCAGGATGGGAAATGGTGGTAGCATTAAGGAAGCAGGAAGAGAGACAGGCAGAGAGACAGATAGAGACATAGACAGGGAAGGGGGAAGGGTTAAGAATGGGGTGATGTGGTGGTAGGGGTTGGGGGTCGGTGGTGGGGTGATATCTACGATAGATCAGGACGGGAAATGGAGGTAGCATTAAGGAAGCAGGAAGAGAGACAGACAGAGAGCAAGACAGGAGGGGGAAAGAAGTAGGGATGAGGTGAGGTGAGGTAGCCAAGGAGCAGGGAAGGAGACAGCGAGCGATAGATCCACAGGGAGGAAGAAAGGACTACAAAGGGGGTGGGTTAAGTACAGCGGAAGAATTAATTCAAAACTTTGGGGGGCTTCTTTTTTAGCACATTGTGTCTATGGGAATTTTGGGGGGCTCTTTTAAGCATTTCAGGGACGAAATCGCCCCGACCCGCGTGTATTACCCTGGTTCGGGATGGCGGTTAAGGACAGGGATTAGGGCTGGGGAAGGGGATGTTAATGGGGGTGGGAGTTGGGTTGTGGGTTGATCAGGATGGGAGGCAGCCATATCATGAAGCATGGAGCAGTAAAAGAGACAAACAGGGAGGGGGGAAGGGTTAGGGATGGGGGTGACTTCTATAGATCTGGAGGGGAAGTAGTCAGGTGGTATCACGAAGACGCATACAGGAAGGGACGGCCACAAGGTATTAGCATCAATGAGGCCTCAGGCATTCTGCTATTATCAAAGCCGACACCTTTTCTCTTCTCTACAGCCTCTGCATGCATTAACCACCTTCACGTTCAGCTGGAGGCAGGGAGAGTGGAAAGTGGACGGGGGAGAGACCAAAAAACGACACAAGATCTGACATGGAGAAGGGGGATAACAGGGGGGAAAGACGGTAACCATCATCAAGGCTCCGGCTAATGTTTAACCTCTCATGCCCCAAATGAAACACTGCTCTATGTGATCTGTGTACATTCCCAGGAATAAAATGCACACATGGTGCATGAGGAGTTAACCATTACATTACCAGACCTTGACCGTCCCATTAGCTTACTACACATCTTTATGTCAATAGTAATGAAGGAGTTAAACCCTACCCTATCTATGCCACACATACGTCAATAGACTATTAGAAGGAGAGGACCAAGACAGATAGGGGGAACAGATACAGAAGATGCAGAAAAGGATCTGAGAGGGGGGGGGGGGAACAGATACAGAAGATGCAGAAAGGGATCTGAGAGGGGGGGGGGGAATAGATACAGAAGATGCAGAAAGGGATCCGTGACCCGCACACAGAAACATGAGAAAAATACGAGAGGGGAACCAAACCTATTTCTACGACAACGTGCCATGAAAACAACTCGTATCTACAATCCAGTTGTACGTATTTCACCTCCATGTACGCAGGGAATACTGTTGTCTCTTTACTAAAATGTCCACACTAACTTTCAACCCCCTGCCTGTGCCAGATAATATATAACTCTATGAAATGTTTGGTGCAATTACGGCTGAAAATATACCATATGGCACGCAAAGGAATAAAAAGCCATTATTCTTTTGCTGAAGTGATTCACACAAAACTTATAGAGAAGCAGTTGGTCGGGAGGGTCCATGCCACAAACTTCACTTAAAAATCATGATCTAGTAATGATGTAGGCAGGTAGAATGATTTTTATTTGAACAGCCGATTCATAAAAGGCTTTTCAAAATCTGGGCCAATCCTGTATAATTCACCATGAGTTTCTCACACACGATGTTCATCTCTCAACAAAGTTGTACTGTAGAGCATCATGTCTAGTTGATATATTCCGCACACTCAATGGGGAAAGTTAGAAGTTAAACGCTCTTGGTACAAGAGATTCCACAAGTTTGGGGCAATTTTTGTGACATACCACAACTCCAAATCCATATTTTTTTCAATCCAGGCAAATATAGTCCAATAATGGCATGAGCAAAAAACTGGGGTCCCATCCAGTATTTTTTCTCAAAGACCATGGCATATTGCAATGTGACTTATGAATATTTCTTGTCCATGTAAAAACAATATGATGACCATGTAACGTTGGTATATTTTTGTATGCCTGTTGCTCCAAATTCATAAAACATTTCCAATTTTAATGTCTACTACTGAAAAATGAGAGCAATTTTTCATTGACAGCTCAAAACTTAATTGCATCTGCATTGATCTTCATGGTGAACTGCAAAGGTTGATACCTCCATTACATGGACATTGCATGAAAACTTTGTCCCAACCTCATGAAATGACCCAGTAATGCTGCACAATGCTGCACAATTTCTGACCTGTGTTTGGACTTGATTGCTGGAGAGTTGAAATAGCATAACCATTAATGTACCATTTGTGGATTATTTCAGCATTAATAAACATGAATCCCATAGAGCAAGATTTTTTTCTGGCACACAAGGGGCTAATGTAATTTTGATTTAACATCACTTTGAGCCCAAGATTGCCCCTGTGCTGATAAATGTACCATGTAAGGATTTGTCAAAAGGTTTCAATAGATAATCTCATTTAAAACTGGAACAATAAAAATGTGTCACAATTATATTTTTTTTATTAAAGCAGTAACCCACTTCAGTCATAGGATGTTTTTTTTTCTGTTTTTTTTCTCCTTGTCATCTAGCAGTTGTAGTATTACAACAATTTCTGAAGAATATGAAAGTCACTAAATTTGATTAAGAGTTATCAAACCCCAGCATTTGTCACTTAATATCAATTTCTAAGGAAAATTTACCAACTCTTTGTAGCACAGAATCAGAGAAGTTTGTAGTTATTGAAATTACTCCACTTTCTTATAAACTAAAGATGGGTCAGACAAAAAACTTAACTGAACGGATCATCGTATTGATTAATGACATATTTACAAGAATGCGGAAAGAGGACACCGCAAAATTGCATTCGTCGAGGAGAGAGACGGAGAACAAAGCTTGTTTTCCTAATTCAATAATCAGCTAGTGGTCCCCACTTGTCATAAACAACAAAATGTGATAGGATACACTTGTCATAGAAATATTCCTCTTCTCTTCCTTGCGCGTCCTCTCACTTTCTTTCCTCTCCCTTTTATCTCTGTCATTCGTTCTGCCAGTCAATAACCGTTAGCGATCATGTCCAACCGGTCTGCCCGAAAATCAATCCTGCCTGACCCTCCGTGCCAACTTCTGGTAAAATCATCCCGTTTTGAGCCGTATCGCTTTCGTAAAATCCCCGTTTTAATCGCAGTTTTATTGAAGGCTCCTGATCGGTTTTCCCTCCAGATGAGACGACATAATCCGCTGCAGACTATCAAACGTGTCGGATGAGCATAAATAATTGCCAACTGACCTACTTCAAGATTTGATCATTGTTGCAATCCCGCTATGGCCCTTCTCCCTTGCACAAGACGGATGATCATCACTTTTCCCCCTTTTTTTATCAGAAGAGGGGCAAGACAAGGGCTCTCGGCTTTGATGGCAAACCCCAGATGAAATGCATATCTTTATCACAAGGTACGGCACAGGCTGTGTGTCCAGTATCTCTTCTGAACTTTGCAAAACGGGGACATGTTGTTAAGAACATTAATTCATCTTTCTGTCATAACAGATACATATGTAAGGATTTGGGTGATTTCTATATTCTCTCTTCAATGCATATCACACTCAAAGCAACTGTTGTTTATATCAGTAACCAGTTCATCACGTGCATGGTGAACATAGCAATTAATCTTACAGTGAAGAAAAAAGTTGCAGGACTCAACAATTATCCTGGCCATAAACAGAATAATGGCCATAACATATTGTTACATTATATGAAAAATCATAAAGAGTAGAGAGAATGATTCTTTACTCCTCTTAAGAGTGCACATACATGTATTATTGATACACCATCTCCAATGGAAATTCCAGGCAGCATCAATTTAAATCTAGCGTTGGAAGACGATCTCATCTCTTTAGGACACGACAGTCCCCAAGTCTTAGCCTGCTGACTCAACCACTAGCCATCCGCCCAACAAACAGAAGATTCCGTGCTAATCTTGGGCTCAGATTCGTGCGTCTCCTTGCGGTAATCGGATTCTTGCCTCAAAATCTCTTTAGACCCAACCTTAGGCGGAGTGATAAAGGACACTTGTGAGTTTATTCGCATCAAATCTCATGCAAGCGCTTGATCCTGATGACCATTACGCGATGTTGACAGGAGCGTGACGTGACACCATGGAAACAGAAGCCTTCATATTTTTCCTCGTTTTTTATTCCTATTTCTTCTTTTTTTAAATTGCCGATTGTAACAGTACCAGATGTGTTTGCTTGGCACAGGAGTCATTCATACTGCTTGCTATTTCTCTTAGCAATTTATCCTTTCCTGGGTTTTTTAACAAGAATTTTAGGTTGCAACTTGATCACCTATCAGCTGGTTTAAGGGACCAACAGAGGATTTTGATGGCCACATAGGTTCAGGCCACCTGTAACTCAGAATCACGTGCATCCAAAGAGAAAATAGACTGAATTTTTTTTTTTTTAAATATGGTTTACCTCTTCTCTTGTAAGACAAAAATTCAGACGATTTTGAAATTAGGAAGACTCCTGATAGCAAAATGATCAATGAGGAATGCAAGTGAGACATCTAACAATAAATAAGTACAAATAAGTACACATAAGGAGTTGCAGATGCAATCGAAAGGCCTGAAAAAGACATGTCAAAGGCCATTAACATGCCATGTAACGTGTACACCTTGGGTGTATAATGTGCTTATGCTAATGCAGTAGTTTGTAGAAAAAATAGAAAAGCTGCAAGGTATTTGCTTTCTTATATTCTTTTTGAAGAGTATAAATACTGAAGCTACCTACTCATTTCTACTCTAAAACAAGCAATTACACGAATGGCATAAAAACAAGAGGAAAAATAGAAAGATTAAAAGATAAAAAAAAAAAAGAAAAAGAGAGAGGAAGAGAGATGAAGAGAGATGAAGAGAGAGAAACAGAAAGAGGCAGTTACTCCAAGCAAGTAAACAGCCAGCAGAACAAATGTGTCAGGACATAGCATACCTTGTAGAGTTGTGCTTTCCATTCCAGATCTTGTTGGGTGGTCCTCCCCCACCAGCTTCCCCATCATGCTTGTGATGCACCGTCATGGATGGCTTGGTCCCCGAGGGTTCGTTCTGGTTGCAGCAGTCTCGGCAGAGGGACCTGTCGCCCTCTGGGTTGCCACACACCATGTCTGTGGTGGTCCCCGTCCCCTGCGCAGCGTCTTCCTTCCCCATGGCCAGCCGCGCCCGCTCATGGCGTTTCCGGTGCGTGCGGAAGTCCGAATAGAGCAGGAAGGACAGGCCACACTCCTCGCACTTGTGGCGGTTGCCTGTCATCAGATCCATGATGGCCGAGGACTGCAGGAGGTTGGCCTCCTCAGGGGCCTGCTCTCCGATGAAGGTGACCACCTCTGACTTGCCCGGGGTGGACAGCCGCTGCTGGGAGGCCAGGGATGTTGGGGTCTTTGGTGCTTTGGGGTTGGACAGGTCCAGAACCATCCTGTTGGCCCGGAGCATCTTGGGGTCGGGTCCGCCCTGCTGCATGTCGCACTCCCTCTTGAGTACTGTGAGCTCGCTGAGTGGCCTCCGCTCCAGGAGGGTGCGCAGCTTGCTGTTGTTGAAGATGGACTCTGCCATGGCGTTGTTGCTGCCTGCTATGGTGGTGGTGCTGTCCACCACCTCCCCAGACATCCGGTCATGCTGGTCTTCGATCTTCCGCACCTGCTTCTGCTGCTGCTGGATGCGGCGCTCCAGAAGTTGCAGCATGCCCATGAGTTCTTGTTTGTTCTGTACATTCTTCTCTGCAGCATTTGTCAGCATCTGTTTGAGCATGGTTGGTCGCTCGGACTCCTTGTCAACATCGTATTTACTTCCGCGAGCTGCATGAGTGTGACGATGGTGCGTCAAGTCTGATATCAAATCAAAACCCTTCCCACAGATATTGCATTTATACTTCTTTTCAAACACATCGTGGTGCCTGACCCGTTGATGCGTCTGGATCTGACGTAACTTCTTGAAGAAATCCCCACAAAGGCCACACCTGTAGGACCCAGGAGTACCCTTGCGCTTCCCTCGTACCCTCTTTGGCGAACCATCCTCCCCTTTTGCAAAGGCAGCCTTGCAGTCGGGATGCTCAGCCACATGAGCGACAAGGTACGCTTCCGTTGGGAACACGCTCCGGCATTTAAGGCAAGGGTAGGTCTCCGGTCCGTGGATGGTCTCGTGCTGCCTCTGGTGGTCCCGGTCGCTGAACGCCTTGCCACAGATGCCGCACTTGAAGGGCTTCTCGCCGCTGTGGATGCGCTGCCAGTGCCTCTTGAGATGGCACTTCCTCCTGAAGGCCTGGTGACACTCGGCACACTCGAAGGGGCGCTCGTTGCTATGGGTCCTCCTGTGCCGCATCAGCTGGCTGGCGTGCTGGAAGGTCAGGTTGCAGATGGGACAGGCGTGGATCTCCTGCACCAGGTTCCCGTTCTCGTTGATGACCAGCGCCTCACCCGTCAGCGTGTAGAACTCCCCGTTGGAGGGAAGCAAGCTGCCCGTCACCGGACTGATGATTGCATGGCCGTTCTCGAGGGACTGCGCCAGGGGAATGTGGTACCTCATGTCCAGGATCTCGCTATCGGTACTGCCGGTGTCTCTCCTCATGTCTACTGGGATCGGAATGGGAATCTGCAGCGGCATTTGCGGGTGGATGGGAATGGGAATGCAGACCTGGTCATCCGCTTTCGTCTCACTACCACCACCCACCTGGCCCATCTCCGCTTCTGCTCCACCCCGACATATATGCTTCCGGAGACTGGACTTGGAGATGTACTTCTGCTTGCAGACCTTGCAGGGGTAGAAGTTTTCGCCCATCTCCTCCTCCATGGGCTGGCTCGGGCTGCTGAGGGAGCCACTCTCCTCCTCCTCGTCATACATCTTGCCTTCCGAATCGTCGTCCCCATCCTGACTCCCGTCCGGTTCCTGATCATCCAGCTCCCGGCAATGCATGATGGTCCCGTCCACGATATTATACCTCGTCACCTCCTTGAACATGGCGGCATCGTCCCCGAGCAGCCCCATGCGACTCAGAAACTTCCTCCCTTCCTCCTTCAGGCCATTCTCCTTCAGTTTTAAATACTCTAGGACCTTTGGCGTATGCCCAAAATGTGCTGCTGTACCCGTATGTCCATTTGCATTTCCCTTGGCGGCAAGTGCCTCTATTTCAGTACTGGTTGCTTGTTGCTGCGCGGCCTGTTGTTTCAGCACGGCGGCGTCTGCGGGGTCGAAGCCTTCGATGCATTTGCGAAAGTCATCGAGAAAGCTGCCAGACTCGACCAGCTGCGATGAAGACGACGATGATGGCTCTTCATCACTGGCATCATTCTTGAGTCCTAAAAGAGAGAAAAAACAAAAGCAAAAGAACACAATGAACATCTTGGCTTCATCAATACACGATAAGAATAACAACAATAATAAAAATGCACAATAACTCCCTTCAAAAATCATATAATTTTAAATGTATGCCAGCAACAACTTATCCAAATAGAAAGAGAAAATGAAAGAACATATTTCATATCTCCACTTCATGAACACGTTTTTTATCACAGTAATTCCTTTACAAATTTTTTCAAACAGATGTCAAAAAGAACTCATCTGCTACTTTTCCCACAGTTTTCCTTCATTTCATGTTATTTTTGTTTAATTTGTAATGATAGCCTTTCAACATTGCACAATAAGCTGATAAATCTGGATTGTCATGGACATATAACACATTTACTTCAAACTCTTTCTACCCCCACCCTTCCCCCCACCCCCACCACACACACACACACACACACACACACACACACACACACCATAGTTGCTGACAGCTCACAAAGTGTTCCCCGATACACTTTAAAAGGTGAGAAGTGATCTAAAACTTTTTTCATCCTTTACCCCCGCCTCTAAACTCTTATAATACAGTGACAAAAAGCTGACAAAAACAGCGTAGACACCACAATTAAACAACAAGTCATAGATCTCTCCGACATAATGTCAGAAAAAAAGGAAATGCCATGGAGGCGCATGGTCAACAAATATCCTTCCAGAATTCATCACCAGATCGTTGATTATCTGCAATTCTACTAATCTTCTCTCCTCCTTTCTTGGGCCTGCCTCACATCCGGATGGCATGACAGCACTACAGAAGAAACTTCAGATAGGGTGACAAATACTTATAGATATTTCCATGCCCACACAAGGATTATAGCATCTCAATTTGCACATTTACCGCAACGCACACCAACCAAAATGGACAAAGAATACTCCGCTTCTTTATTGCATCACCCTGGGAGATACATTTGGCTGCGACTTCCATATCGGCTGATGCGATCAAACACCAAACCTTTTCGTTCCTCCTCTTCCTCCTCCTCCTCCTACTCCTCTTCCTTCTTCTCCTCCTCCCCTTGGTTTCTCCCCCGACATCTAAGTAGCGTTTTATAATATTATCTCGCCTCAGAAACTGCAACAGCTAGCGCGACGGTAATATTCGTAAAACCCCTCTGGATAATAGCCCGGCGTCGTGTCACGTTCGGTATCAACGAGGCACTCCACGCCTTCTAACAAGAGATTTGACAAGTGCCCGTCGTCATGGAGGAGTGCGTCTCGTTCAACAACGCGAGGAAAAAAGAAAAAAAAAAGAAAAGGGAGGAGGAAGAATTGCCATAATCTTGACAGCATTGTGACAGCAGCTTGTATTATTGAATCTTTTGGGGTATTACCCCCTAAACTGCCCGAAGGATGGCATTTGGTTGCCCTAACCATACCCCGATTTTACAGCCATAACTAGGGTTAGGGATACAGGTTTACAGCTATTACCAAGGAGACAATCCGTTCCGGCCTCAGGGTACCGAGGATAATGACGGGCACTAGGAGGGGGTTGAACACAGACAGAGCTGACCAATGCATATAAAATCTTAGCAGATATATATTTAGAAGAAAAAAAACCACCCTGATCAAACCTCAAATTGGGAACTCACTTTCACAGTTCACCTTCAGCGCACTGTATGAAACAATGTCAGCTGGAGGAGAACTTTAATTTGTACTTGACGTGCACCACATAATGTCAGCACAATGAAGGCTCTCTACCATCTTATAAAGAAATGACTCTTCAAATTGGTAACAAAGTATCATAGGCCAATTATAGGGTGACTTTATAACATATTGAACCCTGCGTTCTTTTATAGGCCAAATATTTTCTTCTCTAGAAAGTATGAACTGAAATGAACTTCTCCACTATAAAGTCTTTTTTGAATTGACAAAAGATACAACTACATCATTAACACTATGTGATGTAACAGTATTATCAGGGGGTTTAAATATAGAGGGATTTTGCACTTGTTTCTATTATAGACAGCTCATTGTAATACCTACATTATGCTGTTAAATCTAGCAATTCACATACATTTGTACTAAACAATTCAAATACCTAAATCTTATGAGAGCTAGAGTTCCTGATAAGTTATGAAGAGAAGCAATCTGATTATATGAAGCAATCATAACTCTAATCAGCTAGATTTTCCAGTTACTTATCAACTTCCTATTCAAGAAAGGAATGTGAAAGTAAGTTATTATCAACTGATCATCCTTTAGAAAAGTGAAAATACAACATGCATGGTATCGTGTTACATTGGGGGCAGCCCCTACATGAGTGCAAGTGTTTGTTACATGATTGTTCTTCAGATGTATATCTCTTCCTTTGTGCTTTGTTTATAGTGACCTTTCCACCACTATGTTAAATACAAAAAATGTGCACATGAAGGCCAACTCCACCTTCTTTCTTTGTCTCTCCATTCATTTAGATTTAACTCATCCTCTTCCTTCACCTTCCCCTTCTCCCTTTATCTGTCTCTCTCTCTCTCTTCCCTTCTCTTTTTTTTCTTTCACCTCTTCCCCTGCCCCCGCAATCTTTCTCTGCCCCTCTCTCTTTCTCTCTTTACCCCTCTCTCTATCTCACCCTCCCTATACATCTCCCCCTCTCTCTACCTCTTCCTATCTCCTCTCTCTCTGTCCCTTCATCACCCTACTCTCTCTCCCTCTCTCTCTCTCTCTCTCTCTTCCTTCCTCCCTCCCTCTCTCCATCCCTCCCTCTCTCTCTCTCTCTCTCTCTCTCTCTCTCTCTCTCTCTCTCTCCCCTCCCCTTTCTCTTTCTATCTCCTCTCTCTCCCTTGCTTCCTTCCACCCTCTCCTCCATCTCTCTCCCCGTCTCTCCCTTAACCTCATTCCTTCTTCGTGACTACATGTATGTCGTCTCATTTCTTTCACTTTCTCCTCTCCGTCCCGACTCCCATCTCCCCTGCCTATTCTCTCCTTTCCACACTCTCCTGCTGGACTCCACACCAAGTCCCCCGCTGCCCCCTATCAATACCTCCTGCACACTCCCCAACCTCCCTTTCTCTCTCCCCCACCCCTCACCCCTTCCCCATCCCTCTACTACCCCCCCCCCCCCCCATCCTCCTCCCCACAGACAAATATTTGCTGTAATCACATAATTTCCTGTTAATGTGGTTTCAATTTCTAATCCTCCCCTGCTACAATGACGAACAAGGGCGACCCATTTACAGCAATGCATCGGCCATCATTGAACCTGTCCTCAAGCTGTGGCTTCTGTTCATCGCACGAGACAATCATCAATCAAAGTCTGAAGATATTCATTTGAAACACCAACATCAAAAGTTCACTTCACAATGAGAAGGTCAATAGTGTCACAAATTGGAACATTTAAAGGGGCTGCATTGTTAGAGATAATGGACTTCATAGGTTGGCCCCACTTGGCCCAAGTCGGAATAACTTCAGAATTTCCTTTACTTTTCTTTAATTTCTGGACGACGCCCTACTGCTACTACTACTCCTATCACTTTTACCACAGCTAATTCGAATAGACGCTGCTGCTGCTACTTATACTACCCATACTTCATAAACTTCTACTACTATTAGTTCTTCTTCTACTGCTGCCTACTACTACTTCAACTAAAACTAGGACTGCAACTACCTCTAAGACTCCCACTAAATATAGTTGGCGTTTTTACGAAACATCAAATCTGTACAGTGCACAGTGCACAGATTCAATAGTTTGTAAAAGCGCTGACAATACAGCACATACCTTTTCATCTCAATTAGCAAACAAAAGCTATTGTGCCAACATCACAGTCTGATGAAGAAACTTGTGGGGGTTCTCACATGAGAATGACCACTTCCTATCAATATATGATTTACCATATAAAGCAGTCAATTGTCTAATCTCAAAAGGATTAACAAAGAATCTACCTCTAGTATGCAACAGGTTCTCCTCATGAGCTGTCTCTCTATCTACCCTTCATAACCTACAAGAGAAATTGGCCAAAGCAAATCCTGTACAAGAAAGAGCTTCTTCCAGCACTCAATGTTCAAAACTTGGAATCCAAGTACTATGAGCTAAGCTGTTGATAACACATTTCAACAAGTGCACTTTTTATCAGACTTCACAAGTAAGGTGCCAAGACGACACAGAAGACATCCATCAATAATCTCTTTCTTTGGTGTGAAAGAATTCTAAATATTAACTTTGTTTTCATCCTTGGAAAGGGTTTCATTTTATTGATTCCTTTTTGAATGTCTCACTCATTATTAACCATGAAAGATGAACATACAAAGGAGCTGATTTAATGTACATTTAATGCAATATGGATGGATACATCTTGTACTCATAGACATGAAATTGGACAATTCCTGCTGGCTTATCATGCCTTCTCATCTTTTGATAAAGCTTAAAAGGACGATGCATTTTTTCTATACGGAGAAAAACGACCTGAAAAAGGAGAATAATTTTACCTAATTCTTGAACATGAGTATCGCGATTGCTTAGGGGGGCAGCATAGATAAAGCGCACCTTTCCCTGTTAGAATCCAACACCTAACATAACCGTGATTAAGTCAATTTCTGGCTTAAATGCTGGATTCCGTTTAGAATTTCATCGAAAGTTGCTTGTAAACACGCTATCATTGGCCATAAACAAGCCCTAACAATTCATCAGTGGGGGGGAAAAAGTCTGGCGTGCAAGCGATATCTTTCTCTTTGACGGCCGAACATTAAACTCAAAAGCCTCTTAATTGTAACAGTTATACAGTTATTCCCTTACATTTGACTGTCAGATATCTATTCCTTTTTCAGAAATTAAAATTGACAAGTTCATTGGGTAGCCTACAATATAGGCAACAGGTAGTTTTTTTTTATCTTGGAGACAAAAAGAGAGAGAAAGTTGCGCTGGGGACTACCCGGTATGCATTGGCTTACAGATTAAGAAAGAACCGTCATACTGTGGTCAACCACAAAAGAGATGATTGAAGATATTACAAAGGAAAATGACACTTATTGTAAACTCTCCGTCTCTCTCCGTCTCTCTCTCTCTCTCTCTCATCATAACTTCCTGGATATGAATAGCATATAATTTGATTCATATGCATTGAGAGATTAATTTTAGGGGCCCAAATCACTCCCAATTCCCTTATTTTCTGATGAGAATCGTCCAAAAATGACCCGATCAATCAATTCCACTGTTCTCAATTAAATGTTGGGTGGGGAAAGCAGAGATGATAGAAGATATGTTTTTCAAGCCAAGAAGGGAGGGCAAGCAAAAAATGAAAGTTAAAACTTCAAAAAAAGAACCCGCTCCATCTTTGTGATAGAGTCAATGCCCGGCCCTCGGCTAGTCCGGGCGGGATCACGCGATACCCTTCGGGGAGCGATTCCTTCCTCGGCAATGGCAATTACACGACACAAGACACAGGGGATGGGTATCTCCACGTTGGGTTGCGCATATCGTTTTCCTTTTTTATTTATGAACAAATTCCACTATCTGTGACTTTTCCCCCGCAACTGATTTAGGTGATGGGATCCGGGCGTCTTCTTCCTTCCCCCCTCGAGGGAGGAATATCCCTTGCCCCGGCCGCACACCCAACCCGGCTCCAACTTGCAACATTAACAAGGGCAGCAGAAAGGAGACAGAGAGAGAGAGGGGCGTTGAGAGGAGGGGAGATGTCGAGAGAGGGGGAGATAAAGAGAGAGAGGGGGACAAGGGGAGAGAGAGAAACAGACAGATGGACTTGGAGAATGAGAGGGAAAGAGAGAGAGAGAAAGAGAGAGGGCAAGTGGGAGAGAAAAACTGAGTGGGAGGAGGGAGGAAGGGAGGGAGAGGTGGAGGATGAAAGTGATAAAAAAAAAAGACGAAGACGATGAAGACCCTTTCTTTTTGGGGACGAAAATGATGAAGAAAATTTTACGATATCTGTTGCGGTGGGAAGGAGTCTAGGGTTCCCTTCCTCATTACAAAGGTCTAAGAGAGTGAACGAGTATTTGATGCTGCGATCGGGTCGGCTTTCCGGGCTAACATAATCACGTTCCATGCTCGACTTACACCAAACCACCATCAAACTCGGCGCAGATCCGGGGGAGGTCGTTGACTGGATTGGAAACTATTTTTCCGCCACTCCGGCCATCTTTTCTTGCCCCTCTCTCCCTCTTCCTCGTGCCTCCCCTCTCATCCCACCCTCTAGAAGCCCTGGGATACTTCGAGAGGTTTTGGAGAAGCTATTTCTACCCATTCTTAGAGATCCATACCTGAACATATACCACATGATAAGAGCTAGCTAGCATTACACGCTTTACATGCTTTTCTCTTCCCTCTCCCCTCATGAGCCAAATTGTTTCCTCAACTCACTGCCCGCCTATGAGCGCTGGCAAGCCAGATATTGATTTGATAGTTTGAAAACAACGGATTAAAATCAGCCAGCGATTGGGTATTTCTCAGGATGCAAAGTTGAGCACTACTGTTTTCTTGCTGTGAGAAGTCATAAAGGAATTGCAGATTTTTTTTTTAAAGCTACACCCATCCAAGCCAAGAGGCAGAAGTGTGTAAGTACTACATCAACAGGGAGTTACACCCTCTTAGTCCCACATGTGATAAACTGTGTTATACTTAAAATGAGACCACCATTGATTAGTACTGAGAGGGTTAACTCATGCTCTAAGAAGTCTGTAAGTTCCTCTTTGATTCTCTCTGTGCCATTGGTTGTTTTTAGCACAAGTAATGCACAGAAATCTCCATAGAGCTGCGGTTTCTCTGTCACTCAATGATGTCACATGTTGAAATACAACAGGCTTGACGAAGAGTAATAAAACAGTCACAAGAACAAACATGCCGCAAAACATCACCTGACGTACCAGACATTTGCACTTAACAGCAGCATTTCTATGTAATAGAAACTTTGAGTCTCATTAATGCATGGCCTCATCCTTAGAACACTTCTTGTACGAGTCTGTCAGTCAAGTTCATCATAAGCACAAAGTGAGATATTAAATATGTGCACAAATTGAGAATAGCTTGACATACAACTACATAAAACTTATTTTGCGACAAATTCATGAAGTAATATGCACTGGGTCAAAGATATTCCTACCCTTGTAGTTGATTAGGCTGTGGTCATATGCATTTCTCTCTGAAATACTTATATCACAATGCAGAATCTTCCAAAATGAAAGAGAGATGGAAGTAATAATATTCAACCACAACGATTTGCACAGAATTTTGAGTAGGAATTTTCTATGGAAAGAGCTTAAACCTATTCATGCATGATAAAACTACACCTAAGGTTAGGCAGCTTTTATTCTACACGGCTTTCAAGGACCAAAACCTTGTTTTTTGGCAAACGTTGTGTTCTTTTAGTAGAAATTGTATAAGTCAGTCAAAGTCAATACAGAAATATTTGCCCCTTCACACAGCAAGAACCTCACTGTTTGTTTTTTAGACATATATTGAAAACCCACATCATTTGTCACATTAAACACTGCATTTTGAATGAAGCTGTACTGGAGATAATCTAAAAATACCTGGTGTTCTTATACATGGATGAGTTGAGTTCTTTCTGTTTTTAAAATGCAATTTTAAATGGTGCGACTCCTAGTCAGATACTTCTTTATTTCATCACATTGATTGGGCATGATACGGTTGTAACATTAACCCCAAGTTCAGTTATATGGGAAACATTTTATAAACTACACAGACACAGCAAATAATTGTTCTCAAAAGAAAGACAAATTTCAACTCTTACATGTCCATGGTTATCATGCTGAGGATTTGACACTCCAGGTTCAGTTATATGAGAAACGTTCCATAACCTTCATTTACTTAGCAAGTAATTGTTTTGGAAAGAGAAGACAAATTATAACATGTCAATGCCTATTACAATGAAAAATGGACACAAACCCAACTACACAACCCGACCCTCTGCATTAAATTCAGATATCCTTCCGTCCAACTAGCTGATTAAAGTATCATCCCATAAAAGTGATCATAATATAAATGATAATCGCCCACTCCTGTGAAACAACTCCTCTCCGTTCCCTTTTTTGCCTAATGCTCCGACAAAAATACAATTTTGGGAAAGTCAATTAAGGAAGATAGCTGAGATGGCAAGGGGGGGGGGAGGGAGGGAGGGAGGAAGGAAGAGGAGACTGGACGGAAATACTCATCTTTTTTATCTTTATCATCATCACTTTTTTTTTTACTTAGTTTGCGGGTAAACAAGGCGCGTGTTACCCTTCAGCCGGGGTCCTTCGGACGGCCAGGGCCTATTATGTTCCCGGTAATTTGCCGAGATCTTGGGAAATGTTCGTGTAAGTTAAGACAAGCGGCCACTGTGGCGCTGGGGCATAATGAGCGGCGCGGCCGGAGACCTGATCATCCTGGTGGGACCGTGACGGTACGAGGGACGGGGTATCGGGTGTGGTTCACGCGATACCCCCGCCACTAAATTGTCTTTCATGTGCCTCTCCCTCTATCTCTTACCTTCTTCTCCCTCTGTGCTGAGTAGGAGAAGTGGACAAGAGAGGGAAGGGGTGCGGGAAGGGGGAGAGGGAAGGGGGAGAGGGAAAGGGGGGAGAGGGAAGGGGGAGAGAGAAGGGGGAGAGGGAAGGGGGAGAGGGAAGGGGGAGAGGGAAGGGGGAGAGGGAAGGGGGAGAGGGAAGGGGGAGAGGGAAGGGGGAGAGGGAAGGGGGAGAGGGAAGAGGGAGAGGGAAGGGGGAGGGAAGGGGGAGAGGGAAGGGGGAGGGAAGGGGGGATGGGGGGAAAGGGAAGGGGGAGAGGGAGGGGGGGAAGAGGGAGAGGGAAGGGGGAGAAGGATGGGGGATAGGGAAGGGGGAGAGAGATGGGGGAGAGGGAGGGACGAGAGGGAGAGGGGAGAGGGAAGGGAGAGAGGGAGGGACGAGAGGGAGAGGGGAGAGGGAAGGGGGAGAGGGAAGGAGGGAAGAGGGAGAGGGAAGGGGGAGAGGGAAGGGGGAGAGGGAAGGGGGAGAGGGAAGGGGGAGGGAAGGGGGGATGGGGGGAAAGGGAAGGGGGAGAGGGAGGGGGGAAGGGGGAGAGAGATGGGGATAGGGAAGGGAGAGAGGGAGGGAGGAGAGGGAGGAGAGGGAGAAGGGAGAGGGAAGGGGGAGAGGGAAGGGGGAGAGGGAAGGGGGAGAGGGAGGGGGGGAAGGGGGAGAGAGATGGGGGATAGGGAAGGGAGAGAGGGAGGGAGGAGAGGGAGAAGAGGGAGAAGGGAGAGGGAAGGGGGAGAGGGAAGGGGGAGAGGAAAGGGGGAGAGGGAAGGGGGAGGGGGAAGGGGAGAGGGAAGGGGGAGAGGGAGGGGGGGAAGGGGGAGAGAGATGGGGGATAGGGAAGGGAGAGAGGGAGGGAGGAGAGGGAGAGGGAGAAGGGAGAGGGAAGGGGGAGAGGGAAGGGGGAGAGGGAAGGGGGGATGGGGGAGAGGGAAGGAGAGAGAGAAGGGGGAGGGAAGGGGGAGAGGGATGGGGGATAGGGAAGGGAGAGAGGGAGGGAGGAGAGGGAGAGGGAAGGGGGGAGGGAAGGGGGAGAGGGATGGGGGATAGGGAAGGGGGAGAGGTAGGGAGAGGGAGAGGGAGAGGGAGAGGGAGAGGGAGAGGGAAAGGTACAAGGGAGAAGAAGAAAATGGAGAAGGGAAGGCCATGTGTTACTGGATTGGGGAAGCATAAATGAGAAACCCTGGCCACTTGTCTTGTGCCCCTTTCCCACTCTTCCTTACCTTCTTCTCTCTGATGAATAGGAGAGATGGACAAGAGAAGGGGGAGAGGGAAGTGAGACATGAAGAGGGGGACACAATGTGGAGAATGGGGAGAGGAAGTGGGAGAGGAAGAAGAAAAGGAAGGGGGAGAGGAAGAGGGGAGAAGGAGAGAGGGGCCAGGAAGGGGGAAGGGAAAGAGGAAATTGGGAGAGGGAGGGTAGAAAGGAAAGAGGGAGGGAGGGGGGAAATGGGGAGTGAGAGGAGAAGGGTACAAGTGATGAGAAGAAAAAGGGAAGGGGAGGAACAGAGTGATTAGGACATGAGGACATGGGTTAGTAGATATGGGAAGGATAAAATGAGAAACCCTGTCATTAAATTGTCTTTCATGTGTCCTCTTGCAGAGAGAGAGAGAGAGAGAGAGAGAGAGAGAGAGGAGAGAGGTGAAGAAGGCTGACAGGAATGGAGAGAGAAAGAGAAACATAGAGAGATAGAAGGATGAGGGAGGTAGAGGGCTTTGGATAAAAAACGGACAGGTAAATATATAGGTTAGTTAAGCAGGTAGAGAAAATGGGTCATTGAGAAGGGGGGAAGCGGGGTATCAGTTCAGCTTCAGTAATACCACTGCATCCAGGTGCCTCCCTCTTCAAGAGGCATGAGAAGAACAAGAGTAAAAGAGAAGGGGGTAGAAAGACAGAAAAAGGGGGAATGAAAGATATGAAAGAGGGGGGGATAGGGTAGGAGAGAGAGACAGAGTGGGAGAGGGTGGGTGGAGGGAGATGCAGAGACCACAAATGTGAAAGGATAAAATAGAAGAGAGACAGAGGGAGAGGGGGTGGAAGGAGAGAGAGAAAGAAAAGTAGTGGGAGAAAATGGAAGAGAGAGAGGGAGAGAGAGAGAGGGAGAGAGAGAGAGGGAGAGAGGGGGGAGACAGAGGGAGACAGAGGGAGACAGAGGGAAAGAGAGGGAGAGAGGGGGAGGAAGAGAGAGAGAGAGAGAGAGAGAGAGAGGAGGGGAGAAGGGGAAAGAGCAGGGGGAGGGTAAGTGTGTACACAATATTATATCCTAATACAGAGAGATGGATTAGAATGGGCTAACTTATTCTTCTTACCCTCGCTCTCTCTCTCTCTCTCTCTCTCTCTCTCTCTCTCTCTCTCTCTCTCCCTCTCTCTCTCCCTCTCGTTGACTCACTCCCTCCTTCTTCCCGACTTTCTTCAAGAAGTGGAAGAGAAGGAGAAGACTGACAGATGTGGTTAGTTCAGGAAGGGGAGAGGGGGGATCACGGGAGATGCTATACGCCGGGAAAAACAGGGATACGGATGTGAAAAAGATCAATCTACTTCGAGAGAGGGAACCGTGTTAACAGCGACAGGCAGAAATGGGCTATGGTTAGTGGGAAAGTAAGACTCAATGTGAGGTTTAGTCAAGGTGGACGGTGGGAGAAGGGAAGGGAGGGACTTCCACAGAGAGAGAGAGAGAGTGAGAGCAACAGAAGGTGTGGTCAGACTGAGGCAATATTACTAAACTATTCTGCTCAAGGGGCGGTCACACTGCCTGCAATTTGGGTGCAATCCAGAGTGACAAATGTTTAGAGAAGGTTCTGGTTTGTAATGTTCTCAATGGGAATTTTTGCAGGTACTATTTCATTCAGAATCCATACCTAGCCTTCAGGATTAAAAATTCCAGGAATGCATATCTCTGAAATAAGGAATAATGGACTCTATGTCGCATGTATTTGCATTATATGTTTGTATTGTCTACATATGGCCTTTCCCTTTTTCCACATGGCCAAGTGTCCAATTTTGTCTGAATCGAAGACCATCCTGCCGCCCCTGGTAAAGTCAAAACCAACTTATCATTTTTGTTTGTGCTCATTAAAGAAACCGTACTTGAGGAGAGATTACATTTTTGAAGGTCTGCAAAACATGAGTCTGCGGATTAATAACAACATGCATCCTTGGTTACCCTACAAGAAACCCTGCAAACAGGGATTCTTTCATTGGATGTGTGGCCTTACCAGCGTTCTAAACTTAGCCCCTGATTTTTTTCAACCCAGAAAAACAAATTAACAAAAATTCCCCCTTTTTTCTTTACTTTCCACTCGTCTTCTTCTCTCTCCTTTCAAGGTTCTGGAAAACACTTTCTAATGGTGCTATGTCAGGTAGGGGGTTGGAAACAATTGGTAGATGTGAGCTGGTACTGTGACATTAATCTTAAAATATAATACAATATGGATGTGGAGCATTTAACCAAAAAAAATGCATTAGCCTCCAATGACTCATATACGCTGCAGAAACTTAGGGTGCTAAGCCTCTTAATCCCATACAAAATAATATGTGTTATGATTACACAGGACTATCACAGTTTGGGATTAAGAGAGTTCAACTCAACAACAATTGGTGTATACATACATGATCCGTGTTGATGCTAAGACAGTACTAAGACTTGGGGTTAAAGCTAGCACAAAGACAAGTTCCAAATGAACACTGTGTTTTTAGTAATGATTACAGGTTGTTATCATAGCAGAACTGTTCTGCTGTTGTCAAGGGAATACAGATGTTGTTTAATTTCAACAATTTTTTGAGTTATGAGTTGAAGATGATTCCTTCATAGTTTCATGAAATCAAACAACAAATGGGAACCATGGTCAAAGCAGAATAGCACTCCATTGATCACAGGTCTTTAACCCTTAACCCTTAATATTGTAGAATATTTCACCATTAATACGTACAAATCTCATAGTACAGCAGTTAGTCTGGCACACAAAGGGTTAATAATATTACCTGTACCTTTAAAAACATGGTATTGAAATATCACAGCCTGCCATCTCTGATTGCACAATCTCTTTTTACCCAAGCGTTTATTCTGAGTACACATTGTACATCACACTAACCCTTGTGCTCAGGGCCTGGAGTTATGGTTGACAGTGTATTTCTGTTAAAATGCTGTCCAGGATTGTTCACTGATGCCGTTTTGCAATTCTCCTCCCACACGCACCGCCTGATAACCTCCCCCACATGACCAATGAGCGCGATTTCTCTCTATCGATGTCAAAGCTATTAGGGTCCCGCTTTAGGCGAAGGACGATCCGTCCCCGGCCGGCCGAACGGACTGGCCGGGCCGTTTAGTCGTCAAGGCGCATGAATAAACCACGAGTATGAGTATCCGACCTTCATTTTGCCTTGGCGTTGTTCTGCTCTCAACGGTAGTGGAGACCGTGAGAGAGAGAGAGGGGGGAAGAGAGAGAGAGAGAGAGAGAGAGAGAGAGAGAGAGAGAGAGAGAGAGGGAGAGAGAGGGAGAGAGGGAGAGAGGGAGAGAGGGAGAGAGTGAGAGAGAGAGGAGGGAGAGGGAGAGAGAGGAGGGAGAGGGAGAGAGAAGGAGAGAGAGAGAGAGAGAGAGAGAGAGAGAGAGGGAGAGAGAGGGAGAGAGAGGGAGAGAGAGGGAGAGAGAGGGGGAGAGGGGGGAGAGGGAGATAGAGGGGAGAGAGGGAGAGAGAGGGAGAGAGAGAGGGGAGAGAGAGAAAGATAGAGACTGATGGGAATGGGAAGGGGAGAGAGAAAAGATGGGAGGGGAGAGGAAGATATAGGGTAGGGGGAAGAATAAATAGGGTAGGGGAGAGGAGAGAAAAGTGAGCACAAAGAGAGAAAGAGAGGAAGACAGGAAAAAGAGAGACAGAGAAATAAAAAGCATGTGGTATACATGAGAAAGACGGACAAAGTGACGCAAACTTGTACAGAGATCGGGAGAAAAGGCAGGAGGGGAGACAAGGAGAAACAGACCACAGGACAAAAATGGAAATATGGGAAAAGAGAGAGAAAAAGAGAGAAGGAAATGAGATAGAGAGAGCAGACCAACATAAAAATACAGACAGGAATGGAAAGCAAATATAGAAAGACAAAGAAAGAGAAAGAAAGAGGGAGAGATGGAAAGAGAGGAGGGGGACATAGGAATGGTGGACAAAGTCAGATATAGAGGGACAAGGGAAGGGGGGAGAATGGACAATGTGACAGAAGATGAGTGACAGAGACCATCAACCAGCCTTGAGTCAACCAAAGCTTAACTCTCTCATTAACACTGTCATGAAGATATGTGGTAAGCCGATGGGGTTTTCAAATGTAAGGGTTCGGCCCGTGTATAGATTAGGTAGATTAGGTAAAAAGCACTATTTCTGTGGACAGGGTTCAGTACAATATTGCATTGTATCCTTACCCAATTGCTTCAGAAAACTGTTATCAACTCTTTTATCATAATCTCATGTTTAATCAATGCTAAGCGCCATCATAAATAGCTTACATTCGAATGATATATCACTTCACTTGCAGCTTGTAAATTAACGCACAAAGCAGTTCTAAAACACTACTGTTCATGAGTAAAAAATGGCATATCAAGGCTCTTCAACCAAAGGCACCAGAACCTTTTAATCCTCCTTGATGTAGCTAATCCCGTGAGGATAGGGCATTTAAACTATGACTGATTAAGCGCATTAAGAATTTGCACTCTGTTCAATTATTGCACAATGAGAGGACAAGGTTATTTATCATCATAGACACGCCCACTGAAATATGTTTGTATGGGTATAGACCTAATTTCTGTGTGTATGTATGTGTGTGTTCATAACTAAATTCCATTTTATTTATTGCATTGAATTTATATCCACATTCCAATAAAGGTATAAATTTCAAATAAACATCATAAGACAAAGCTTGAAATTAATATCCCGGAACATAATTGAACATCACACAAAATCATCCATGTGAAAAGTAAACAGACATTTCATGAACAATGACAAAAACAGAAAGAAGAGTCCATATGACAAGAGACATATCTTTTTTATCATAGTAAATTCCCTATGCCTTCTTTCTATCGTTTTTGGTTTACAGTGCGCATTCTCTAATATATATCATTTTTGTAGCACCTTTTTGGGGGGGTATAAAACCTTGAACACATGTTGTACACGTAGTACAGTTTACAGTAGTTTCCAGAACAATGAAGAACTCTTAAAAAAGGAGTACATATCATGAGAGAGATATTTACTTCATCATAAAATCTTCCTGATGCTCTCTTCATATCACTCTTTATTAACAAGATCATATTATCGCTAGTGATAATCGTTTGTCTCGCAATGTATGGTCAACGAGGAATCTAAAAAGATCACAACATTTCAGTGAGTGGTGTACATGTAACCATAATGGGCTAGAGTAAACACTTATTGCAATTGTATGATCTTAGATCATATCATGTTTGATGTTTTTTCTCCATATGATATTGTCTGCACGTGTCGCACACCAGGCTTTCTTGACATGGTTACGCCACATTCCTTTATCCACCAATTTGTGACCGGTACTCAGCCACTGTTGCACATTGTTCCCAAAGAAATGTTCATTTCACGTGCATAATTCATAATTCCACAAAGCTGTTACTTCAGAATTGGGGCAGCTGATGGGAGACTGTAGACAAACTGACTGACTAGAGTCCTGTCACATGCATGGTATTGCCCTATCAAAGAGGCTCTTAATGAGAAAGGCATCGTAATCAGACTATATATAGCTATGACAAGGCAACAGGGAGTGTACGTGTATCCATAATGGGCTAGAGTAAACAGTTATTGTAATTTTATGATCTTTAAGCGTGTTTATATCCACTTTTCTGAGGTACAAAATGGTTTCTATACACGATTAGTGAGATTTAGCAGGATCTAAACAAAAACAAAATCCTTTGTTGATTCTGAACCCTGATTCACAATGCAACTTTTTTTTCATGTGTTTGTAATTTGCTCATTTTGTTAATTTGCTTCATAGATCATACACATCACTTTGCACTTATTAGCTAAGATTACTACGCTGCAAGTAATCACTTCCACCTTTTTGCCTGAAAATAATGTCAAATAACCTATTTCCATGCCATTTCTAGCTATCACATAACTCTCTGAATTCTAATGTTCTGGCGGTGTTAAGTTGTATTTCTTTTTTAGAATTCGAATTAGTCCATTTGCTAGAAATGGTGCTTCCGCCCCTCTATGTGTTACATGTAGCTCCCATCTCGGGGAGGCTAACAAGTTCTCTTTCACTTATTCCACGAAAAGAACCGCTCCTTCCCAAAGGAAATCTTTCAAATGTTGCATGGACTGTTCTCAGAACTGGTCATAAGAAAGATGCAATAACAACGAAATTACGAAAATGGACCAAAATGTAGAGTGAAAACTCAGAGCCACACACACACACACACACACACACACACACACACACACACACATAAGCCATGAATAAACTGAAAGTTTTTCACTATGTAAAAATGTACCAGATATTGATATCTATGTCTTTAAAGATCTGCTTTATACTATAGATACATATATGCACAAGTCCCGAACAAATGGACATAAATTTACTATGTAATGTGCCAGGCCCTAGAATTGGCCTTCCTTGCTTTAATACCTAAATGCAATCATCTATAAATTAAAAAAAAGTCTGCTTAAAATAGGATCCTTCAGAGCTTACATTCATGAGAATGGATCATCTACCTGTTCTCATCAATCGTTGCTATGTCAGACAATCAGAAGACACTCATCCCCTTACTATGTCTTGCAACAATACCAACATTGCGACACATTTTGCCACTATAACCGCAGTGGCAGCGGAAACAGCAGACTACCTTTTGACGAAGACGGCAATTAAAAATAGAAACCCCCACTCGACAGCCCTCTCCACGAAGTCGCTATTCAATCTCCGACAAATCGGCGAAAGTCTTGCCCCTCGTGTGTATCAGCGAAAGCGGTTAAATGTTTTCAAAAGCTTGACCCACTTAATTTTTTTTCTCTCCATCTCTCCCTTTCTTTCTGTCTCTCTTTGTCTCTTTCTCTATCTGCCCCACAACTCCTCTTTTTCTTCCCGTCTTTCTCTCCCTCTCTTTTTTTTACTTTCCCTGTATCTCTCATCCCTGACACCCTTCCCCCATCTCTCTCTCTCTCTCTTTTTCTCTCTGTTTCTCTCTCTGTCTCTCTCTTTCTCCCCCCCCCCCCCTCTCTCTCTCTCTCTCTCTCTCCCTCTCCCCCTCCCCCCCCCCCTCTCTCTCTCTCTCTCTCTCTCTCTCTCTCTCTCTCTCTCTCTCTCTCTCTCTCTCTCTATCTATCTCTCTCTCTTCCCCTCTTCCCTTTTCTCTCTCTCTCTCTTGATGGGCCGGGTCAGGCACTTAGGAGGATTTAGGGCAAGTGGTTGTGTGGTATATATATTTTTTTTTTTGGAGAGGGGCATTTTTTCCTGGTAGTTCTTGGTCTCGCCTGATTTCTGCCCCTCATCCTCCGCCCACTCCGTTAGCCTGATTCCCGCGACACTTGGAGTTACGTCAGCCAGGTACCCACTTCCTCACCTTAAAGGAACTGTTTCGCTTATTAATCCTTTCAGTACCAACCTGTCATAGTTGCATGTCAGTTATAACACTGTAACACGATTTACTCCCAATGGGACTGACAGGCTTAACTCTTCATCTACCACTGTCATATGTTTCTCGCATTTAAGGAACTATTGTACTGTACCTATTATCCCTCTTGTTACCATAACCATGGAGACATACAGTAAGCCAATGGGTTTTTCAAAGCCTGGTAGTATAGGGGTCAACGCTTCTTATGCAACTGACATATGTTTTGCAACATTTCTATACAAGCGAGTGCAAATATGCATGCATTTTCAAAAACACAACAATACATCTCCAAATTGCATTCCTTAAAAACTCTCATGCTTCGTTTATTAACTCTGCCAATTTCTTGCAACAACTATCCACACACAAACAAGAGAGACCAAATGTGCATGCATTTTCAAAAAGCATGAATCCATCTCTCTACTGCATTCCTCAACACTAAATGTGCCACAATGTGTATTCTTATTCACAAATAAAACACATAAATCTACTAGGATTACATCTAATCTGGTACTGAAAGGGTTAAAGGGGAATAAACTGTATTGGGAAGACAAAAAAAGTCCTGAACATATTGAGGAATTGTGATTTAATCACTACTTACTCCAAACGTGAATCATTTGAGGGCAAATAACTTTCAGCAAGTTTCTACAATGGACAATACATGAATTTAAGACCATTAACAGGAAGATTGCTCACGATCGCCTTTTGGAGGCTTTTTTTGTCTTCCCAGTACAGTTTATTCCCTTTAAAGAAACTGCTATCTACTACTGTCATATTACTTGTGACAGTAATACATACAAGTACAACAAAGTGCCAATATGTGTGCATTTTCAAAGAGCACCAATAAATCTATAAACTGCATTGCTTGGATATTCTATTTGTGATGTTTGAAAGCAGGCAGCATAAATATTTATTTGGTCACTTGTTCTTATTGTGTGGATGCTGGTGTAGTCATGCTTCTGTATTCATATTTCTGTATTCATATTTCTGTAATCATAGTTCTATATTCATATTTCTGTATTCATATTTCTGTATTCATATTTCTGTATCCATATTTCTGTATTCATATTTCTGTATTCATGTTTATGTATTCATATTCATGTATTCATACTTCTGGAGTCATTTAAAGTCATTCCCTTTCCATTTGTGTCTCATAGTAGGATGTTTAACAAAGGGAGTTTTATAATGGCAAGAATAACACATAATCTAGATGTCTAATTCATGAACTGATTCATAAATACCATAACTAGAAACTTATTTATGTTAATGTCATCATTTCATGACTGTCCCTAAGTGTCTAATGACAGGATGTTTAACAGGAGTTTCATCATGGAAAGATCATAAACTAACTATAAACTATCATATGTCATGAATAATGTCACACAATATCTAGAAACATATATTTACATTAATGTAATTATTTCATGACTTTGCCATACCAAAGAATAAATTCTTGTTGTGCCCAGAAAATCATACAAGAATGACTATAAAGCCTGGCTTTTTGACGTCATTCAAAATGACCATCCATCAGACCTACTTTTTCAACATCCTGAGATTGGAACATGTATGACACATATAACGAGGCATGTCATGTGATGTCACAACTAATCACATACAGAGGCAGTACTTTTTACGACTTCATAAAGATCATGGTAACACGTTGGAAACACTTTAGTCTCTAGAGGTGAATGCACTATACAACCATCAACAAGGGAAAAAATTGAGGGGTTCAAAGTTATCAATTATTATTTGATAATTGTTGTATGGAGCACAATCATCTCTTTCCCTGGGCTAAGTCGATGAATGACATCAAAAAGGTTAAAAAAATTGCGGTCCCCACTCCCCCTTCTTTTTTATGACTTCATAAAAATCATGATAACACATTGGAAACGCTTAATTTGAGGTAAATGCACTATGCAACCATCAACAAGGGAAAAAATTTAGGTCTTTGAAGTTATCAAGTACTATTTCATATATTTGTATGAAACATGTACAATCGTCTCTTTCTCTGAGCTTGGCAGATGAATGAAAATTCAAACAGGTAAAGCTCGTCTTATGATGATACCCCAATCAGTATACAAGGCTTTCATTCTCTTGCTTATAACCCTTTTACTTCTACATCAAACACAAATCAGACCTTATACAGCTCCAAATAAAGCTTGGATGTGAAGGGGGCATGATGGCCATGGGAACCGTGTATTCCTGCTTCCCATGGCAACTGGGTTACAGTTACTCTGATTTGGTAAACACTGTATAACAACAATGGTCATCTTGCGATGGCTATGTATTTAAGTCGAACACACAAAAGGGTGCATATGGGTGCATGACAACAACAAGCATGTCAATATACTACTGAATGTGGGTTTTAGATGCTATCCAGTAGCCAAATGCATCTCTGTCAGTGATAGACAGCCCCAGTTTTGAAAACAAATAACACCTGAGAGATCACAAAAGCATGCATGATCCCCTGAATAGGAGACGGGACCCAGAAAAATTACTATGTGCCTTCTATACATAATATCATGTCTGGCCCCTGGCGATGACAGTCATTAAATAAATACGAAGACCAGAAACCCCAACCCCCAACCCCCTCCACACAGACACTCTTAAACCCTAACATAGCAACCATGCAGAACTGATTCCTCTACTTCTACTAACCTGTATTCCTGAATTCTCTATACTTAAACAAGGTCTATACTTTTTTAAGGTAAATTGTCATCAGTTTTGAACTTCCATTCTCCTTTACAATCACTTTTTATTAGAGCGAATTTACCCTGATTGCTATACACTGGAGATATATGTACCGGTAGTGTATCAGCGTTTGTACAAGCCATCATATCCCTGCCTTGTGTGCTATACAGATTCGATGATTCGTAAAAATCCCTGATTATATGTGAAGGATGTTATCGGCAATCTCTGTCATATACATTTCCTTATCGTGCTGAGCATTTCCTTTAAAATACAGGTACTAACTTGAATATGAAAGGAAAGGCACAAGATTATCTTTATTACAAGATTTGATTTCGTATCATGTGTGAGTTTGTATTTGTGTTGGAACAGGCACAAGTTCACCTACATGGCAATGATGATATCATGTATGAGCTTATGTTTCAAAAGACAGCACAGCAGTGCTATTGCCAGCCTCCAAGCTCCCACAGTCACACCCACCCCTCCCTCCCTCCCCAGCCCACCGTTTTATTGACTTTTCCCACTGCCCCTCTTTACACGGTATCATATTCCCGCCTGCGTTCCGTGCCTGGCCCCTTACTCAAACCCCACCCACCATCGTCGAACATTAAAAAAAAAATTGATAAACAATGAGCACAGCCGCAGCAGGCAGATTATCACAGGCTCTATCACAGTGGTAATAATGACGTCTTGTTTGGTAAATATGTACATTCTGATTCCGACTCCGACTCTCAGCAGTGGCAGGGGGCAGTGCCAGTGGCTGCTAGGGAGCGGAGTGGAGAAAGAAGGAGAGAGAGAGAGAGAGGGAGCGCCCCGGTGAACGGGGGTTAAAGTTCGGCCCTACCTTTCCCCCGCCACGCCCTGTTGAAGTATCTCAAAGAGTGTGGGGGCAGGGAGAAACTCCATGGAACCCTATTGTTTGGGGCTCCTATTGTGCTTGTGCATGCATACTCCTGCCATACAAAATAAAAAAAAAATGGTCTCATAATAGTTGCGCTGACAACCATTCTCATGGTACAGATCTATGTTGTTTATTGAAAATTAACCAAAATGAAAGAAAATCATAAACTTTCTATGGCAAAGATCTATCTTGTTTATTGAAAATTAACCAAAATAAAAGAAAATCACAAACTTTATATGGCACAGATCCATGCTGTTTAATTAAAATTAACCAAAATGAAGGAAATCACATACTCTACATACATGATACACTCTTCATGATGGGTAAGATCCATGCTGCTTATTGAAATTAACCAAAATGAAGTCAGAGAAATGTATGTATGCCACGGCAAAAATCAAACTTCTTTCGTTTCTTGATTTTGTCTCAGGGGAAGGGGGCAATATTGAACAGTGAAATTGCACATCAAACCACTTACAATATGAAAAGACAGTCAACAGAGGCTTTCTAAACATATTTGAAAGAGTTGCTTTCTATTTATTTCATTTTATCTTTTAGGGGGGTGGGGTGTGCAAAACGATACAAATTATTAATGTATCAAGAAGAGTTCACTGTTATTACATCACATTTTTGTTCCCAAGTATAAATACAGGTAAGGATATAAACACAACAAAAAAAGTAAGTCCCCCGCCCCCCTAAGCAAAATAGCATAACTTTTTATCGGAGAGGTTTTGGTCAATATAATTTGGCAGGATTGTTTCTTAACTTATTGACTAACTTCTGTGTGAAAATCACATTAATCCAATTTGCCTTTGAAATTTGCCCACTCGTGCACGACTAATTGGATTAATGTGATTTTCACACATAAGTGAGACAATAAGTTAAGGAACAATCCTGCCAAATTATTTTGCCCAAAACCTTTTTGATAAAAAGTTATGTTATTTTGCTAATGGGGGGGGGGGGGAGTTACTTTTTTTGTTGTGCTTATATCCAATCTTAAAATGATCTTATACTGTGAAACATATGATGTGAATATATCATAATTTTCAATTTGGTTCCCAAATGTAAATACAATTTGATAATGCAATCTAAAAATCATACAGCAAATGATATATTTATCCAATCTTACAACAATTTTATACTGAGAAACATATGATGGGAAGAAATTTTAAGTTTCATTTTGGTTCCCAAGTGTAAATAGAGTTTATGATTTACGATATCTCCAATTACTGAATGGCACAGACCCTCGCTAACCAAGGTGTGCCGTCTGTGTGTGGGGGCATGTTGCACAGTCCCATTCACTGGTCTTCACGCTGGGCTAAGCAAGCCTTGGGACTTGTTTGCAGGGGTGACACGGCATATTTCACATTGGGGCTTGCTTGTGCCCGCTGAACCAGAAAATATGGATCAGAAAGGGAGGGAGGGGCAACCCGGCCCTGGCATAAAAGAAAAGGCTCGTAACCTTGAGAGTACAAAAAACAACTTTTCCCATCACAAAAAAAAATGACAGGGGAAAAAGGAGGCCAACACTAACACACACTGCATGTGTGCTTTACTTTGTACTATCTGTCTCTTAAGTTTTACGTCACAGGCACACACCCTTCCTTTTCAGTGAAGAACAAACTAAAATAATGAAATTTAGGTCCCACGCTATCTAATAAAGACACCAAACTCATGTACATACCTATCTCAGAGGTCGTATTTTACCCTTCCATGTCCTTGTAATACTTGACTTCTCACTTACAGTTTGCAGCAATGTGTATCAGACCAAGCCATAGAATGTAGAACATAAGATTAGCCTACATCTGTCTGACCTTATCGATATGATAGCCATGTGAGAACAAACAGAAAACAAAAAAAAATAAAAAAAAAATTATACACCTGAGTAGGTTTAATCTATGGCTGTTTCCATGGGAACGGTGTACTTAACAATGAGCGGTCGCTGTTCTTTTGTGAAAGGAACGTCATTTCTTTTTCACACTGCAACTTTAAAGGGCTTTTCCATTTTTGGTATTGGATAATCTAACTGGGAAATGTCTTGGTCATGCTTTACAAAGCTCTACAATCATTGTGTCTTACAACTCGTGGTAAATACTGCGGATATGGTTACAATGCCTTGTGCTCATTGGCTGTTTGCTTGTTTCCAAGGAAATAATTGTAATTTGTTTGTATTAGAGATGGCTCACTCCCACCTATTTTGTAAGTTTGTGAGATCAATTTTGAGAAAGATAGAGAGAGAGAGAGAGAGAGAGAGAGAGAGAGAGAGAGAGAGAGAGAGAGAAAGAGAGAGAAAGAGAGAGAAAGAGAGAGAAAGGGAGAAAGGGAAATATAGGCAGTCAAATAGACAGGATGACATGAAGACAGAAAGAAAAACATACATAGACAGAGACAGAGACAGATACAGAGACATAAATGGACACACAGACAGACAGACAGACAGACAGAAAGACAAACAAGGAGAGACAAATAAAGACAGCAACATCAACACGAAGAAAAAGACAGAGACAAAGAATAAGGGTGTGAGAAAGTGACAACAATTGAAAGAGATAAAGAGGATAAGAAAATATTAGAGTAAGGTATCCGTTATCACATGAATGCTAATGAGCCATTTTTCTTACTCATTAGACACAAGCGCTGGGGCTCGCATTGAGATCAATACACCCTGCTCAGCCAACCCTGACATCCTGGTGTGAGTTTGGTTTAAGAGTTGGCTGGCTGGTCATTCTGGCAGGCAGGCAGGCAGGCTGGCTGGCTGGTCGGAGCAGATAATAAAAAAAAAGCAGTGAAGTATCCTCCACATCTGAGTTCATATTCCTTGACTCTGAGACGCCAGCTCTCCTCCGCGGACAGTCGTCGTCGGGGAGCCTGTTACGGGGAAGGACTGTCAGGAACGGAGGAAGAAGTGTAACCGGTGTCAAGTTAGAACCAATGTTGTGGGAGTCGGTGTGGGTTACACGAAACAATCGCCAGTCGAGTTGATTAGCCACCGAAATCCGAGCCCACGAGCGGGGTCCGTTTTCGCTGCGCTGTGCCACCCCGCTTCATCAAGGCGAAGGTGTTTTGTGGAGATGGGGTTTCAGCGGACCGTGTCTGGCTGGCTAAGTGACTGTGTTTCATGTCCTCCCCTCTCCTTCTCCCTCTTCTCCCTCTCTCCGGCGCGGACAAAGTGGGAGAGGGGAGAGGGAGCGAGAGTGAGATGAGGGGTGGGGGGAGAAACCACAAGTCGGCACGAAAACAAGAAACCAAAGTCCCTCTCCACCGGATTGCCTTTCGCCGCCGTACTTACCTCTCCTCAAACAAAACTCCCATCTAGAAATGTCCATGCTGAGGAATGCTGCACGGATGGGTGCAGAGAGCAAATCCAACTCCTTCGCAATTTTCCGCCCCAAAATCTCCGGCTCCCCTCTGCCTGAACTGGAACAGAACGGGAGCGAAAGCCAAAACTCGCCGCAAATAAACCCTCACCAGTATCCCAGAGTTTCTCCCAACTTTCTCACTCCCTAGTCCTATACCAACGCACACACACACACCAAAAAACGTTGCATTGCACAAGATTTGCGGTTGCCCCGTTTTTGGAGGCTCGTACCCCCCAGCTTGTGTTTCAATGCCAGTCCCAATGCTCCGGACAAATTTTGAAGTTTTCCAGATCGTTAGTATCGATGTACGACACGTCTCACAAACACTCTACGCCAGTGTGTCTTACGCAGAGCTGGAGCGGCAGCGGGCTTGGGTTACCGATCACCAAGCAGATGGGTCGCCTGGCTTGGCCGCTATCATACCTCCACGAGTTATCAAACATAGACGGGTTTGCAAAGAGAATATTAGTATCATTTCACTGTCAAACACACACACACACACCAAGCAAGCATATAATCAAACACCGCCCCCACCCCCACTCCTACCCCAACCCTCTCTCTTCCTTACTTTAAATAAGAAGCCTCTTACACAACATCGGTGGTTTGGCAGTGAATATTACAATCATTTTGCTGTCAAACACACAACCAAATTATTTAAGAAACCAGTATAACTATACCTTCCCTTCATAAAAAGAAGTACATGAGTCTTTTTAGAGGTAATCAATATGGATGGTTAGAAATATATTATATCATAATGCTGTTTAACACTCACGAGTAACTTTAAGCAAAACCCCATTATAGAAAATATTATCTTTTTTAATTCTACTGTGAAGAGTCTGAAAGATGCATTACAATAGCAATTTAATGAACCTCAAACCCCATGGTTATAAGCTAAGTGCTTTAACCACTATACCATGGTACCCCACCTGTTTCACTGTCAAATACACTAAACATGCAAGTAACTCCTTCAAGGAGAATACAACCCTGATGATATGTATACCTTGAAAAGAGATGAAAAAAGCAGAGAAATAACTAAGCAAAACTCTACAAAAAATTAGACATAATACCAAAGATGTGAATTTGTAAAAATCAGACATTCGGCTAATGTACCTTCATGAGCAACTTCATGCCTTGTAATAGGTCAGATTTTTCTCAAGCTTTTTAAAATCCCCTTTTTTTATTATCATTCTGCTCTTATTATATTTCATTCTATTTTAAATGTATCCTTCCCATGAAGTATGGATCATTATTTTTTAAGGGTATTTGACCATTTTGTTGTCAGCAACACCCTAATATATAGATCATACTTCCCTCACAATAGGTGTAAGGACTAGTTATGAAGAATGCATTATTTGGAAAGGGAATATCAGTATCGTTTCGCTGTCAAACACACAGCTGTGAAGTTCAACGCATACAATGTATATGCAGAGCTCGCAAAAGTATATTCATCTTCTTGCGTTGATCTGGAGGAAGAGAGAGAGGGAGAGGGAAAAAGGGACAGAGAGGAACAGAGAGGAACAGAGAGGGACAGAGAGGGAGAAAGGAAGGGAGAGAAAGAAAGCAAGAGATCAGAAGAGCAAGAAGGAGAGGAGAGAGGGAGAGAGAGAGAAAGAGAAAGAGAGAGAGGGGAGGGAGAGAGATGGAGAGAAGAAGAGAGAGGAAGAGAGAAGGGGAGAGAGAGAGAGAGAGAGACAGAAAGAAAGACAAAGAAAGAGAAAGAGAGAGAAAGAGAGAAATAAAGAGAGAAAGAGAGAGATGGGGAGAGAGAGAGTAGAAAAGAGAGAGAGGGGGAGAGAGGGGGAGAGAGAGAGTGGGGAAGAGAGAGAGAGAAAGAGAGAGATAGAGAGAGATAGAGAGAGATAGAGAGAGAAAGAGAGAGAAAGAGCGAGAAAGAGAGAGAAAGAGCGAGAAAGAGAGAGAAAGGGGAGGGTGAGGCATGAAATAATCCGTTTGGGGACCTGGGCATATCAAAGGCGCATGAATTTGAAGGTGGCAAGATGGGAGGTGTGAGAGGTGCGAAGACTCTGTGTCTTCAAGACAAGATGCAACCCTCTCTCGCACGGAGCTACGCAACAAAACGGCGATGATCCCCTGGATTATCTTTCAGGAAGTCAGCAAGTTAAACCCACAGCATTTGTAACACAGAGGGGAGTATCGGCATAGGTGGCATATATAGATATAGACATTTGAATACTCTTGTTTGGCAGTTGTTGATGTTTATTGTTTGCCGTCATTAGAAGTGACCACATCGGCCTATCTATGATAGATGAGATGGAATACGCACTGTTTGCTAATTGGAATTGGGATAAGGAGTACTTATTGGATTTCAATTTCATTTCCATATTTTGGATCTAGCTCCACTCACCTTTGGCTGTCCAGCCCACTTCAAAACCCAGAGGCCTAATATGCTACATCCCTCTACTTCTCTCTTTTCTCTTCCTTTTTCTTTCTGCAATTGTTTTTTTTTTCTTCTTCTCATTTTTTTCTTGTACTTTCTGCTTTTCATCCACATCTTGATTAATTCCTCATTTTGTTTGCCCTTCTCCTTATCCATTAGTCCCTCCCTTCCACCATAATTCTTCTTTGAGCTTTGATATGGGAATTGCAACAAAAAATGTTTCTTTTTGGAAGCAATCATATTACAAGCGCAATTACCCCTCCCCACTTAGAGCCATAATACTCCCCAGCAACTTTAAGAGTACTACCCAAAATGAGACTCAGCCAAGTACTAAATCATACCTCATTTTGCACACTACCCCAGCAAACTACGTATTTACCCTCTCTACCCCATGTGAGCATGGTATGTGTAATAACTCAATGTGCTTTTCTAAGCTTAGTATCAAGATGGTTAACCAATTATATCAATAACTTTATAATACCCACATTAAAAAACAGGAGAATGGTACAATATAGTCACAAATATCACTTTTGATCTCATTACGGATATCAACTTATGTATATTCCCCTAGTTCTGAGAACCATGCACCACAGATTCTGCTATTTGCTCTCTCTCTCTCTTACTAAAATTAATTGTTAAAAAGTGCCCATTCGCAACAAAAGTCATAGATCCAGGATGTCCTGGCCTAGATAACACTTTTGATATATTTTATTATGCGTCTACAGAGATGAATGACTGTATGAAAGATGACCTCATACAGCAAACAGTAATGCATGAGCTGAATTCAGGTCAATTACAATACAATATACATTTTTGTACATAGAATGTGTAAGAAATAAAAGTGTTTTTCAAGGTTTGGTAATGAGATGTTCAACCACCTATACCACTGCATAATTTCTCAGAATTACTCAACCAACACAAACATTTTTTCCCTCCTTATTTACCTGATCATTCCAAACAAGCCATCACGCAGACAAAAGGTTTGCTACAAAAAAAATGCTTTCTATTCAGGCTTCTGTTATGATCTCGTTACCATGGATACATCCTTGACATAAATGACCTTACAATGCAAGTAAAGAATAATAGCACTGAGCATGTCTTGTTATAATACAGACAACTCAAAATGTAGTTTGTTTACGTGTATTTTTTTTAATTTGTTACAAAGATTGATAAAGGCATTATTAGCTTGCGTCACACATATTACATAAAGATATCTAAATGTGTCTAGTCTTACTTCCTGAGCTGATTCAACACTTTGTGCACTATTGATGCATTTTGACACAGTTTTATATAACAAATTCCAGAATGCATCAGTTGCTTAGCACTCAAACGTCTATACGAAATCCTATGTAGCACCACAAGTGAACAGCTACTTGCACGTGATCTAAAGAAGATTGTAAACTAACAAATATGTGCACACCATGTGCCATCAAAATCAGCAATTGCTTGTGGTAGTGTTTTGACCGAGTACATACATACCAGCTGTATG
Source organism: Arbacia lixula (assembly GCA_963669155.1). Lineage (NCBI taxonomy): Eukaryota > Metazoa > Echinodermata > Echinoidea > Arbacioida > Arbaciidae > Arbacia > Arbacia lixula. Next base: position 6,933,839 of record OZ022583.1, on the reverse strand, counting down.
GCTTCATGAATAAGGCCAGCACAAGCATTTGCTGATTTGGATGCGTACAACCAAATGTACTCAATATCGCTTCAAAACGTAACTTGCTTGCTCTGATAATCTACAGAAGATGGTAAAGTACTGTACAAAGTGGGAATATGACCCCTGTTCAAGGGCCCCATTTCACAATCTTCAAAAAGACACTATTTCAACGGAATTCATTCAATTTAGCATAGTTAGGCATGCATATGGGTTCCCCAGTTTCTAAAGGAGACTTCCATAAGAGGTTGAATAACCCATGGTTGAAGACAAACAGGCTAAATTCTCACCAAAATAAAGATCACGCAATCCACAATATTTCAGCTCACTTTGCTTCCTGAAAAACACTTGCCAACAGCAAAAACCTGCCACAATTTGATATCACTTTAAAGTGTGATCTGTTCACAAAAAAACCCAAATATTATGCAGATAAAGACCGAACATGAAATTCAAACTAGAGACTGAATCATTTATGATCTTTTTCGAGATAGAAAATTATTCAACCACCACTTCCCTCTCCTGATCAAAAGAAAACATTCCGCTTGGTGCCTTTCCGTAGTGCTTTGCAGAATCTGACTCTCTAATTCGCTCCAACAACAAGGCCTTAACTCCGATTTCATATCGCACGCAGAAATCTAACACTTCTTGACCTCCCTCCAAGCCTATGTTCCAACACTCCCTTCCCCCATTTTGTGGCGGAAAGATAAACAAACCCCCAAACTTCTTCCCTCTCTTTCTTTTTTTGTGCATTGGTGTCTGTGTGACGTTATGTTTTCAAGGAGGTATAAACTTAGCGAGCAAATATTGTGTTTAGTGAAGAACTGCCGTCTCCCTGTGCATATCTTTGCTCTGGACGGGTGCAAATATGGCCGTTTGTCTGTATGAAACATGATCGCTGTCAGCCGCATATCAAAACACCAACCAACTCAGGTTGTTTTTTTTTTTACTTCTCCTACTCTTCCTCCCTGTCTCTCTATCTTTCCTCTGAAATACATTATCTTTCACTCTTGCTCCCTTTTGAATGAAATATTAATTTCTTACTGCTCTCTTTAAACATCTTCCTCATCCTTTCTATCTCATTGTATGTTTCTCTTTCAAATTTTCTGTCAATTCTTTTTTACTTTCTCTCTCTCTCTCTCTCTCTCTCTCTCTCTCTCTCTCTCTCTCTATCTCTCTCCTAATCTCCATTTTCTTCCTCATATTCTCAATTCTCTCCCATTCTTTATCTTTCCTTTAACTCTACCTGAACCCATTCAAAGCTACCCTTCCTCAATACCTTCTCACTAATATTTTTCACCTTCCTCTCTTTTATGATTATCTCTCCTCTTTCTATCCTTCTCTCATTCTTATCTCCTTTCCCTATCCTCTTTCTACCCTTGCTCAAATCTTAAACTCTGCCTATTTTATTCTTCATTTATCCTTCTGATTCTCCTTTTTGTTCAACATTCCCCTTCCCATTCTCTAACAACCCCCCCCCCTCTCTCTCTCTCTCTCTCTCTCTCTCTCTCTCTCTCTCTCTCTTTCCTTCTCTCTCTTTCTCTTCATTCATTTTGCTATCCCACCTCCTTCTCCACTGCTCCTTCTCTCCGTCTCTCTCTCCCTCTCTCTCCCACCCCCTCCCCCACCCCACTTCTCTCTCTCTCTCTCTCTCTCTCTCTCTCTTTCTCTCTCTCCACCTCTCTTTCCCCTTCTTTCTCCCTCACCTGAACTCTTCTTCACCCTAAAAGAAGAAGAAGAGGAAAACAAAAACAAAAAAAAATCTTTCCCTAAAAAATTGTTTAAAAACTCTGCACTGGGGTGTTGTATTGCATGCATCTGCCGTGTGGCTGGACTGATAGCCGTGTAACCACCGATCACTTTCCAGCTGACAGCTAGATTTCTATACATGTAACAGGTACACGAGGCACTGCGTGGGGGGGGGGGGGGGGCTGGCGTCAAAATCCAAGGACAAGATTGGGCCTATCAGTGACATAGGGGAGTCAAAGCCATCTATTGACCAGTAAGGAGGATATCCCGGCGCAAGCTTGATGCTAATGTCTGGGGAAATTTGAGAGCGAAAATGTTAAAAAAGACTACAACACCTGGATTCTGCACAAGGTCAGTGATACCAGGAAGGTGATGAAATGCTGAAGGGTAAGGGGGAGGGGGTGGGGTAAGGGGGAGGGTGTGGGGTAAGGGGAAGGGGGTAGGGGACAATTGATATAAGCAAAGGAAAAGTTGTACCTTTCAATGACTTGAAACACTGAACTCTTGCAATGACCAGTACAAGGATAATCTGTGTGATACACATATGTCCATTGTAGCCTACTTTTAGAGCAGAAGTTGTTTTCAGAGGACAGCTTTTTGTACACAAGGCGTTTGTTCAGGAGAGTGGACGGGGCATCCCTTTAACCCTTTGTATACCAGATAAACTGCTGTGCTATGGGAATTGTATGTATAATGTGAACAAGAAAACCTGGGGCACAAAGAGGTATATATATTATGTACAAATGTACCATGCATTCAAAATGATGTCATGAGCATGACAAGTATGAACTTCTCAAACGGTTTGACCAATATCAATCACAGAAGGGAGGGAGTGGTAGACAAGATATCTGGAGAGGGGGGGTGGGGGGAGAGGGGAGAGAAAGGAATGGGAGAGGAGAGAGATGTCAAAAGGGTTTAAGTGTGATAGGAGAGGAGGAGGAGGGGTTGGTGGTACAAGGTTATCAATTATCTAGTTTATAGATAATATATCTCCATAAGACCATGATGTATGGCAGGGTCAATCCATCAGGCGTCTTCTTCTAGCGCTTTTAGATTTTCATACACAGCAGTGACCCATAAATTAAACCTAAAAAATCTTTTGGAGATCCAGATCTACAACTTTCCTCCTTGTATCATTCTCACCATCTTCTTTCTGCAAATTCCAATATTTTGTGAATACGTATACGTACATCATAAAATATCCAGCTTCATTTCATATTGTTTTCTGTAACTTTAAGATTCTTTCACACTTAAGAATGATACTAGGGATGTCTTCATTTCAGACTGGATTTGCAAAATAATGCAGTATTTCTGATTTTAGCAATTTGCCTCATCATGGATTGCCTACTATACATATAGGACTCTAACTTTGCTTGGGAAATCTTTACGAAAGTTATAAGGATCTCACCAACCAGCTCACTAATTTGCAAAATAAGAGTGTTATTTATTTGTTTCTGGTAAACAGTAGGCATATTTCTGCACAACTTCTGGAAAAAGTGGTATGAGTACTTGATAAAGACATTTTCCTAATTCGGTCTTGTAACAACCCGCCGCCTTCTCTGTGGGACTGTAATGTACATGTCACATGAGCGGCAATGTTCTTAGTGACCTCAGAAGGACAAGAGGTCAATTGGGTCCAAGGATTTAGTACCAGAAAAAAAAACCCTCTGCAGGAAAAAAAATAAAGGTGGGGGGGGGGACATCCTTTCATTCCAAAGTGAAGATTTACAGCCTTCCCCTTCCATGATTCAGTACATTGACTAACTCAATTTACCCTGCCCATGTATTAAGTTCCTATTTACCTACAAGCCCCCATCCCACCCCAAAGGGTTAACTTAACACCGTAGCACACATTGTACAATAGCGAGGACCGATTCCACACAATACCAGCAGGAAGAACAGGGCAAATCCTACACCTATGTCAATGTATGCCAACGCCCACAACATTCACAGCTTTGCTTTAATTGCTTATTAATTACATAAAGCAGGGGACATATCCAGTACTGCGATATTAATCCCTTATCTTCTCCTTTGCTTTTCATCTCTCTCTCTCTCTCTCTCTCTCTCTCTCTCCGTGTCTCTAGTCGGTGACTCTTTCTCTCCCACCTATTACTTCTTCTCACTTGCCTCATCTCCTCTCTCGCATTCTCTCTCCCTCTCCATCCCTATCTCTCTCTCTTTCAATACCCCTCCCTCCCTCTATCTCTCCCCTCCCTCTATCCCCCCCCCCCCTCTCTCTCTCTCTCCCTCCATCCCTCTCTCTTTCAATCTCCCCCTCCCCTTGCCCCTCTCCCCCTCCCCCCCCCCCTCTCTCCCCTCTCCCCCTCTATCTCTCTCTCTCTCCCTCCATCTCACTCTTTCAATCCCCCCTCCCCCTCTCCCCTCCCCCCCCCCTCTCTCTCTCTCTCTCTCTCTCTCTCTCTCTCTCTCTCTCTCTCTCTCTCGCTCTCCCTCATTCCCTTCCTCTCCCTACAAATACAGGCCTATACTTCCACCCCGGCCTACAAAATATGGGCTTAATCTAACATGAGCCATGAGTGAAGAGGTCACTAATGACACTGACCTTTCCACCGAATTAAGTGGACAGAGACCATACTTATGGTAAGCCACAGCATTTACAGCGCCATAGAGTGAAGGTTGGAACTGCATGGTCATCCTAGTAGTGCATATTTTAAGGATGGAAATGAGGGGAAGTGGAGAGGAGGGGGGGGGGGGTAAATGGAGGAGAAAAGGGGGGAAACAGAGAAGGGATGGGATGGGAGGTGGGATGGGAGAGAGGGAAGATCGGGCAGAAAGGTTGGAATTGTATGGTCATCATAATCATGCATATTTTAAGGATAGAAGTGAGGGGGAGTAGGGGTAGTGGGGAGGGGGTGGGGTAAGTGCAGGTGAAGAGGGGGGCAGTCAGGGAAGGATGGGATGGAGTGGAATGGGGAGGGAAGGCAAGTGAAGGTTGGAACTGCATGGGTATCCTAATAGTGCATATTTTAAGGATGGAAGTGAGGTGGGGGTGTGAGGAGGGGTGGGGTAAGTGGAGGTGAAGTGGGGGACAGATGGGGGAAAGAACAAGATGGGAGGTTAGATGGAGAGGGAGAGGGGAAGGGGGAGAGGGGAAAGGGGGGGGGGGGTAAGTGGAGGAGAAGAAGGGAACAGACTGGGGATGGATGAGATGGGAGGTTTGATGGGGGGGAGAGGGAAGGGGAAGGGGAAGGGGAGAGGGTGGGGTGTTGGGTAAGTGGAGGAGAAGTAGGGAACAGATTGGGGAGGGATGGGATGGGAGGTTAGATGAGGGAGAGAGGGAAGGGGGAGGGGAGAGGATGGGAGAGGATGGGGTGGTGAAGTTGGGGACAGACGGGGTAAAAGACGAGATGGGAGGTTAGACAGAGAGGGAGAGGGAAGGGGAGAGAGGAGAAGGTGGGGGGGGGGGGGGGTAAGTGGGGGAGAAGTAGGGAACAGACTGAGAAGGGATGGGATGGGAGGTGGAATGGGGAAGGGAGGGATGAGGAGGGGTTTAAGTGAAGGAGAAGGGATTACAGGTGGGGTGGGAAGGAAAGACAGGGAGGAGGGCTTAAGTGGAAGTTAAAAGAGGGAACAGAGGGATGGGATGTGAATTGGATGGGAAAAGGGATGGGGAGGGAGGGAAGAACGGGGAGGGGGAAGAGGGGTGTAATTGGATGGAAATTGGGATGGGTAGGGGGAGAGAGAGGGAGGAGGGTTTTAGTGGAAGATACAAGAGGAAACAGACTGGGAAGGTATGGGATGGGAATTGGATGGGAATTAGAATGGGGAGGGGGGAGAAGAGAGGAGGTGGAAGATGGTAGGGAAAGGAGTCACAAGGGAGAAGTTAAAAAGGGGTATAAGACATCTGACAATGGGTAAGGTGAAAGGGATAGGTCTAATAAGAGTAGAAGGATGGTGGAGCGGAAGATCAGAAACCATGAAATGGCGATATGAAAGGGGAATGAGGTTGAAAAGACACCATGGAAAGGGGGAAATATTCATAAAGAAAAGGAATAAACAAGGAGGAAAAAATTAGATTATCAGATTCAAGAAGATTTTCTTATGGTACACTTTTCCTGCCCCCTATTCAGAGTTCAAAGCCATGAGACCCATTGTTATATTGTGTTTATATCCCATCTCTTTTCTCAGAGAGGGGGCTTTGATTACATTTATTGATTTTTGAGGATTCTCTGACGACTCTTTAGAACTCCCCTGCCCCATATTCACAGTACATGGCCATGACACCCATTGATCTATTGTGTTTATATCCTGTCTCTTTTCTCAGAGAGGAGGCCTTGATTACATTAATTGATTTGGGGGGGATTCTTTAGAAGTTGATATAAAACCCTTTTCTTATGAAGGAGACCATTCCTCCCCTCCTACTCTCTGGTGCTTGATATTTATTGTTACAACAGCTGGGAACATCTCAATCTCCCATTCTGAAGGTACCATCTTCACTAAACAGAACAACCTACTTCCCCCCACCACAAGTAAACAGAACAAATATTTTATCAAACATGTGTCTACACACGTCCATGTCAAGCCCTTGAGCAAACATCCCGATGAGTTTATGTTTGTCATACCCCGTTATTCATCTGCGAGCCTATTACATGTATTCACCTTCGGTGCTGTGATTAGCCAGACTTTTTGTACCTATTAGTGAACTTCATAGAGAAATTAACAATCTTAGTACCAGGAACAGACAGGAACAGACACACTAGCAATAGGGGGAAAACAGCCCCATCGACACCACCACCGACTACAGATCTATATAGGACAGGGCTGAAAGTCTGGGGATTGGAGACTAGGCAGGGACACTGCCACTAGAAAGTGATGATAGATTTTTAGGAAACAGCCCCATCTACCCCACTGTCTACCAAAGATCCATATTGGACATGGCTGAAAGTCTGGGGATTGGAGAGTAGGCGGGGACAGGTACAGGGACGCTAACTTTCAGGAAACGGCCCCATCTACACCACTACCTACTAAAAATCCCAGACCCTTCCTGCTTCCGCAGTCAAACGACCATTTTTCCTGCCCTCTGCATATCCTTTGACTTCTTTCTATGTTTCGGCCTATCTGTGTCTTTGTTTTCCCTTTACCTTCTCTCAGATGTTCTCTCTATATTTCTGCCTACATTAACTCCCTATAGTGTAACAGCTTGCGTGTACATATCAGTCTTCTTCCTCAGCTTTCATCTTTACTCAGACTCCCTTTCTCTCTCTCTCTCTCTCACTCTCTCTATCTATCTATCTATCTATCTATCTATCTATCTATCTATCTATCTATCTATCTATCTATCTATCTATCTATCTATCTATCTATCTATCTATCTATCTATCTATCTATCTATCTATCTATCTATCTATCTATCTATCTATCTCCATTATTCTTCCTCCTTTGCTCTTCCTCTTTCTTCCTGTCTCTGTACATCTGTTTGTATTCATGTCTGCCTCTGCCTCTGCCTCTGCCTCTGCCTCTGCCTCTGCCTCTGCCTCTGTCTCTCTCTATCTCTTTCCTCTCGTCCATTTCTCTCCCTCTCCCTCCTATCCTACTTTGCTTCTCTAACCCCCTCTCTCTTTCTCTCTCTCCCTTACTCCTTCTCTCTCACACCCTCTTCCTCCCAACCATGATTTTCACCCTCCCTCTTCCTCACTCCTTCAATTTTCTTCTCTCCCTCTCTTCCCCACCTCCCATTCTCGTTTTCCCCCTTCCTTCATCCAACCCTTATCATTCTTCTTCCCCTCCCTTATGCTCCCCCTCCCTCAATTCCTCTTTTCACTCATTCTATCATTACTTCTCCGTCCCTTATCCCTCTTTCCCCTCCTTCATGCTTTCCCCCTCCCTTCCTCTCTTTCTCTCCGTCTTCAAGTGTACTCTTTTCTTTCCCCTACCTTCCTCATCAAGCAAAGATTGAAGTAGATGGTTTCCAATCTGAAAACCAATCTCCACCAATATCTCATTTCAATAAGCTGTTATAAAACCAAGAGAAAAAGAAATATGGATGCAAACACTACGAGTAATGTACTATCCACGGCATATCTAGTTCACTCTTAAACACACATACGAATTCAGTATTCTTATCCTTCCATGGTTCTTGTATGTTAAAAAGGTACTGTATACTGTACAGATAAGGTACAGATAAGGTACTGTACAGATAAGTTATAATAATGCTTTATAACTGATTAAGATAGCGACATGTACCTCAAAATAAGTATTGGTAAATAAATTATCCAGGATAAATTGTGCTTATTTAAGTTTCTGAGCAACATGTTTGTGAGTTGTCATAAAATGTTGCTGATTTGATGATTTTGTTCACAATCATTCCCACACTCACTATACACTTGCTGCCACTTAAAGGATGATGCACAATGCATATTTTAAACAACTAAAGAAACAAATCATTCATTCATCATTTTCGTATTTACAGAGCTCCTACTTCATAGAAGACTATAGGGACAACATATTAACTCTTAATTTGCCAGGGTTAAAAACCCTCTGTGCTAGAGGTATTCTCTATTACAGTTTGGTCGTAAATTTGCGGTAGCGGCACGTTACCATTTAGTCGCAAAAATGCGACAGCGGCAGGTAAAGGGTTAATCAATTGTTTGTGTGACATAAAAACTGACAATGATGGTATCACTTTTGTAAAATGAGTTAAAGCACTGAGTGGAGAGTTTGTTGTCACAAAAGGGTTAACCCTCTCATTACCATGGGCTAAATTCACGCCTTGGTACTAAGAGGGTTAAACTTAGTCTAGACCATTAAGCTAAATGGGACGGGGAAATGCATAAGCTATCCTTGCTATGTGGGTCACATGTTGGCTTTCTGCCCACGTATCAACAAAACAAACACAACAGAGGAACAGTAGGGCTCAGCTAGTTGACTTACTCGACTTATCTTGAATGCACTCAAACACTGACTTCTCTCATGATTCTCCCATTTTTTTAAGAATGCATTTTTCAAGTCTTTTCTAGTCTGTAATGAGTGTTTTCAAACACAATTAGGAACGTTGATTCCAACTATAGAAAGTTTATAAGCACACCCTCTGTTTATGGGTGCGCTTATCAACTTTCAAAAGTTAGAATCGGTGTTTCTAAATTTTGTATCGAAAAACATTGATTCTAACTCAAGAACATTGATGAACGCATGCCACGATCATAGTCAAGTCCTCAATTCTCAAACCAGTATTCCTCCTTAGTTGATTCATGTATGTGATAGGTGGTCATGTTTCAAGTAGATTTGCATACATTATTTGTTTGATATTGATATTTGTTTCATATATAAGTTCTCTTCTCTTAAAATTAATGAACTGATCATGCATTTCAATACACACATACATCAGGTCAGCAGTACAATCATGCACAGCTGGTACATCAGCCAGGCTGCACTATTTGCTTGATATCGCTTCATTGGTCAAGAGAGGGTTAAACTCGGTGATAAGCGATTGATTCTACAAGGACACTGGAGCTCCAGGAAGGGATCACGCTAACTTCCTGCCCAGAATTCGGGGCCAAATTTCCTCGTGCAAACAAAAAACGAAAGGATATTTCAGCCAGCAAACACACACACACACACACACACACACACACACACACACACATAATCCACGGTACAGTCTACATAGAAGCTGTGCAAGGCTATCGACTGGAGGTTGTTATCTCGCGAAAACAATACGTCGTAAAAACCCCAGTCCCACACGCTTTCAGGAAATCTGGTGCAGATTTTTTAGACCAGAGTCACCGTGCCATATCTTTTCGGGGAGACACCGGATGTGGTCCCTTCCTCTTTCGCTGGGGCTGTAGGCTCAAGTAACCCAACAATGGTGTTTCTCTTCACCCTTATAGTTTGTCACACGCGACCCCATCTAGCCTGGCTTTCAGGCTGAAGATACTTTTTTTTTCATTCCTTATGGGCTGCTGCAGCGCCAACCACTACATCTGGGCCCTGTTGCATAATACAGTATACAATTGGTGACGAAAGTTTCAGTATTTCAGCTTCAAACACATGGAATTGTCTCCCACATAATGTAACAGAAAGTTCCTCATCAGAAACTTTTAAGAAACACTTTAAGTCATACCTATCTTCTTAATAAACTTTTTCTATTCCTTTTTAATCTATATTGTACAATTCGAAGATTTTAAGCGCTATGGTGCTTCTGGTGTATAGCGCGCATAAATAGCACACATATAATTTAATTATTGATGGTAACTTTGCTACCAATGGTAATTTCTATGGAAATCTTGAATTTCATTTGCTATCGAGCGATGTAACCATGGTAATTACCATTGATGACAGTTACCATTAATGGTAAGTTTTGTGCAACAGGGTCCTGGACATGTAGAGTACTATATTCCTTTTCAGCTCTTTCCCCATCCCTTCATAGTGAAACCATATATGGAACGAGTATTAGCCTTGGTGTCCAGACACACTTGTGATTGCAGTGGTGCATCAGGAAGAGGCACACACCACTAATGCCTTGAGGCAAGACTAGCACAACCCCAGATACCAGACCTACACCCATATCTGCTTTATTCTGTAGCTTACGTGCGAGAAACAGAAGGAAATCGATCTTATCTTAACCCCACCCCTTTTCCTGTCCCGTCTCTTGTGTTGTGAAGCACTTCCTTGAAAGTTTGGGGGTTTGGTAAACTTTCGGCATCTGTGTGTATTGTACACTGTACAAATGAATTCTTAGCTCATTATATTAATCCATGTATTTTATTTTATTTTATTTGATTTGATTTCAATTTGATTTGGTCTCAAATATTCACCGGAGCCCTTGATCAGAAAACAAAGATGTTTTTTTAGAGAAGACTTCCCAGCCAATACGAACAGTCACAATGCAAGATTGTTTTAGCAATGCAGGGCTTTGTTAACATTCCTGTGGATTCCTCTCAGTCCCATTGGTAATTAACCGTGTTGTAATGGATATAGGATGATGATTGTTCAGTACTGACAGGGTTAAACCTTACCTAACCCAATCTCAAAACTTAATCCCTGGTAGTTTGATTACGTTCTAACATGGCTGGTTAAAAGCTCCTTGTCAACCATGTGTACCTCCACTTAACCTGTAAAAAGTAAAACTCTCCTTAATGTTTTGAAGTGAAGAACATTACATGAAAGTATATCATGGATGGTGTCCTGCATCAATCCCACACAAAAACAAATTATGAAAGATCGCTGGACAACAAGGAAACCACATCAAATTCACAATTCATGTTTCTGAGATTAAATCTTTATGTACCATTGGAGCGTTTCGGTACAAGAACACCCCACAGAATCTACAGACCAGTCACTTTTCTGACACACAATTGGTTAAAACTTGAAATGGACTGAGAAATGGAGAGCAAAACAGGACCAATTAAGTGAGGTCATGCACAAATATATAGAGATGACCTCACTTGCCTTAGCCAGGAAGATAGAATGAGTGGGGAGACTGTATGTATCTAGTTTCTCTTTCGGAATAAAACCACAGAAATAGGCATCGCAGTACCGGTACATGACTCTCATCCATGTATGCTAAACATATGTTATGTATTGCGAAAGGACAATGTCGGCATGACGATGTTAAATATGTTTCCTCTTGGACATGTAATTCTTAAGTTGAAATAGGTTATCATCCTCTTCATCACCATAGCATTTAATAATTCAATATAGTCTTGAGTTGAGAGTGCATGTTATTCCATGTTAACTAGCTCCACTCTCGGGAGAAGGGAAGAATAGTTCCTTTCAAGCTGCACTTTGGCTGTTACTGGTAAATCAAAAAGTACTTCACACTTGAATTGTCACAAAATAGAAGCTTTGGAATGGGAAGATATGGTGACTTCATATGACTAAAGTTGCACAAACAGCCAAATCAGGCTTCTTCCAGAAAGTATCCTTTGGACGCAACGTCTTGTAGTGCAAAACTTACTCAATCTTAAAAGGGGAATGAAAACGTGATTATATGTTGAATTGAAGAAAACAGGAAAGGGAAAATTGTGAGATATGAATTATTTGAGCTTAAAAATTTGTAATCACTGGCCTGGTTATCTTTCTCTTAAAATTCAATATGTTGTTTGTTTTTATAAATGGTACAATGTCATTTTTTACAGTTAGCTGGAGTGGACCAATAGAGTTTCTCAGGTAAGTTACTGACTAGTCTGTTTGTCTTCAAAGTTTTGCTTATCTCTTTCTATGATGTGTTTCTCCTTTTTTTTAAATTCAACTTAACATCAAGGCTCCTTTCCTCTTATATAAGAAACTAGAGCATTATTGACCTATCAACCTACATGTATGTACGTCTCATGCAATTTAAATCTGTATAAAAATGAAAAGGATTCCAATCCTGGATCTGAAATTCAATTTTTCTTACATTAAGATAGGGGGAAACCCCTTCCCAGACCCAGTTTTGTCATTATTCAAGAAAGAAGTATGTACCCTCAATCAGAAACCTACAGACAAAACGTACCCATTCCTTCACAACTCATAAATATTCAAACAAGAAAGAGGTTTCAAAATCCTTCCCAGTATGCATTAAAAGGAAACACTATCCAGGGAGGGGATAAGTCCCTTGCAATACTTGTCCAGGATCCTAGAGTTAAAAAAAAAACTCTCCCTAGGAATTGTGATTTTCAATCATCACAGTTGGTAATTCCTTTTTTTAAGAAAAAGCTTCCAAACCTATCATTTTATGCACTTACCTTTACCCTGGGAGCTGATACTCCCCCCCCCCCCAAAAAAAAAAAAAAAAAAAAACCTTCCCTCTCATCAGGAACATCCATTGAAATCTCTGCATTTCTCCACGATTCACGGGACTTATCCATATGAAATTTGTTACACAGAAGCTTCCAAATCTATTAATCTGTTCTCACAATATGCATATTTTCACTCATCTAAAATTATCCCTATATTACTTTCTTTTTTTTTTGTTATAGATGTTAAATAATTTAAAAGCGTGGATTGCACCTTTAAAGCTTCAGCATCTGCGCAAAAAGTAGAAAGTTCCTCTCCATGGCAATGGTATTCCAAAGCTCCATATCTATGAATATTCATGAGCTAACTGGGGAATGCCAGACAGTTCCGTGGATTACTATACATCCATCAAGTGCCTGTAGCTTAATTGGTACTCACTCCTCCAGCTTCTTACAAAAGCGTACAGGGAGAAGGGAAAAATACCCCCAAAAATATGTGTGAATAATTCTCTTCCTCTCCCTCTGTCGAATTAAGCTTGTCGGACCTACTTATTGTTTCCGGTTCTTCTGCCCAAATTGGCATGAATAATGCCCTGAAAAGAGTTTACACCAAGAAACAAAAACAAAGGGAAATTTTTAACATGGCTTCAGCAACTTGGAAGACAAAAAATGCAGTTATTACATCATTCCATATATCTATGTCAGAGTTACTAACCAATTATTAATGGAATGATATCATTATATCTGTTGATAAAAAGATTGTCTAACTTTTCATTCCAACTGATAAATATTGTTACTCTTGTCACTTACTAGTCCAGCACATTTGTTACATTTTACATTCTTATTCCATTTGTGTGTAAATAGTACATGTATTTCATACCTGATACAAATTAAATAGCACAAGGAATTCTGTCACCATCCCACCCTAAACCCCACCCTTACACACTTAATCTTCTTTTCAATGTGTTCTTTTTGTATCCCTTTCTATTTCAAAATGTATCTACATGGATGATTCATATACCACCCTGGCAACTATTATCTCCTTTATAAAAAGAATTCTACATAAACAGGATTTCCTGACAGACCACGGTAATCATAGCGCATTGTACAAAGCACAAAGTTCTTGATATATGGGCCTGTGTGTTTAATGTCTGTGTCCTAAGCCCCTTAATGTATCAACCACCACAACCACAAATCTTATATTTGAAAGGAATACACTGCAAGATATATAATGAAAAGAGAAAGTACACTTAAATGTGAAAAAAACAATTATGATTTATCTTTGAACCATCCTGTTTTTACTAAAAAAAAAATAGTTTGCATGGAAATAGTCAGGCTTGCTTATTTCCCCAGACATTAGAATCTACTGGTCAATCCAATTGAAATTGTTCTAATAGCATGGTCTGCATAAATAATTAAGTAAATAGCATTTGTACACAGTTGAAATTTAAGTCACGTTATGGTATTTTAACAGTCAATCATCTCAAGTGTTAACATTTCACCCATGTAGCTTTGATGATCTGTGGTTATTACATTCAACTGTACTTTGTGATTCAGTTTCAATGGATGGAACACACTCTGAATTTATAAGTTGTTGCTACTTTGATATACCTCAGACAAGCTTTGGGATTACATCAGGAACGTATTGTTTGAACAACATGAATAAAATTTGCATACATAACAAAAATGGTCTATTGCTTGCAATCACACTGGGAAGTTGATCACCAGGAGGGTGTTTCACCAAGCTGTTCGTAAGTTACGAACGACTGGTGATCCCTTCTTTTGCTAAATGCGTTAATACACTTTGTTCATTGAGAATCTGATATAGCACAAGAAGGGATCACCAGTCGTTCGTAAAGTCGTTCGTAACTTATGAACAGCTTGGTGAAACACCCCCAGGGGCCATATTCATGAAAAATTACGAGCCAAGTTAGTTACTACTAATGCATACAGCTGAATGCACTTTAGCAACGAACTTGGGCTTAGTATGGCTTCATGAAGTTGTTCACTAGCTCCACTCTATTGTATGTGTATCTCGACACACGAGTTACCCAATAAGTAATTAAATGCTAACTGCACCAGTCACAAAACTCTTTATGAAGCGTTACAATCTCAGTTAGTTACTAACATGCATGTAGCTGAATGCACTTTAGCATTAACTAGGCTTCTTAAGATTTCATGAAAATGGCTCCTCTGGTATTCAAGTCATCACACTGCTCGAGTCTGATTTAGCAAACAAAACAGAAAAAATTTGTTCAAGAAAATGTGGTCTAAAATCTGCTATCTTGCCATACTTGACCTGTGATATCAGTGACCTACATGTACATGAAGGTGTAGGGACAACGTATAAACAAACAGGGAGAGGGAAGGGAAGCAAATAGATACATGCATATTTTGTAAACGAATCTACAACTATTGAAGAATCCATTCTTCTTGTAAAATGGTTAATTCAATCTTCATGAAATCGACAGCTTAACATCTTGTATAAGGTACAACTTAATGTGTTCATATCAGGAAATCATTTTCCTGGTATAACATATCAATTTGCTGTTCAGTTTGGATGTGAGTTGTACAAAAAAATGATATTTGTGCAGCAACTTCATTACATAAAACTATAAATCATTTTGCTCAAAACATGTGTCAATAGACTAAAATTGCCGTCCAATTTCAAGAAGGGGAAATTCTTCCCTGCAAATAACAAAGTTTTACATCCTCATCCTCCTTTTTTAAAAGGTCCTTTTAAAGAGAGTTTGACACAATAACAACAATGCCTCAATGTTCTCATGGAGAATTCCCTTATTACACTAAAAGTTGATCAAAAGGCAACATTGGACATGCCACAGAAAAAGAGAATAAGGACAAATATCTTTTCCATTGATCTGTATGGTATTCTAAGAGGACTACAACAACTAAAATTTAATCCTTGTGGTAAACATGAGAAAAAGAAAACAAGGAAAAATGTCTTTTGTATTGATCTATGTGGTACTCTAAAGGGCTACAATAACTTAAATACATTCCTTGTTAGGGTAAACACGAGAGAGGGGTAAAGTAGGGTATGGCAAGCAATTCGTGTGCGCTCCTTTCCCCCCTTTAAAACAGATAAAGATATGGGCGTACATGGAGGGGGTGTCGTTATATGACCTTTAGTTACTCAGTAACTAAGTGAGCAGGGGTTAAAGCAAACAGAAGAAGGGGTTGGGTTGAGGTGATCAAATGGGCAAAGGAAGATTTCGGGAATGGGATTAAGTATACATGAAGCTGCATGGACTTAAGAAGTCAGGCTCTGATTAACATACCTATGCAGACCAAGTGTTGACCAATATTGTCTGAAAAAATGTACTCTTTTTTTTCTTTTTAAACTTCTAAAGAGGGGGGCATACTTGTAGAGGATGTCTGTTTAATTTGTGAACTTCAAATTCGGTGAAGACTCCACAAAAATGCTCAGAAATTTCCTGTGTAAATAGGGTGAAACAAATCTCAGAATTTTCCTCAAAGATTGAGGAAAATCTAATAATTCAAATGTTGTGATGAAGATATATGAAATGTTTAATTACTCGAAAACAGCCCTGCATTCTTGCATCTCATATTTCTGTCACACTTCAGGCATGTACCAATGCAACATATCATGCCAACAAAAGGTACAAGAGAAAAGAGAACAAGACAAAAAAGGGGGCGGAGAGAAGAGAAGAAGGGTGAATGGAGAAGCACATAGGTGCAGAGAGAGAGGGAGGGAGAAATGAGGAAAGTATGATGGCTGAGAGACAGAAAGAAAAATTGTGAGAGCAGAAAGAGAGTAAGATTGAGAGACAGAGAGAGAAAGATACCAAGAGAGGGGAGAGCAGTGGAGATAGGGTAGAGAGAAGGAGAGAAGGGAGAAGAGAGAAGAGAAGAAGAGTAAAGGAGAGACCGGGGTGAGGGAACTGGAAGTCTGTGAAGAAAGGGCAAATCTACAGAGGAACACACACAAAGAGAAAACAGGAAAAGAGATAAAGAAAGAGAGCAAGAAAGAGAGGAGAGATGAGAGAAAAGGAGGCCTATTCCCATACTACAATTGCTGAACTACACTCTACAAACTCTACATATCTGCTACCCCTATCTTTCCCACACTGCCTCTGTGCATTGCAACATAAGGGAAATTCTGTCACTACAAGTACAGGCCTATGCAAGTGACCCTAACCCATTAAATTAATATGCAACTAAATCAAAGGTAATTGGCAATAAGTCATAAAATCTTTGAAATCAATATTCTGGCAGAGGAATATTTTCTTCAGTGAACTGAGAAACTGATACAGTTGTGTTTATTGCTGAGCATATAAAGTGTATTTACTGAAAATATCAAAGCTTCATCATATTTGTTATTGGAATGATGAACTGTTATTGACATTGCAGAACATTTCATACGTTTCCAAGGCAACTTTACGCAAACAGATTCTGAGAAATATTGAAAACCGCAGTACATAGGAATGCATTGTCATTTTCAACATCTTACAAAGCGTACAAATATTTGGCTAAACCATTACGAAAATGCCCAACCGTTCTTTTCACAGGACATAAAGGGGGTCCTCCAGGCGGAACAATAGAGTAAACACAAACCTTAGATATCCTGTTCATTTCTAAGGCAAGGCCTCCAGTCCCCCCCCACCCCCCCCCCCCCACCCCCTCCACCATGCCCACCTTACACCCATGCAGACACTGGCACCCATACGGCCTATGAGCTCAATACTATCTCCAAAGATAAGATTAATAACTTAATTGTATCATTTAGGGAAAATACACAGCTCTATGTGCTTATGATTACCTGCTCAAACACTGCCCCCCCCCCTTCCCAACCCCAACCCCAACCACCATCACCACCACCACCACCATCACCACAACCCCACCCACCCCTTTTATACATTACTCCTAAAAGTTCACAATCAGATCTGCATCACAGTTACAATGTGGTCATTCTAAATCTAGTGCATCCCCTACCACCCCCCCCCCCCTCCATTTTCTATTAAAACTATCATCTCCTAGCCCAATCAATAGGTCTCTCTCACTACCATTAGGGGTACACCATCCCCCCTCTCTCTATTTATAAAATCAATTTCAGTTATTGAAATCACAAGAGCTGAAGTCTGAATAGAAGTGGGAAGGATGGTAAAAATGAAAGACAGGGGAAAAGACTTTTTTTAAAGGAGTTTTTTTTTTGTGACCCTGACCGTGTAAGCTGCCATTCAAAACAGCACCACATGCAACAAAACAATTTTTGGGCCATTTGTAGGCGACCTTGGCACAAATAAAAGGCGGACTATATTGTGGGCTGTATTATATTGCTTGCTCTGACTTCTTGCATACTGTACAAGCTTACCTTTACAGAATGATCTAATCATATTTGCCCCTCTCTGTCTTTTTGTACCTTTCTATTCCTCCTGTTTAGTTTACCCCCCTCTTCCACTCCCCTCCACACACACTCACACTCTCTGTATATATGTATGTCTGTCTGTCTGTCTGCCTCTGTCTCTCTTCTTTCCTGCCCCATCCGTCCCTTTCTCTCTGCCTCTTCTCTTTGCTGTGAATCTGTCCTTCCACTTAGTTTTTACTTATCTTATGCCCCAATACTTCTGAAAAGATTTAATCTACGGCAAATTAACGATAATAATTCAATTCTTAATGGAAGGGATTATTTTCAAGGCCAAGAATTTCTTTTTTTCATGTTTCTCTAATCTACTGAGATTCTCTTTCACATAGCTTGTGTTTGCATGAACTTACAAAATAATCAAACAAAAATGCATAAAAGATCTTTCTGGTTGACTTCTGTCATATTATTAAAACAGGTTATTATATATATTTGTAAGTGAGAAATTTGTTGGTGCCCAGTGACCTAAAGAATGTGCCCCTTTTTGGAAGGGGGCTGGGAACTCAACAATGCGATACAAGTGTCCGGAGGACCTACGGACATCCCCATGTGTTAAACACTGTGTATGATATGTTTGCATTAGAAACTGAGAACCACATTGTTCTTCTCTGTTTTATTGGTATCTTGTTTGTCTTATGACATAAGCCAATACACTCCTCTAGCTATCAGTCTTTTGTTTCCTTTCTTTTCCCTTTCTTCTTCTTCTTCTCCTTCCTCTTCTCCATCTTTGCCATCTTTTTCTTCTCTTTCTCTTTCTTTTTGCCGTTTTCATCGTTTTCCCACTCTTTGTTCCCTTCTCTTTTTATTTGCTCATCTCCTCCGTCTTTCCTTTCATTTTCTTTCCTTTCATTTTCTTTCTCTTTCTCCTCCACCTCCATCTTATCATTCTTCTCTTTCTCTTCTCCTAGTCATGATCATAATTTTTTGTTGGTATCAAATAATTTTAGGTGTGCCTTACTAGACTAGCCCCTATGAACCACTGATGCCCCCAGTCTTAGATTTCCTTTTTTTGTGTGTCTTCTTGTTCTTCTCTTTCTCACGAGCTCCCTTCTTCCTTGGTATCAAGTTATTTAAGGCGTGGCCTTGACTGAAGACTGGGCCCCCTGGTATGGCAAGGGGGTGAAGTCTTGCCGAGGTCGCCTCTGAGGGAAAAGGTCAAGTCGAAAAACAGCTCAAATTATGAGCAGCCTGGGGTGCCATCACAGATGGTTTGCTGCACCCCAGAAAAAGGGGGCTCGGACTGGGGTGCAGCCCAGAAAACAGAAGACGAGAGTTGCCGGTTCAAAGAGGGGGCAACGATGGGGTACTAAGACCCCTCCTTCGGTACTAAAGCCATTAACACAGCTTTCAACAATGGAGCATGCAATTTGCAAGGTAGCAGAAACATTAATTTTGTGTCCCCACATCAAAGCTTAGGAGGGGGCAAATACCTACGTCGGTTTTCATGAGGCAGAATATCGCGATAAGACCTCTTCAGGAATATAACTCAAAGTTATGAAACCACGCCCACTGTGGATCTGATAGGTGTCCACCAGCTGATATGCGCTGTATGCACTCTCTCTCTCTCTCACTCTCTCTCTTTCTCTCACTCCCTCTCTCCCTTCTCTTTTCCTTTAACCCATCCTTCCACTTGTTTTCTTCTTTCTTGCATCCCGATACTCCTGAAAAGATTTATTCTACAGCAAACTAGCTATTATAATACAATTCATAATAGAATGGATTATTGTCAAGTTCAAGAATTTTTTCTCCACTGTGTGCACTGTGTGTTCATTCACCTCATATGATTTATAACATGGTGAACTCTAAAATCGTGAGCGTACTCTGTCTGCAAAAGATGGGCAATGTATGTTTTTCAAATAAGCAGTCTTTTTACGACACACCCCAACATATTCCAGGGGGAAACTTCCCAAGCGAAATAGTGCTCACTTTATGATCGGGCTAATTTCTCTTAATCAGAAATGAAGCATGCTACATCACAAGATCAGTCTGATTAAGGCAGTCCTGATGTTTAAATAACTACCTACCATCGTGACGGTTGTTGGCAAAAGAGACTTCTCCTCTTTCCCATTTCACTGTAACCTCCAATTTTAGCTACAAACTAACAACGTCCCTGCTGTGCTTGGAAGATGCAACTCGATTCCAAAAGTAGCAGGGACATTTTAATGAACTCTCAACCCCCACTTCGGAGCTTGGGTAGCTCATAGGAATAAGGCGAGCTTTCGCTAGACAGACGATGCCAAATCTGCCCCCGTCATAAAAAGGGTTTTAATTTACATTTTGATACCAAATTCATCATGGTTAGAGGTTCTAATCAGGGGATTCAAAACTGTTTCACGAGACAGAAGATGCCAAGTCTGTCCCCATTGTAAAGGACTATATTTTACATTTTGATATCAAATTCATCATGGTTAGAGGTTAGAGGTTCTAACCAGGGGGTACAAGATATTTCACCAGCCAGAAGATGCCAAGGTTAGTAATTCTGATGAAGTGATTCAAGGAAGGGTTACATACATCACTTTTCTGATGCATTGTATTGGGGATTATGAAACATAATGGAAGGTCCCACAGTCATCAAATGTGTAAACTTATCTTTGAAGCAGCCATAGTGAAGCTGCCAATCATAACCCTGGATGTCTACATTTGTTACCAAGTCTACTATCCAAAAAAACTTGGAAGCAAATCAGGTTCAATAAACTTATTGAAAATGTTAACTAGCAAATAGATGCAAATTATATTCATCAAAACAAAATGGTGAAAAAAAGCCTGAAAACCAACAAACTGTAGACAGCAACTGTTTAATAGAATTCACAAGGAAGAGCAAAAAGAAATCATAAATTAAAAGGATTAGGTCCTAAAATAGAAACAAAATTGTCTGGAAGGTACCAAAATGCAGACAACACTTTTATAAAATCTTTCAAAAAATCATGTAAAAAAATATTTCAGAAGAAGCCTTCAAATGAAATTATTGAGAATAAAAGGGGATAGGTAGGTGGGTCTGCCAAATAAATGCATATCACGCCTCGCATCCCAAATTTGAGAAGGGGTCAGCACACCCCCAGACTCTGAACAAAAGGCGGGGGTCACGCCAAAGAATTTGGCGCATTCATGGGGCCTGGGTATCCATTACGGAGCCCCCTGCCGGGCGAGAGGGGCGCGCCGCCGTTACTGTGGGCCTAGCCTGCCATGCCGTGGAGGGGCTGGGAAATTGACTGATAATGTAAGGGGTCATATGTTAACAGATTTTCTTGTAGGCGTGACACACAAACGTACAGGCAAATTGAAGCAACTGGTACTGACAGTCAGCAAAACTGGGCAAGGTAGCGCTCAAGTCTGGGGCAGCCGAGACAGAGAGAGGGAAACTTTAGTCCAGTTACTAGTGCTCCATTACCATACCTTTCTTATTTCATCTAAAAATAAATCATATTTTTCCTTTCTTTTTCCCTATGTTTACCTCCTCCTGTTTTAGAAATATGCTGGATAGAAATGAAAAGAATCCCCTGCGTAATCAGTGTCTTGATACTTGAGAATATTGAGAAGCTACAAACACTCTGTTAACTCATTTGTCTCACTACAAAGGTGAGATGAGGTACAAAATATCTTTTTTTTCAGATTGATTTATGAGAGAAACTGCCTGAGGAGAATCATGTACAACTCAATTTGTTTGTTAAAGACACAATAAGAACCAGACACTGATTTCAACATTATTTGTTTAAGATATAAATTACATCAATTCAGAAGTTTAAAGACAAGGCCAGAAATTCAAACCATTTCAGTATAATGTTGTACATTAGAAGCAAAACTTGACTGTCACAAGTTGATCTAATTTCAACAGTTTAATTTGTAGTTTATAATTTATTTACATTTTTGTTAGATTTGCAAAGCTTGACACAGTTTTTAGATCTACTGCAATGTTTATGTGTCAAAAATGTGACAATATTTGCAGTAAATGTTTGTGTCATACAATTTCCCAGATTCTTTCACCAGAAAATTATGAGGAAGGGTAAGCATTATATTGCACGAGCAAGGTTTAATTTAGAATTGAAATGTAACTGCACTACAACTTGTATAAATCCTTCACTGAAGCGCTAGGCCACTTGTACATTTATTTGCATAAAACTCGAAGAGCAGAAAGAAATAAAGTCAACACAAACGCCACTGGGATCAACGTCCACAGTTCATTCTCATTTCCCCAGAAAAGATAAAAAACAACATTTAACATACATTCAAAACAATCTGTCTACGCTCAGTGGTCATAATGAATTAAGCATCACTAACTCTATTCTCCTCACAATAGGTTGCGAACACCACAGTTCAGTTCCACGACTATGTTTTTCAATAATCACACTTGCGTTACACAGAGGTCAAATTCAACAGCAAATCTTTGAAGAGGCAAGACTACAATATTAACCCCCAGTGGGGGGCAAGGACAGATTCGTGCTGAAAAGCAGATCTTCCTCCCTCCACTATGGTCAGTCTCATTCTCACCCTTGAGGGTGTAAAAGGTATAAAAGCCACAAGGGGACATTTACATATCAGGTCAAGGCTGCTACACCAGCAGCTACCCCAGACTTTCCCTGTTGTACAGTATTGTTTGACTTCACTAGATCAAGGGCCAATTTTCACAAGAGCTGGACTAATAACAATACCAGCGTGAGCCTTACACTGAGTGCAACTTTCATGGTTATTAAGAATGGACAGAGAGACTGTAGTAACATCCATTTCACAGATACTCTTGCTATCTAAAACAATGTAATTGATCATACACTTTAGCTAAAAGGAATTGGCATAGGGAAAGGGAAGATAGGGAAGGAGCCGCAGTTTTAAACCGCGGTATATTTTGTCCAGTTTTGCATGAAACATGATGCTTTTTAGGCTAAAGCATGTTTCATGCTGAACTGGACAAAATATACCGTGGTTTAAAACTACGGCTCCTTCCCTTTCTTCCCTTTCCCTTTCCCTGTGCCAATTCCTTTGAGCTGGAGTGTACAAGCACTCAGCATTGATTTACTTGCAAATTTCAATGAACAAAACATACAGGGATAATAAGTGAATTTTGCATAAAGAGATTCATGCATGCTCCTTTATTTCTAAAAACATTGTGCAATTTGGTTTAGAGCTCATTGAGACTTGGCCCCAAAAGGCTTTATGGCTGAAATCTTCAATGCAAAAGTTTATTAGCCTTCCAATCACGCAAGGAAATCCTTAACATATTTTTAAAGGAAATCCTTAACATACTTTATTGGGAAATCCTCAGCATATTTTTAGAATGGAATTGTTCCTATCGTGACAGTACTTCTAATGTTCTTAGTTAACCAATATTAGATTTTCCACTTTAAGACAAGTAATCAAATCATCTCACTCCTCTCTCATAGGGCTGAAATCCATACATAATTTGTTCAGGAAACTTTAATGATAAGCACGCTTAACATTTGAAGTGACTTTCATTCATTTAGTTTACTTTATAAGAGCAAGTTTGACACTTTTATTCTCCCCACACTTAATTATATAACTAAAGTTTAAATCTTTCCCATTATTCATGTTTATTGTTATTTATTGAATGAATCCTCACAACAAATCGATCTTTCCATACATACATATATAGATTTCATACACTGTTTTCAGTCCAATTGGTAATTGCACACAATACTAACCACTGTATGGTTGAGCAAACTCATGAATATGTCAAACAATTTTTATCGGTTTGTCCACAATCATTTTAAATGTCTTTAATTTTAGGTGCTGGACCGTGAAGTTCAAGTCATATCTGACTATCAATCTTTCACGCTTTTATGGACTAGTCCGAGCCTAAGACCGTAAATTTATGTTAGTGGGCCGCTTCACGTTAACTGTAACAAGAAAACAAAATTGAAACAAAAATTCAATCCCCCATCTTGAGTTGCAAGTGTGTTCTGCTTTGGTGGTTTTTGAGGAGGTTTCTGGCTCGCCTAGCCAGGGAATATACCTCTCCACCCTCTCTTTTGGGGTTTTACATTTCCCTGCTGAGAGCGACAGGGAGCTGTCATTCGAGAACTTCTTGACGTATGAACAAAGAAATGTGACCCACTTTGGGGAATAGAGCTCCCATCCCCACCTCACTGCACGAGAGATCACGGGAACAGTGGACAATGTGGCTCCAATAGCTATCTCGCACAAACCCAACACACGAAAATAACACATTCGACGAGCAAAAACAAACCATAAAATCACACATTTTCACCAAAGCCGTGCATGATTCTCCGAATTACGCGAAAATTCTCGTAGTACTCACTCGTATCTTGATCCACTTTCTGTGTCTGCGTTTCTGATGACCCCGGCTGCGCCATTTTCCGACCAAACTAGGGCCGAAATTTTGCTGATGAGAGGGGGCAGCTTGCTTCGCCTGTCACCTGTCCTCGGTTTATGAGGCTCTCAATCGTTTGCAGTATACGGGAGGCTACCGGGGGAGCAATCTTCTCATCTGCGCTGTCTGTTGAGGGTATTTCGTGGCTACGTGTGGCTAGTTCCGGGTGTGCTAAATGAGAGGGTATGGCTTCTTCCGATTGGTCAGCAGCGACCGGATTGATGCTAAAATAAGAAGTTACACTACCTGACCGTTTCGCGGGAGTCGTGCGTCAGAATACAACATTCTTTTGCTTAAAATTGTAAATTATTTAACCATCTCATTTCCTAAGCTATGAACAAAATATTCTTTATTTTAGTGAGATCATGGTACTGAGAGGGTTAACGAAATCATTCAAATTGCTTTAACATAGTCGAAGGAGTATGCCATAATTGACAGTAGTTTCAGCCCTTAGTACAACAAAACAGATCGCCGTAAGAAAATAAAATGTATCCAAACTGCTTTATGATTATGATCATGATCATAATCATATTTCATTAAATTGTGATCATTAAATTGTGATCATTGCGACATTTTGTATGATATACAACAGCGCAATGCCTTGCGTATTTTCGTGACTGACATTACACATGACATTTAAAGATGTGTATGATATTTTTTCTATATAGTTATCATTTTTATAAATATTATGTGATTATCTGTGTCTTTAAGTGTTAATATATATATTTAGTCACTATATCTACTTGTGGTTTTGGCTTATTAGGCATGTGTCTTTTTTTTTCATCGATTAGCCGAGATGTGCATGCCTTTTGTCAATGTTTGTCATTCAATACAGCTTTAAGGCTGTGAAATGATGATTATACCTTTACATACAAATTTTCTTTTAACGGGACAGCTTGACCGTCTATTTTGATGTAGAAAATGTTTGTGGTAGCATTGTTTGGAACAAAACTGCGCCAATAACCACCCAAAAGTTAAACTAAAAAATCTGTTGAGTACTTGTTTCCCTTAGGTAAGTCTGATAGGACAAAAACAGTATAAATGCAGTTTGTAACAAATACTAAAGCATATTTCAACCATTTCTACACACTTACAGGTTATATTGGAACATTTTGTTGTGGTGATAGTGACTTATTGACTCGAACCCACTAAAATGACTAATGGGGTGAAAAATGTTTGTAGATTCAATTTCTAAATAGATTTTCACTTTCTGTTGAGATATTCAGACAATTATAATTATTATATAACAATAGAATAAAATCATGAAATTTCACAGAACCTATACGCCAAAAGATGACATCCTTTATTTATTTTTTTTCTTCAAGCTTTTATTATTATTTTTTTAACTGCTGCAGACGACACGATCCGATTAATCGTACGACTCATGTGACTGGCTGAATCGCAGGGGCCGGTCATAGGATTTGTGCAATTAAGAGTGACTTCACATTTTCAGTCGAAGGCCCTTACGACCCCAGAATCATGGCGAAATCGTGCGTCTGCGGTGGACTTCAAAAAGGCAGGACTTTGCCGGTTGCTGAGGTATCTTTGCATGCATTGGGCATAATACCGGTATACAGCAACAGCTTGTCCCAACAAATATTACAACGGAACTTTCCGCAATAATGATAACTTTAAAGATATCATATTAATCAAAATGATATTCCAGGGTATGAAACTATAAGTTCATCTCGCAAAAACACCTATTGGGTTTGCTCCAGTAGTCATGGAGAATAGGTATCTTTTGTCAATCATGTCCGATGTCCCTTCCCTCCAGATTTTGTAAGGAGACGTGTTGTGCACTATGTTCACGCTTTATGATCAAAATTGTTTGATGTGTTTTTGCTTAAATATCTGTTAACAATGTGACGGAATGTTTCTTTTTATTTCAATCTGACGATACACTTTATGTCGTTAGAGTGAAATAAAAGAATCCCGCCGTTCACTTTCATAACATATATACATTTTTGTAAGATGAAGGTAATAAGTTATAGTTTCATACCTGAAATATCATTCTGATTAATCAAATATCTTGAAAGTATTGTTGTTGCGGAACGTGCCGTTGTAATAATTGGAACAAGCTGCAATGCCGTACGTTTCATCCACTGCCATGGGTTATCTTTCCGATAGAATTAACTCTATCAAGCTCCCGGCCAAGCTCACGGTCTAATACTAGTACGTTGATTTTGTATTTCAGTTATTTTGCATGTTTTACAATGTGCTTACGAACTTAATGAATAGTCAAGTAGAATTCTCTCCCCACCTCCATCCCACCTCTCTCTCAAGCTCTCTCCATATCTCTCCAATTCTAACTTGAAGCTTCTATATAATTACTATAGGCCTTCATCGATATAGGCCTACAACATTGTGAGCTCTCCACATCGTATGCATGCCAAGTTGATAATTAAGAGAGGTAACGTCTGCGTAAAAGAAAAAGACGAAACAACGAATATGACGTTTAAATCCAACATCCCATTCCAAAATTTACACTAAACGCAAGTATAATGAGCTAGGCTTTACGTACGATGTGTGCATTTTTTCACTTTTAATCCAATAGAGGATAAGACCAGTCTGTCTAGCACACAAAGGGTTAAGAGTATGCATTAAAATGTTCTGCTAAAAGTAAAATAATGTGTGTAGGATAACAAACAAACATAATCAAGCTTATCCAACAATAATCATTCATTCACTTTGTCTTGAATATTGATATCAGGTCATTTTCTGTGCCTAACAAATTCACATTCCAAGACTCTGTCTTGTAGAGAGTCGTAATTCATCTGAATCGATCGCAGGTCCGATTGCTCTATCTCTTTTATAGTAACGATTGATACAAATTAATACAAAAAAATTGAAAGAATAATTATCATTTGCATACATCATCGTAGTACGTTGTGTTTATTAAGTGCAGTCTTATTTTTTTAAATAAGATCAATGATTGGTTGCTTGATTAATAATATTAATTTATTTATTACCATCGTCATCACAATTAACACAAAATAAACATGATATTTATATTGACAAGCCTATGTACCTCACAGAACCTTTACAAAACTGTAAATGATTTGCAACTAATGGCAATATATGGAGTGAGCATTATATGAGTATGCACAGGGCGTGCTAGTCGAGCCTGACTCGCATTTGTTTGTAAAAACAAAAACATGTAGAGAAAATGTACAAAGACAAATGTATAAACCAAAATAATGTTATCCATGTACATAATGATACCAATTTCATCATTAAATTCAAAAGCAACAACATCGCAACAAACACAATAAAAAAATGTAAAAATACACTGTATTTAATTGCATTTTATAACACGAAAGAAATCAAGTACAATTCTACATCATGATAAGATATTACAAAGAAGCACCTATTATTGATTTTAAAAAAATATGTAAGCAAAATACATTTGCGTAGACCTACATAATAATGAATGGTAATAAAAAGGGAATATCGAAGCATTTCACATTTCGTCTGTAGGCCTAAGGGAATTTCGAAAACCACAGTAAAGCTGTCTTTTCTCTCAATATTCGTAAGATTGCATTCCAAGAATAACATGTAGCTGTATAGCGGACATGGATCATTCTCCCTGCATTGTTTTCAATAGCGGGAAATGAAGGTTTGCTAACCCTTTTCAGTTGCGTTGCTTATTACATCGTAGGCCTAAAACAATTCACAACGATTGTTAACAGTGTGTGGAAACATGAAATAAATCAAACATGAAAGTACATACAGATAATGAAAATGTTGTGCAATTTGAACAATCTTATTCCTGGTGAAAAAGACTGAGTGATGACACGATATAAGCTAACTGTAAAGGCCTACAGCCATTCTCTGCGTATCCTAATGAGATTCGCTTATTATAATCTCAAACTTGAATTCGTGTATGCATTATGTAATGTGGGGGTTGTATGAATATAGACATGAAAGTATGATACGTGCAGTCTTTGAAGTCGAAGTGAATCCACAGGAAAAGTAATAATTATAGGCATTACAATACAGTGCCGTCACCAGTTTTTTTTTTTAAGGGGACACACAAATTAACAATAACAGGTCGCCCATCTAAAAAAAAACTATAACCCGCCTCCCCCCCCCCCCTCGGCGACGTCACCCCCCCCCCCCCCCCCCACAAAAAAACAACAACAACAACATCAACAATAAAACTAACGCGCCCCAGTTCGGATGTATAGGCCTACTCTATGCTTTCCCCCTTCTAATTTTTTTTTTTTTTTAGCCGGTGACTGCCATGCAATAGAGGACTGGATAAGCATGCCTCCGTTTTTTGCTCTCGCCAGCCCCGCAGCCCCCCCCCCCCCCCTCCGCCCCAATGTTCTATAAAATGATATTCAACAGGCCTAAGAGAAGAATGTGGTAAAGATATTATATAGAGTTGGCTATCCGAGGCTGCGTCCTTCTTGTTTACCCCATTGTGTATTTGTTGTTTTTGTTGTATTCTTATCCTCTTTGTGTATTATCCAGTAGATGAAATGTAGAAACTTGAACTTGAATTTGGGCCTTTACTTGAGATAGAGTGAAGACAGAAAATAAGAAGTTGGAGAAGAAGAAGAAGAAGAAGAAGAAGAAGAAGAAGAAGAAGAAGAAGAAG